>CM035092.1:67739210-68214210 GCA_020205505.1 Panax japonicus | reverse complement strand
TCTGCAAAAGTGTTGCAGTCCCTTTCCCGGTATGCATACTTTTCCCGTTTCTGAGTAAGTGTATGAATACATCATTTTCATGCATCATTACTGTAATTTTCATTTTACATGCATCATTATTATTGATAGTAAAAGTTCGAGTACATAACATAGAATTTGTGTTCGATGAATTCTTAATTTTTCAATACTACTAATTAAGAATTGAAATCCGTTTTATCTTGGGAAGCAATTATTCAATTAACCCTGAGCATCTGTGGGGGAATAAATTTGCTTTAAGGAGACTTTGTGAATTCAAAGGACTCAGATTTATATTCATCATTTTACAAGTTATTTATGTTCTGCATAATTTATTATTATTATATTTATATGCATTATTAAATAATACTATATATGACAGATAACATAATCTAGGGTCGTCGTGCTATCACAGTAAACAGTCACAGGATCTAAAGCATGAGAGACGACACCAAGATCCTCGAAGAATCTCCTCAGCCACATGGCTTCCTGAACAGCTAACGTACAAGCCACAAACTCTGACTCCATTGTAGAAAGAGCAACACAAGTCTGTTTCTTGCTACACCAAGTGATGGCACCACCATGTAACAATAATGCATATCCTGAGGTCAACTTGAGCATCCCTTGGTTACCTCCCCAACTGGCATCAGAATAACCAATTAATCGCATGTCCGGTCCTCCATAGCATAACATGTAGTCTAAAGTACCTTTCAAATATCGCTAGATCCTCTTAATTGTCTTCCAATGAGCAATCACAAGGTTTAACTGATACCGACCGAGATAAGCTACTGCATATGCTATATCAGGCCGAGTACACACAACTGTATACATTAGCTTTCCTATAGAATTGGCATACGGATAATGAGATATCTTCTTGATTTCCTCAGGAGAAGCAGGGCATTGTTCGGGTCTAATGGCGTCGCCTTTAGCGATATGAGTGTCTATGGGTTTGCAGTTAATCATCTGGATATGCTCAAGAACCTTTTTAAGGTAAGTCTCTTGAGATAAAACAAGAAGCTTTCTTGAGCAATCTCTGTAGATTTTAACTCAGAGAAAATAAGATTCTTCCCCCATGTCCTTCATCTCAAAGTTAGAGGACAACCACCCTTAGGTAGTGACAATCATCTCCTTATCGTTCCCAACTAGAAGGATGTCATCAACATACATAGATAAGATAAGGAATTTATCTTTGGACCGTTTGATATATACATAATGGTCCTCCTCGATCATCGTAAACCCATCACTAATGACGGCTCGATGGAATCTTTGATACCATTGTTTGGACGCCTGTTTCAACCAATAGATAGAATGTTTGAGCTTGCATACTTTGCGCTCTTTTTCTTCCATGACGAAACCCTCTGGTTTATCCGTGTATATCTCCTCAGCTAAATCTCCATTGAGAAAAGTTGTCTTAACTTCCATTTGATATAACTCCAAATCTAAATGCGCGATAATCGCTAGGATGAGGCGAATTGAGGCAAACCTCACAATTGGTGAGAAGTTTTCCTTGTAATCAATTCCCTCTTGTTGGGTGTAGTCCTTGGCTACAAGACAAGCTTTGTACCTTCCGATGGAACCATCCACCTTTTGTTTGACTTTAAGAACCCATTTGTTCCCAATAGCCTTTCGCCCAGGTGGAAGGTCAACCAAGTCCCAAACTTGATTAGTCCTCATGGACTCCATCTCTTCTTCCATTGCAATTATCCATTTATCTTTCATAACAGATGATAAAGTAGTTCGAAAAGATCGAGGTTCCTCGTCGTCCTATGCATCAGCCACAAAGGCATTTCCCTTAATCTCAAAGAGACGACGTGGAATGTTACCTCTTTGACTTCTACATATTTGAGGAACAAGGGACTCTTCATTTGATGGATGAGAACTGCTCGAAGGTATGTCACTCCCACTTTCTACAGGAGCCTGAGGAATAACCTCTTCGGCTTCTACTATATGAGTTGGGGCGCCTAAATCTTACTCCATCTCACAAAGGTTCATCTCCTTGCTCACATCACCTCTGTTAGGGAAATTCATCTAAAGGAAATCTGCATCTCGTGACTCTATCTCAGATAGAGTCCCATCGGGATGCTCTCTTATAACACATAGCCTTTGAAGTGTTCAGAATATCTTACAAAAATACACTTCTTACCCCTCTGGCCTAACATCCCATGCTGATGAGAAGTGTTGTGCACGTAAGCTGCCGATCACCAAGGCCACATTCCGCCCAATTCGGGCTTTCTATCGGTCCATATTTCATATGGGGTGGACTGTACTGATTTTGAAGGCACGCGATTAAGTATGTATGTCACAGTCAATAATGCATCACCCTAATAGGAGATAGGAAAATTTGATTGTGCCATCATATACCTAACCATGTCTTATAATGTTTGGTTCCTCCTCTCCGCTACACCGTTTTATTACGGAGTTCTAGGGATTGTCAGTTGCCTGATTATCCCTTTTTCCTCACATAGTTCTTTAAACTGATCGGACAGATACTCGTGGCCTCGGTCAGTTCAAAGTGCCTTAACACTTTTATCTAACTGATTCTCGACCTCATTCAAATAATGTCTAAAGCAATCTAATGCGTCAAACTTATGAGAGATTAAGAAAGTGTACCCAAAGCGCGTATAGTCATCTATCATTGTGAGAAAATAGGAACGTCCATGCCTTTCTTTCACATTCATAGGGCCACAGATATTTGAGTGAATAAGTTGCAATGGTGTTTCTGCCCTAGTGGCTTAAACGAATGGTTTTCTAGTTGATTTCCTTGCCAAACAATGTTCACATGTGGGTAGATTGACCTTATCGAGTGGACCTAAAAGACCTGCTCGAGCTAACCTGGTCATTCTATCTTGTCTAATATGGCCTAATCTAGCATGCCATTGAATCGAACCATCATGATCATTTTCAACAAGTAAGGAATAATAATCACTACTATTACTGCTAAAATCAGTAGTATCCAAAATCATAAAACCATTCATCATAAAACCATGTCCAAAAACATCCGTCCCATAAGAAATTATTAAAGAATTATTCTCAAAACTAACAGAATAGCCTAAACGAAGTACCAATAAAATAGAAAATAAATTATGTCGGACATCCGACGTATAAAGTACATCATAAAGGATCAATGCTGAACATCCTCGCATTTCCAGTTTATAAGTGCCAATGCCTAGCACGTCCACACTGGAATCATTCCCCATGTATACTTTTCTATCAGCTGGAACTCTGCGGTATTCCACGTATCCACTCTAATCTCTAGCTATGTGGTCCGTTGCTCCGGAGTCCTACAATCAACATATGGAGAGAATGAGCAAAAAAAATAGTACTTGATACTAAACACATAGATTGATTAGGACTAGGAATTAACTTTTTCGGCTCAGTGCACTCATGAGCGAAGTGTATTGCCTTGCCACAGTTATAGCATGTCATCTTGGTTTTGTCCTTTTTACCAGAACCTCATTTGCCTCTCTTACGATTGACAGAACCCCCACTCGCAGTCGTTTTAGGCGCAGCAGGATGAGTAGGTTTATTCCCCTTCTTAGGCTTGAATCCTCTACGAGAGTTTGATTCAGCCACATATGCCCTAGAGGTCTTGACAACATCAAGGCGCTCAGCCTCGAGCTCCAGGTGGCGACGAATATCATCAAAGGTCTTGATATTCTCGTTATGAGTCATGTTGACCCGCATATGTTCCCAATTATCGGGAAGGGAGCGAATCACCGTTGAAATCTATTGTTTGTCTGACAATTGAGTACCTTCGGATTTCAACTCCCGGATCATATTAGCCATGATTCGAAGGTGTTGTTTCATAGTATGGTTATCTTTCTTTTTGTAACCATCGAACCTTGTGGTTAATTCCATCATCCTTGTCAACGAGGTGGCACCAAACTTAGTTTTGAGAGCCTCTCACATATCGTGTGCAGTAGAGTATTGTTCATACTCAAACAAAAAGTCATTGATCATGTAGCTCAGTAACATTATGCAAGAGATATGATCCTTTTTGCGCCAACTTTCGAATGCAGCAACCTTGATCGGATCCTTTGCATTTTCACCCTTTAGTTTAGACATTTTGGACAGCAGGGTTTCTTCAACCTCTTGCTCCTCCAAAACCATCTTGACTTTCAGGTGACACGTCATAGTTATCTCCATTTAGTTTGTTTCCTTAGTTAAGGTCTGCGATAATGTGTTTTGAAGCCATATTCTACTTTGATTTAAATATAAGGATTTATTAGAGATATTTAATGTTCGCCACAGTCTATAAGATATCTTTGCCGCATGAACCAAATTAACATAAAAATAATGAGACATAAATATAGAAGGGAGACTTGTCTAAGCTTAGAAATCACAATCCATATAAATGTCTAATTATTTAAATTTAATTTTTCAGCGCACAAGACATATAATTTAGGGAATACTTTAATTAAATTACTATAACCTAAATCACTCCCACTAGGAACATGGGTATATATGTAATTACAACATAGTAATTTAATTCCAAGTACCAATAATTAATATTCCAAAAATAAAAACAAATGGGATTAAATAATAGGCATTATTACTCGATTAATATACCAAGTATACTATAAAAACATTAAAATGCATCCAAAAAATTTTCAACAATATATTAACATCACAAAAATATCACTGTAATTTTCAGGAATTTATTTTGATAATTTTGCTAATTATCACAATAAATTAATCATGCATAAAAAGATGGAAATTAGTCAAAGATATCCAAATCTTTTAATTTCTACCAAAAAAAATTTATAACAGTATTTCATCATCATTAAAAGGTTACTGTAATTTTCTAGAATATTTTGATAATCAACCCAATTATCATAATTAATAAACTATTGCATAATTAATTGGAATTTAGCCAAAACTATCCAATACAGTTATTTTCCCTCTAAAAAATTCATAACAGTACCTTAGAATCATAATATAGTCACTGAAAGTTTCCAAGAATTTTTATGATAAATTTGCTAATTTTCATAATTAATAAGCCATTTCACAATTAATTAGAAATTAACCAAAAATATCATTAACATATATTTTTCTTCTGGAAAATTTACAAAAGTAACTTAGCATCATAATATAGTCACTGTAATTTTCTGGAATTTTCGTGATATGTTTGCTAATTTTCATAAATAATAAATCATTAATTAATAGATAAAAAATTAACTAAAAATATCAAAAACTATTAATATTTTAAAATTCCAGTACAAATATTAATTATATATTAATAATTAATTTTCATTAATTTTCCAAATTTTAATAATCACTATTACTATTTTTAAATTAATTTTCATGATAAAAATAATTAATAAATCATTTTCTGGAAATTAAATAGGAAAAATCTGTCAAAACGGGTCGGGTGCGCGGGTCATCTTCAACCTCTAGCCACCAAAATTTACAGAAATATCATTTCGCGACTAAAATTTTGAGAAGTCATATCTCACTTTATATAACTCCGATTTAGGCCTATAATATATCGTTGGAAATTTTACAATGAGTACTACGCATACATACAAATATCAATCGAATCGGACAATCACAGAAAAAGTTATGGTTGTTTAAAGAAGGTTGTTTACAAACTAGGATTTCAAATTAATTTTAAATTAATTATCCTATTAAACCCAAATTACGCAGATCATATACACTGTGTTTAGGCTACAATATACTGCATTATTAGCCTCTAACATTTAGTGTATCTAAGATTGTCATTAATTGTAAGACCCCAACTTTTTATAAAATTGAATTTCCTTTATTTTGAAATAGTAAGGGGTTAATTTGATTAATGTGGTTAGTTCTGGGTAAAATGCGTAAATATTTTAAATAAGCAAGTGGTTATAAAATACTCATTGTTGTCAGAAAATATTCGTTTGGTCGTGAAATATTCTTGCTGTCGGGGAATATTCGTACAACGGCGCAACCATTTGTGGGCCCCAAACGAAAAAACTGTCGGATGAAGAAAACGACAAGAAGTCACTACTCAATAATTGTTATATTAATTATTGTTCAATATTTTATTTTATTGATTCAATAATTGCTACGTTGATATTTTATATTATCGATTCAATAATTGTCACTGTACAATATTTCTCATTATCAGATCAATAATTCATATTATTTGAATAATATTATTAGATAGCATTATTGGTAATGCCTAAGAAAGATCCGTCTAAGAAAGGGGTTTGGTCACCTAATTGCGCGCCAGTAAGGAAAAATTCCTTATCGGAAAGTCCCCATCTTTCCTGGGAACGACCTGGTTGTCATTATTATGATTATGTAATATTATTTGTGAATAATTAATTATTTACAATAATGATAAGAAAATATTTATTTAATGGAAAATTTTTAAAGAGACAATTATTAAGTGTTGATATTTTATCTTCTTCGGTAAAATAATTCATTCAAATATATTATTGTAATATTACATTATAAGTGTATGATGTAATAATACAATAATATAATAACAGTGATATTTTTACAATGAATGCACGATATATGAATAAATGAGGAGGAACAAAAAAATATGTTAAATATGTTAGTTGGGCCCCATTTTGACTGAAATTTGATTATAGCCTACAAAATCATCCGTATTTGGATTTCAGTCATTTTTCGCTTAGAATTTGGAAAAACGTTCTTCTACAAAGTTGTAGAGAATTAAATTTTCTATGGAATGGACATATAATTCGTATTTTTCTGATAAAAATGCTATTTATTATGAATTATTGAAGTTTCAGAATATTGGGTCTAAATTGATTTTTGGGTTATAAATATTTTTTAAAAGAAAAACTTTTTTTTTTGCTGGTGGGTCCCACTGGTGTGCTGATGAATATGATCAAGGGTTGGCGTCAATTTTTTTTAATAAAATATTATTTTATTAAATTTTTTACTTTGGTGTTCTAAGTATTTTCCTATAAATAAGGTGCTTAGGTTAGAATTACAAATCACACCAGAATCAAAAGTTTCTCTCTCTGTAATATCGAGCGTATTTTTGTGAGTATTTAATTACTTTGAGTGTAACTATTCAGTGCAAGTTTTCTTCAGTATTATATCCAATATTCCAGCCAGAAGTACTATTCTTTTGAGGTAAGGGATGTTATTTTTGTTATAAATGATATTATTTCTTTAAATATCATTATACCGAAATATTGATATGAATTTTATTATAAAATTTTTACCTTTGATTGTATTCATGTTTTAAATTTTCACGTATACGACACTATTGATGAATATGGCACTATTCACAGAAAAATTAAATTTTCTTTTCTTTGTCCAAGTTGTCTATTATGGTTACTATCTTTGATTGTATCCATGTTTTGCTCTTTATTCATGAATTTTTCTCCATAATTATTTGTTATGGAATATTTTTGAACTTGGATAAATTAAAGTATGAATCCCTAATCTTTGTCCTTTTATCTAACTGAATTCGTTTTCTTTAAATATTTTTATCATCCTCAGTCTTAGATGGTGATATAACTGAATATCTTTGGTCTGTAGTGCAAAGATAAATGATTACTTGTTGAATATATTTGGCATGTAGTGCAAAGATGGACAGGTGTTGAGATGAACATGACCAACTAGTGATACAAATGAAAATCTTTAGCGCATAGTGCAAAGATGAATATTTAGTTCAAGATGTATATTGATTGATGACACGGGGATAAAATATTGATGATTGACTTTTAAATCATATAAGATAGTAGACTTTATTCTCTACTTAACTCTTCTAATTATTATTATTTCCGTTACGAATATTGACCTAAACTTTTTGTCCATTATATTTTATCTGATTGATTGAAGGCTAACGATAAATTTTTTTTATATTATCCTTGTTATAATATTCTTTACTGGGCTAGCTAAGCTCATCCTTTACTTTTTTTGTTCCATTTTTCTTCTCAGGATGCGAGAATATAGCGGGAACTAATTGGGGTGTGGAGTGACGGTTCAAGACAGTTGTTTGAGCAGTCCTCACTATTTATAAAATAATGTATAAATAATTGTAATGAGAACTTTATTTGAGTTTGAATATTGTCTAGAAGATAATATTTATATTAAACTCACAACATATGTGTTGTCGTATTTTGCATGACAATTGTAATAATGAAGTTATAGTTGTTTTCTGTACCATGCATTTTGTAAGACCCCAACTTTTTAATAAATAAAATTGAATTTCCTCTATTCATTATCTTGAAATAATAAGGAGTTAATTTGATATAATAATTTGGTTATGGGTGAAATGTGATAATTTTGTAAAATAAGCAAGTGGTTATAAAATATTCATTGTTGTCGAAAAATATTCGTTTGGTTATGGAATATTCTTGTTGTCAGGGGAAATATTCGTATGACGGCGTAACTATTTGTGGGCCCCATAACGAAAAACAGTCGGATGAAAAAATAACAAGTTTGAGTTTTTATAAATAATGACGTAATTGTTATCATTAACTATAACGCCCCCAAAATAGGTATGCAACACCCATTCTGAGTCGCCAAATACATGGTACAGAAACAACTACAACTTTATTAATACAATTATCATGCAAAATACAACAACACATAAACTGTGAGTTAAAATACAAATATTGTCATCTAGACAATATCTACATCCAAATAAGTCCTCATCACAATTATTGATACACTATTTTATAAAATAGTGAGTACTACTATAACAACTGCCTTGGAACATCAATCCACACCCCGACTACTCCCCCCTATATTCTCGCTTCTTGAGAAGAAAAATAGAACAAAAAAGAAAAGGGTGAGCTCAACTAGCCCAGTAAAGAATATTATGACTAAGATAATATAGAACAAATTATCGTAAGTCCTCAACAGGGAAAAATCTGATAGAATATAATAGACAACAAATTTTAAATCAATATTCGCAACGAAAATAACAATTCATTAGAAGAGTTACGTAGAGAATGAAATCTACTTTCTTCTATGAATTTAAAAGTTTATAATCAATATTTTATCCATGTAACATCAATCAATGTACATTTTGAATCAAATATTCATCTTTGCACTACAGGCCAAAGATATTCATCAGTTGGTCATGTTCATCTCAACACCTGTTCATCTTTGCACTACGGGCCAAAGATATTCATGAGAAAATCATTCATCTTTACACTACAGGCCAAAGATATTCAGTTATATCATCATTTAGGCCTGAGGATGATGAAAAATATTTTAAATAAAACGAATCCAGTGAAATAAAAGAACAAATATTATGGATTTATACTTCAGTTTATCCATGTTCAAAAATGCTCCATAATAAACTATTGTGAAGTAAAATTCAAGAATGAAGTTCAAAACATGGATATAATCAAAGCTAATAATCATAATAAACAACTTGGACAAAGAAAGAGAAATTTTAATTTTTTTGTTAATGGGTATACGTGAATAATATCGTATACGTGAATAGTAACCCGACACAAAAAGATAAGAATTTCATAAGAAAAATCTTGCCAATATTCCTGCATAATGATATTGAAAGAAATAATATCATTTAAAAAAAATAACATCCCTTACCTTGAAAGAATAGTACTTCTGGCTGGAATATCAGATATAACGCTGAAGGAACTTGCACCGTATAGCAACACTCAAAGTATCAAAATACTCACAAGAATACGCTCGATAATACAGAGAGAAAAGATTTCAGTTTCTGATGTCATTTTTAATTCTAACCTAAGCACCCTATTTATAGGAAAATGCTTAGAACACCAAAACAGAAAATTTAATAAAATATTAATATATTTTTTATAAATTCCTACGCACACATCCTTTGATCCAAAACATCAGCCACACAAGTGGCCCCCCTCACCAAAACAGAAAAAAAATCTTAAAAATAATAATTAAAACTTCAAAAATTAATTATTCCGAAACTTCAATAATTCATAATAAATAGCTCTTTTATTAGAAAAATTTGAATCTTATGTCCATTCCATAGGAAATTTAATTCTCTACAACTTTGAAAGTTAAAGTTTTTCCAAATTCCAAGCAGAAATTGACCAAAATTCACATACGGACGATTTTACAGGATATAATCAAATTTCAGTCAAGAAATAGGGTCCATCAACACACAAAATATGTGTTAAACTATTTTTTGTAATAAAAATATTCTTCCTCCTCATTTACTCATATATCACACATTAATTGTAAAATATCACCATTATTATACTATTATAATATAATAATATATTTAAATAAATTATTTTATCAGAAAAGATAAAATATCAATTTTCAACAATTGTCACATTAAAATTTTTTCCATCTATATCCACATAAAATGAATATTTTTCTTATCATATAAATCAATAATTAATTATTCACAAATAATATTATAGAATTACAATACTGACAACCGAGGCCATTCCCAGGAAAGAAGGGGCTTTCCAATAAGGATTTCTCCTTACTGGTGCGTAATTAGGTGACCAAAACTCTCCTTAGATAGAACTTTCTAGGCATTGTCGATAATGCTATCTAATAATATTATTCAAATAATATGAATTATTGATATGATAATAAAAAATATTGTGTAGTGACAATTATTGAAATAATAATAATATAAAATATCAACGTAGCAATTATTGAATCAATAAAATAAAATATTGAACAGTAATTACTGTAATAATTATTGAGTAGTGCCTTCTTATGTAAGAATCAATAATTGGTGCAATACCGTGTGCTACTATGCAACATCGCATATTACTATATTTTAACCACCGGGTATTCTAATAGTATTAACGGTAACCATTATGCCATTATTTATAAAAACTCAAGCTTATCGTTTTCTTCATTCAATCGCTTTTTGTTATGGGGCCCACAAAAGGCTGCACCGTCGTACGAATATTCCTCGACAGCAAGAATATTCCACGACCAAACGAATATTTCACGACAATAATGAATATTTTATAACCACTTGCTTATTTAAAATATTTGCGCATTTTACCCATAACTAACCACATTAATCAAATAAACCCTTATTATTTCAAAATAATAATTCAATTTCATTTATAATAAGTTGGGGTCTTACAACCTCCCCTCCATATAAAATTTCATCCTCGAAGTTGATGTATGTACCTGGTGTTTCGAAAAGGTGAGGATACCTCGCTTTCATTTCTGTTTTCAACTCCCAGGTCATTTCTTCAATAGCATGGTTTCTCCACAAAACTTTGACTTATGGTATGACCTTTGTGCGTAGGACATGATCTTTCATATCCAAGATCTTGACTGGTACTTCCTCGTACGTTAAATCTTCGGATATTTCGTCTGGTTCTAACTCAATAACGTGGTTCGGGTCGCCCACATATTTACGTAACATTGATACGTGAAAAACATTATAAACACGAGACATACTTGGCGGTAAAACGAGTCTATAAGCCACAGTTCCTACTTGATCGAGGATTTCAAATGGACTAATAAATCGAAGGTTTGAGCTTTCTATACATCGCCGATTCTCGCTTTCAGAATAACAACTTCTTGCACCTCCTTCTTCATATTTATCAGCTACAGTGTGTAGCTTGAGTGGTTTTAACTTTATCGATTAAAGTCGATTCTACTCGTATATCATCACGTGGGTCCCTAGAGTCTTTAAATCTATCTCTATCATTTGTAAGTTATACGAAATGGGTCTTTGACAATATCGCACTCGCACTCGTATACGATCAGCAACCACGTTCGCTTTTCCAAGATGGTATTGTCAAAACATGTGCCGAAATGAGTCTCATCTTGAGTTCTTCGAAGCTCTTCCCACATTCCTTGCTCCATTTAAATTTTCTATCTCTACGAGTCAGCTGAGTTAATGGAGTAGCGATTCGAGAAAATCTTTTCATGAATCTCTGATAATAACCAACTAAGCCTAAAAAGCTATGTATTTCGATTACTGACTTAGGTTGCTCTCAACTGTGACTCATATCCCAATCTTGGATAGCACGTCACAATGGCACCTAATAGCTTACCACCACACGAATATGGCATACCCTACGGAGAGTCTGGCTTCGGTGCATTCCACAAAGGAAGTCATCAAATAGAGGCTCGAGTACCAACTTCTATAGTTGGGTTTTTAACTCCTGAAGTTCAATAGGAGCCATTCGATATGAGATTTTAGAAATGGGTTTTGTATCGGGTTCAAAGACGATACAAAATTTAATATCACGCTCTGGGAGTAGGCCAAGAAATTCTTCAGGAAATATGTCAGGAAATTCACTAACAACAGAAATATCATTCAAATCTGACATATTTTTGTTCAAGTCCATGATATGGGCTAAGAAAGCTTGACATCCATTTTTCAATTAACAAATGGCTTTATGGCTTGATATGAAAGAGTTTGACTTCAATGGTTTAGTTGCTTGAATTCGCATAATAGGTTGGTTAGAAATATGAAAAGTAACAACCTTACGAAAATAATCAATTTTAGCATGATGAGTAGTTACCCAATCAATCCCTAAACTCACATCAAATGCAAGTATCTTTAAAGAGATAGGATCAACAGGTAGGGTGATGGTACCAATTTGAATCAAGCAAAATTTATAAGCAGTGGATGTAACGAAACTTTCTCTTAACGGAGTCTCCACAGATAGGTCAAAGTCTAATTTCTCCGGAGTCAAGTTTAAATGTTGAGCACAAGCAGGAGAGATAAATGAATGGGTAGAACTGGTATCTAGTAAGGTATAAACTTCGCAAGAGTTTATGATTAGCTTACCCGTGATCACCTAGTTTGGGTTCCTCGCATTTTGGCCAGTCACGACAAACGCTCTTCCAGGAACTGTCGACTTTGACTTTTCTGGGACAGGCTTTTGAGTCACCATCCCCACTGGACTTGGTTTCGCTACCATACAATCTCGAGCGATATGACCTTATTTTCTACAATTATAACATAACTTAAACTATTGTGGACAGTTTGGGCTGATGTGTCCCTCTTTTCCACATTTATAGCATACGACCGGTGGTCGTTCTCCTCCCTTAGAAATAGTTGATGCTGGTGCTGACATCTTCACATTGTCGTTGTTGAACCTTCTCTTTTTAAAATCTCCTCCCGATTCGCTTCTTCTATTATCATGGCCATGATTACCACCAGAGTGGTTACCGTTTTTGTTCGTATTTTTCTTTCCCCGCTGGTTATCGTTGTTTTGATGACTGCTGTCACCGGTATGACTCTGGTTGTGGTCCCTCGGTTGAACATACTCGTTATCTCGCTCTAATAATTGAGCCCTGTTGACAACATCTGAATATAGAGAAAATTTATGAAAAATAAGATATTGACGTATATCGGGTTTCAGACCTCTCAGAAACATCTGCGTTATACGTTCCTCATTCTCTACCAAATGAGGTACAAACCTGGATAACTCCACGAACTTCGCCTCGTACTGGAACACCGTCATGTTGTTTTATTCCAGTCTAATAAACTCCACTTCCTTCATATGACGAATAATTTCAGGAAAGTAATTGTCATTGAACAGTTTCTGAAATGTCTCCCAAGATATGCTGAGTGCGGTTGGATGGGTACGCTTCACAGATTCCCACCAGTAATCAGCCTCATTACGGAACATAAAAGTGGCAAATAGAACCTTCTGTTCCTCCGTGCATCCCAAGACATCGAATATCTTGGTAATTTGCTTGACCCACGTCTCCGCCTTAATCGGATTCGGCTTTCCCCAGAATTCTGGTGGTCCCAAATCTTTGAACTGCTTGGTTGTGACAAACCGCGCGTTGCTATCATTTCCACCTGTATTTTGTACACGAGTCTCCCTCTTCTGATTTTGCATGAACGATCTCATTTACTCCACTGTTAACATTCTCAGTTGCCATTCTAAAAAAATGTCATAAAACAATGGTTAATTAAAGAAATTAACATGCAACATAATAACCCTATACTCTGACCAACCAACAAATAAGCTTAGGTAGAACATACTAGCGAAGGATTTACTCGTCTCTCCCCTCCTAGTTCTATTCCCCGATCTCCGTCAGAGATCATATCCCTAAGCTCTGATACGAACTGTGACGCCCCTAAAATAGGTATACAACACCCATTCTGAGTCGCCTAATACATGGTACAGAAAAAATTATAACTTTATTAATACAATTGTCGTGCAAAATGCGACAACACATAAATAATGAGTTAAAATACAAATATTGTCATCTAGACAATATCCACATCCAAATAAGTCCTCATCACAATTATTGATACACTATTTTTTAAAATGGTGAGGACTACTATAACAAATGCCTTGGTACATCACTCCACACCCCGACTACTCCCCGCTATATTCTCGCTTCCTGAGAAGAAAAATGGAACAAAAAGGAAAAGGGTGAGCTCAACTAGCCCAGTAAAGAATATTATGACTAAGATAATATAGAACAAATTATCATTAGTCCTCAACAGGGAAAAATCTGATAGAATACACTAGACAATAAATTTTAAATCAATATTCGCAGCGGAAATAACAATTCATTAGAAGAGTTACGTAGAGAATGAAATCTACTTTCTTCTATGAATTTAAAAGTTTATCATCAATATTTTATCCCTGTAACATCAATCAATATACATCTTGAAACAAATATTCATCTTTGCACTACAGGACAAAGATATTCATCAATTGGTCATGTTCATCTCAACACCTGTTCATCTTTGCACTACGAGCCAAAGATATTCATCAGAAAATCATTCATCTTTGCACTACAGGCCAAAGATATTCAGTTATATCATCATTTAGGACTGTGGATGATGAAAAATATTTTAAAGAAAACGAATCCAGTGAAACAAAAGAATAAATATTACGGATTCGTACTTCGATTTATCCATGTTTAAAAATACTCCATAATAAACTATTGTGAAGCAAAATTCAAGAATGAAGTTCAAAACATGGATACAATCAAAGCTAGTAATCATAATAAACAACTTAGATGAAGAAAAGAAAATTTTAATTTTATGTACATACGAGCAAGACTTTCAAGTGTATAAGTTTCTCGTATAGGTAAGAAATGAGCAGACTTGGTTAATCTATCAACAATGACCTAAATCGCATCAATGCCTTGAGAAACTCTGGGAAGACTAGTAACGAAATCCATGGTAATGTGCTCCTAATTCCATTCTAAAATTTCAAGTGGTTGCAATGGACCTTTTGGCACTTGATGTTTCTCCTTGACTCGTTGACAAGTTAGACACCTTGAGATAAAACTCGATATCTCTCTCTTCATATTGCTCCACCAAAATGTATGTCGAAGATCACGATACATTTTGGTACTCCCAAGATGCATTGCAAACGGTGTGTTGTACGCCTCCATCATAATTTTATACTTCAAGTCAGAATCGATAGGAACAAAAAGTCTAGAGTTGAATTGAAGTATCCCTTCTTCATCGATTCTTGCTTCCGGAATAGCACCTTCTTGCACTTTCTTCTTCATACGCATCAGCTCCAGGTCTGTAGCTTGAGCAACTTTAACTTTATCGATTAAAGTCGATTATACTCGTATATTAGCCATCATCACATGGGTCCCTGGAGTCTTTAACTCTATCTCTATCCTTTGCAAGTCATACAAAATGGGCCTTTGCGTTGACAATATTGCACTTGTACCCGCATATGATCTTCTACACAATGCGTCAGCTACTACTTTCGCCTTTCCAGGATGGTATTGGATGGTATGATCATAATCTTTCGACAGTTCAAGCCAACGTCGCTGCTGCATGTTGAGTTCCTTTTGAGTGAAGAAATATTTGAGGCTTTTATGATCCGTATAGATCTCCACCTTCTCTCCATACAGGTAATGCCTCCAGATCTTTAGTGCGAAAACAATAACTGCCAACTCTAAATCATGAGTAGGATAATTCCTCTAATATTCTTTGAGTTGTCGTAAGGCGTAGGCTATGACTTTCCCATGTTGCATGAGAAACATTCTAAACCTTTGCCTGAAGCATCACTGTAGATGAAAAATCCCTCCGAGCTAGATGGTATTGTCAGAATAGGTGCTGAAATGAGTCTTCTCTTGAGTTCTTGAAAACTCTTCTCACATTCCTCACTCCAACCGAATTTTGTAACATGCTTTGGATTGCATCGCGCAGTTTGGACTGATGTGTCCATCCCCTCCGCATTTGAAGCATATGATATGTGGTCGTTCTCCTTCCTTAACAACGGGTATTGGTGCTGACGTCTTTCCATCATTGTTGAATCTCCTATTCTTGAAATTTCCACTCTTATTGTCTTGGCCATGATTACCACTGAAGTGGTTACCATTTTTGGCCTGTTGATTCCCTCCACGCTTGTTGTCACAAGCTTCGATGACTGCTACCATTGGTATTATCATTTTTCCGGATGCTCTCTCTTGGTTGAGTTGGCTCATTATCGCGCTCCAATAACTGAGCCCTATTCACAACATCTGAATACAAATATAGTTTATGAGAGATAAGGTATTGACGTATCTCGTGTTTTAAACCTCTTAGAAACATTCACGTCATTCTCTCCTCATTATCAACTAAGTGGGACGCAAACCGGGACAACTCGACAAACTTGGCTTCGTACTGCGACACAGTCATGTTGTTTTGTTCCAGTTTAATGAACTCTACCTCTTTCATGTGACGAATACTTTCGGGAAAGTACTTGTCGTTGAATAGTTCTTGGAACTTCTCCCAAGACATCTTCAGTGCGACAGGTTGAGTACGCTTTACAGATTTCCACCAGTAATCTGCCTCTGCTCGCAACATGAAGGTGGCAAAGGGAACCTTTATCCACGTCTCCACCTTAAGTGGTTTTGGCTCTCCAAAAAACTCTAGTGGTCCCAGCTCCTTGAACTGTTTAGCGGTGACCGTCCGAGAGTTACAAGCATTTCCACCTGCATTTTGGACAGGAGCCGCTTCTCACCTGATGTTGCATGAATTGCATAAAGCCTCTGAACATCCCATCGTTCATCATTTGATTCGTGTTGTTGTTTACCTAAGGATTATTGTCTTCCTGTTGCACATTATCCTGGTTATTGATCTGTGGAGACTCAATGGTCTCCTGTGCTCCATTGCTATTCTCAACATTCTCAGATGTCATTTTCAAATACTGCCACAAAACAAGGGTTAATTGACATGCAACATATTATCCCTATACTCTGACCGACCAATTAACTATCAAATAAACTTAGGTAGGTCATACTAGCGAAGGAATTCCCCATCTCTCCCCTCCTACTCCTTGTCTCAAATCTCAGCCAGGGATCATATCCCTAAGCTTTGATACCAACTGTGACGCCCCCAAAATAGGTATACATCACCCATCTTGAGTCGCCAAATACATGGTACAAAATTCAAATACAACTTAATAATACAACTGTCGTGTAAAATACGACAAAATATAAATTGAGAGTTTTAATATGAACATTGTCATCTAGGCAATATCCATACTCAATGGAGTCCTAATTACATTTATTGTCACACTATTTTATAGAATAGTGAGGACTACTATGACACCATCTCGGACCATCACTCCATTCCCCGACTAGTTCCTGCTACGTTCTCATTTCTTGAAGAGAACAATGAAAGCAAAAGGGGTAAGATCAACTAGCCCAGTAAGAAATATTATGACTAAGATAATGCAGAATAAGTTATCATTAGCCCTCAACAATGTTAAACTAATAGAATATAATAGATTACAAGTTTAACTGCAGTGGAACAAGTAATCCATTAGAAGAGTCAAGTAGAACATAAAATCTATTATCTTCTATGATTTAAAAAGGTTTTTCATCAATTTTATCGTCGAGACTCAGCTTAATAAATAATCCACATCATCGAATCACCCTTGCACTACGGCCAAGGATATTCTTTACTATCACGACCACAAATTATCCATGCACTATGGGCCATGGATATTCGTGTATTCATCAATGGTTATGATCATGCCAACAACTGTCCATCAATGCACTACGGGCCAATGATGACTTTTACCACATCATTTGTAACATTACGATTACTTTCAACATAATATAAACATGAGGATGATGACAATGATATAAGAATTCAATAAAACAAGTTCAAGAATTAATTTATCCAGGAACTAATAACGTCCAAATTGTCAACATGATAATTCTTTGTAAAGTAAAATTCAAGAATGCCCAGAAGAATATTTTCATGAAAAGATACTGGATGAAGCGCAAATATCAAGGATATTCTACTAATTTTATGGAGTATAAAAGCCAAAACTTAAACCAAATGAGTATATAATTTGAAATCTGAAACGAAATAATATTACTTACATACTAAAGAGTATAGAAGAAAATATTATTTCAAACGAATATTGAACAA
Source organism: Panax japonicus (assembly GCA_020205505.1). NCBI lineage: Eukaryota > Viridiplantae > Streptophyta > Magnoliopsida > Apiales > Araliaceae > Panax > Panax japonicus. The sequence goes on along the minus strand of CM035092.1, from coordinate 68,195,918 downwards.
AATAATATTTCTTACAAATATTAAACGAAATGATATTCATACGAATACGAAAAATAATATCTTTTCAGAATATGAAATAAATAATACCCATTACCTTGAAAAGAAGAGTATTCCGACTGGTAAAGCGGGGATATTCTTGAAGAAAACTTATACTATTTTCTTCGCTCAAAGTTTTTTAAAACTTGAAAGAAATAAGCTCAATATTATAGAAGAAGAATTCTCTGATTTTGGTGTGATTTTCAATTCTAACTAAGCATCCTATTTATAGGAGAATTAAAGGGGCACTGTGTAAGGAAAATTCACGAACGAAACAGATTACAAAATCACGGACGCAAATTTTTTCTCAACCGTCCAACATTTTCAAATTTTTAATAAAATATTCAATAAAACATAATATATTCTATTTTTCATAAAAAAAACAAAACTTATTATAATATATATATATATATATATATATATATATATATAATAATCCTAATAGAATTCTCGTGAATCTGCAAAAAACATGTGAAACTTACCCCCCCACCCCGTAACCCGTGACTATATATATATATATATATATATATATATATATACAAAATCGATCAGGTGAGGGCTCCCTTACTTTGTTAAAATGCGGACTTTTTTTATTATTTTTTTTTTGGTTTTTTTTAAACAACTAAAAAAAATATTTAATATTTTATGGAACTGATATTTTTCCATAATATAATGTTTTGGGCGTGTTTTGAATATCCTATACCAAAAAGTGATGGTACAGTCTGCCCAGACTGTATATACATATTTTGTTATACGTACCCAAATCACATCCAAAACACTGTATTATGAAAAAATTTCAGTTCCATAAAATATTAAACTTCTTTTTAGTTATTAAAAAAAACCAAAAAAAACCAAAAAAAAAGTCCGCATTTTAACAAAGTAAGGGAGTCCTTAACTGATCCTGACCCTATATATATATATATAGAAAAAAAAAACTGAAATAACTTCTACCGATAGTTTTGAAAAATAGGTAAGTGGAGATTCAAATATTATGCCAACTTATATCATAAAAATTCCCTTAATACTTTTAATAACATTTATCATTATTATTATAATTCGCAATATTTAACAACCAGGTCGTTTCCAGAAAAGACGTGGCTTTCCAATAAGAATTTCTCCTTATAGGCGCACAATTAGGTGACCAAACCTCTTATTGACAGAACTTCTAGATATTGTCAATATTACAAATAATAATATAAATAACTTTGTTGTCCTAAATATTAATTTAATAATATAAAATATCTTGCAGATGATACTATGACAATAATTGAATCAATAATATGAGAGATATGATGCAAGCATTTTCTGTAGCAATAACTAAATATACTGAGTGACTTCTCACGTAAGCATCAATAATCAATACCGTGTATTACTATGCAACCACGCATATTACTGTACTTTTAACACCGGTTATTCCTACAGTTAACGGTAAAATTTTCGCCGTTATTTTTATAAAAAGATGTTTCTGTCGTTTTCTCTTTCCGACAATAATTACGTTGTGGGGTCCACCAATGATTGTGTCGTCGTACGAATATTCCCTGTTAAAACGATTATTCCCCGACCAATCGAATATTTTATAACAACTTGCTTACTTTGCAAAATTTATAAATATAACCCACAACTTTAATATTATAACAAATCAACACCATAATTATTCAAAATGATATTTATAGAAAAATTCATCTTTATTCACAAAAGTTGGGGTCTTACACTCTATTTATAGGAAAATGCTTAGAACACCAAAGCATAAAATTTAATAAAATATTAATATATTTTTTATAAATTCCTACGCACACATCCTTTAATCCAAAATATCAGCCACACAAGTGGGTCCCCCTCACCAAATAAAAAATATTTTTAAAAAAATAATTAAAATTTAAAAATCAATTATTCCGGAACTTCAATAATTCATAATAAATAGCCCTTTATCAGAAAAATTCAAATATTATGTCCATTCCATAGGAAATTTAATTCTCTACAACTTTGAAAGTTTAAGTTTTTCCAAATTTCAAGCAGAAATTGACCGAAATCCACATACGGACGATTTTACAGGATATAATCAAATTTCAGTCAAGAAATAGGGTCTATCAACACACAAAACATGTGTTAAACATTTTTTGTAATAAAAATATTCTTCCTCCTCATTTACTCATATATCACACATTCATCGTAAAATATCACCATTATTATATTATTATAATATAATAATATATTTAAATGAATTATTTTATCAGAAAAAATAAAATATCAATTTTTAACAATTGTCACATTAAAAATTTTCTCCATCTATATCCACATAAAGTGAATATTTTCCTTATCATATAAATCAATAATTAATTATTTACAAATAATATTATAGAATCACAATACTGACAACCAGGCCGTTCCCAGGAAAGATGAGACTTTCTAATAAGGATTTCTCCTTACTGGCGCGCAATTAGGTGACCAAACCTCTCCTTAGACAGAACATTCTAGACATTGCCAATAATGCTATTTAATAATATTATTTAAATAATATAAATTATTGATCTGATAATAAAAAATACTGTGTATTGACAATTATTGAAACAACAATAATATAAAATATCAACGTAGCAATTATTGAATCAATAAAATAAAATATTGAACAGTAATTACTGTAACAATTATTGATTAGTGTCTTCTTATGTAAGAATCAATAATTGGTACAATACCGTGTGCTACTATGCAACATCGCATATTACTATATTTTAACCACCGGTTATTCCAACAGTATTAACGGTAACCATTACGCCGTTATTTATAAAAAGTCAAGCTTGTCATTTTCTTCATCCAATCACTTTCTGTTATAGGGCCCACAAAAGGTTGCGCCGTCGTACGAATATTCTCCGACAGTAAGAATATTCCTCGACCAAACAAATATTTCCCGAAAATAATGAATATTTTTTAACCACTTGCTTATTTAAAATATTTGTGCATTTTACACATAACTAACCACATTAATCAAATCAACCCTTATTATTTCAAAATAATAATTCAATTTCATTTATAACAAGTTGGGGTCTTACATTAACACTGTTGGAATATCCGATGGTTAAAATACAGTAATACGCGTGGTTGCACAGTAGCACACACAGTATTCTTAAATTATTGATTCTTACGTAAAAATACATTACTCAATAATTGTTACAGTAATTACTGTTCAATTTTTTATTTTATTGATTCAATAATTAATGTGTTGATATTTTATATTATTGTTATTTCAATAATTGTCAGTGCACAATATTTTTTATTATCAGATCAATAATTCATATTATTTGAATAATATTATTAGATAGTATTATTGACAATGTCTAAGGAAATTCTGTCTAAGAAAGAAGTTTGATCACCTAATTACACGCCAGTAAGGAAAAATTCTTATCGAAAAGCCCTCTCTTTCCTGTGAATGACCTGGTTATCATAATTGTGATTCTGTAATATTACTTGTGAATAATTAATTATTGATTTATATGATAAGAAAATATTTATTTTGTGTGGATATAAATGAATGAATTAATGTTGAGGTATTTTATCAGTATTTTGTCAGAATGGAGGTATTAAAAATCGGCCGTATGTGGATTTCAGACATTTTCTGTTTGGAATTTGAAAAAACTTTCTTCTACAAAGTTGTAGAGAATTTAATTTCCTATGGAATGGACATAAAATTTGTATTTTTCTGATAAAGGGGCTATTTATTATGAATTATTGATGTTTCTAAAATAAATATTTTTTATTTAAAATATGGGTGGGCCCCACTTTTGGTTGGTGTGGAAATTCTAATTTTTAGATGGGCCCCACTTGTGGTGGCTGATATTTTGATCAAGAATATGTGCATAGAATTTTTTTAATAAATTTATATTTTATTAATTTAGTCTGCCTTGGCGTTCTAGCATTTTTCTATAAATAGGGTGCTTAGTTAGAATAAAAATCACACCAGAAACTTAAGTTTTCTCTTTCTATATATTATCGAGCATATTTTTGTAAGTATTTATATACTTTGAGAGTTTCTATTCAGTGCAAGTTTCCTACAGCCTTATATCCGATATTTCGATCAGAAGCACTGTTCTTTTAAGGTAAGGGATGTTATTTTCTTCGTAAATAATATTATTTCTTTCAATATCATTATGCTGAAATATTGGTATAAATTTTATTGTAGAATTTTTACCTTTTTGTGTCGGGATTACTATTCATGTATACAGCACTATTCACGAATACGGCACTATTCATCGAAAAATAAAATTTTCTCTTCTTTGTCAAGATGTCTATTATGGTTACTATCTTTGATTGTATCCATGTTTTGATCTTCATTCTTGAATTTTACTTCCACTATGGTTTATTATGGAGTGTTTTTGAACTTAAATTATCTAAAGTACGAATCCCTAATCTTTGTTCTTTTGTCTCACTAGATTCATTTCTTAAAAATATTTTTCATCATCCTCAGTCCTAAATGATAATATAACCGAATATCTTTGGCCTGTAGTGCAAAGATGAATGATTACCTGATGAATATCTTTGGCCCGTAGTGCAAAGATGAACAGGTGTTGAGATGAACATAACCAACTGGTAATACAAATGAATATCTTTAGCTCGTAGTGCAAAGATGGATATTTGATTCAAGATGTATATTTATTGATGTTACAGGGATAAAATATTGATGATGGACTTTTAAATTCATATACGATAGTAGATTTCATTCACTACTTAACTCTTCTAATGAATTGTTATTTCCGCTACAGTTGTTGATCTAAAACTTGTTGTCTATTATATTCTATCAGATTTTTCCCTGTTAAGGACTAAGGATAATTTATTGTACATTATCTTAGTCATAATATTCTTTACTGGGCTAGTTGAGCTCACCCTTTTCCTTTTTGTTCCATTTTTCTTCTCAAGATGTGAGAATTTAGCAGGAACTAGCCGGGGTATGGAGTGATGGTTCAAGATAGTTGTTTTACCAGTCCTCATAATTATGTAAAATAGTGCATCAAAAATTGTAATGAGGACTTTATCTAAGTGTGGATATTGTCTAAAAGACAATATTTGTATTTAAACTCACAGTTTATATGTTGTTGTATTTTGCGCGACAATTATATTAATGAAGTTGTAGTTGTTTCTGTACCATGTATTTGGTGACTCAGAATGGGTGGTATATACCTATTTTGGGGGCGTCATATATTTGGCGACTCAGAATGGGTTGTGTGGACCTATTTTGAGGGTGTCACATTAATGATGTTTTCAAGCTTTTTAAACATGAAATCATGACATAAAGTGTTAATATTTCATACATAGCATACACGAGATCACTAAACCATGCTCTAATGTCAATGAAGGTTTTTTAATATCTATGTTATTCATATTTACACATAATTAGGAGAATCCAATGCATACCTCTTAAAGCGTGATTAAGCCTTTGATGCGAAAAACCTCCTGTCGTTCCTTTAACCCAACAGCGTCTCCGAACTACGATTGAGAACGGAACACGTGGTGAAGAGTTTTCTTGGGACCGTAATGCATGAACTTTTGATTTGTATGATCATGAACATTGGTGTTAGAATTGAATATCTTTGGCCTGTAGTACAAAGATGAACTGTTGATTTGCATGATTATAATCAGGAAATATTGAATGGTGTTACAGGGATAAAATATTGATGGTGAACTTTTAATTTGGAGAAAATTGTGAACATCATGATCTATTTTACTCTTCTAATTAGTTGATTGATATTTTCGTTGCAGTTATTGATCTAAAATTTTTTGTCTATTATATTCTATCAGTTTTTTCACTGTTGAAGGCTAAGGATAATATTCTTTATTATCTCAGTCATGATATTCTTTATTTGAGCTCACCGTTTCCTTTTTTTCCATTGTTCTTCTCAGAAAATGAGAGTGTAGTTGAGTTTAGCCGGGGTATGGAGTGATGATCTGAGATTGTGTCTATAGTTGTTTTCACCATGTTATTAAATAGTGTGGCCATAATCATGTTGAAGACTTGTAATATGTGTTTTCGTATCTTATACGTCATTGTAATAATTTGAGTTTGGATATTGTCGTATTATATACGACACTATATTAAGAGAATGTATTGTTAAAGTACGTATTTTGGCGATCCAAATTATGTTGTATTGACCCTATTTTGGAGGCGTCACAGAAGCAGACCCTTTTGGGATTCTGCTTGATATAATTAATCATAATTTTTTTTATATATACAGCTTGAGAAAGGTAAAACATTCTTTTCTGACGATCCCGAATAACTTGAATCCAAATAATGTAATTGGCTTTTCCCAAATCTTTCATATATAAATGATTAGATAGCCATACTTTAACTTGAGATAACATTTTTGTGTCATTAATTTTTAATCAATTGAATGTTATCTACATATAAAACTAAGAATACCACCAATTTACCTTCACTTCTTTTTTAAACACATGGCTCTTCAGGATTTTGTTCAAATCTAAATGATTGAATTACTTGATCAAATCTGACATTCCATGATCTCGATGCTTGTTTAAGTCGATAAATAAATTTATGTAGCTTACGTGGCTTTTAACCATGAAATCATTTGGTTGATACATGTAAGTAAATATTTTCCTCAAGATAGCCATTAATAAAAGCTATGTTGACATGAATTTGATATATCTCGTATTTAAGATATGCAACAATAAATAAGAAGATTTTGATGGATTTAAGTTTTGCCATCAACGAAAGAGTATCATCGAATTTAATGCATTCTTGTTTAATATATCCTTTCATAACAAGCCTAACTTTATAGGTTTAAATCTTCCTCTCCACACATCTTTATCTTGTAGATTCACTTACACCTACTAGATTTTACTTCATTAGGAGCATCAACAAGTTCTCAGACTTCATTAAAATACATAGACTTCATTTCTTGTTTCATTTCTTCTTGTCATAGATTAACATTTCTATCAACAAGTGTCTCATTATAGCTAATGGGATCTAAATCTAGATCATCTGAGAAAATATAAGTAGACTCACCCAAAAGAGTAAGCTTTTGTGTGGGTCTAGAAGTCCTCCCACTACGACAAGGCTCTCCTGAGTTAGATTCAGGTATTGTGACTTGTGGTGTAATTATTTATTTATCAACTTTTGGTGTTGATTGCAGAGAAGAATCTTAAAACATTTTCTTTGAGACAATTCTACTACTTGACTTATATTTCATCATATAATCCTTTTTTAGAAAAGTTATATTTCCACTCACAAATACCTTATGATTTTTTGGGCTATAAAACAGTCCACTCTTTGTCTCTTTTGGATAACCTACAAAAAATATACTTCTGATCTTGTTCTTAATTTATCTAAATTTGTTTTCATTTTCTGCATATGTGCAAGGCAACCCCATATATGAATGCGTTTCAAGATAGGCTTGCATCCTGACCATAATTCTAATGATGTTTTTGGAATTGATTTAGATGAAAAAATATATATTCATTAAGTACATCTCCGATTGAAAAGCATATCCCAAAAAAGATATAGGTAGTGTAGAATAACTCTTTATAGATCTACACAATTTTGCTGAGAAGTCCTAGGTGCAGAAAAATGTGGTACTATTCCATTTTAAGACGTGTAATTCTCGAATTCTGTAAGAAAGTATACACCACCACAATCAGATCGAAGGGTCTTTATGTATTTACTCATTCATTCTTCAACTATTACCTGAAACTCTTTAAATTTTTAGAAAGTTTCAAACTTATGATGAGGTATAAATAACCAAATCTTGAGTAATCATCAGTAAATGTGATAACATACTCATAACCTCCTTTAGCCTTCAATGTCAATATAACACATACATCAGTATGAACCAAATCTAACTTTTCTATTACTCTATCTCCTTTTGCTTTAAAATGTCCTTTAGTCATTTTACCCTCTATATAAGATTCACAGACAAAATAAAAATAAACTTTAAAAAAAAGGTCCATCCTTTACCAGTCTTTGGATCCTGTTTAGATTAATATAACCTAAATGTAAGTGTCATAAATAAGTTTTATTTGCTAGAAAAAAATTCTTTTCTTAGATATGTTATTATTAATTTTAGTATTTTGCAGTGTACTTGTAGCAAAAGTGAGAATATATAAATTATCCAATAATGTAACATCACAAACAAAAGTAGAATTTTTCTTAATAACAATTTTATTATTTAAAACATGTTTTAAATATTTTAGTAACAAAAATATTCTTCCTCCTCATTTATTCATATATCCCACATTTATTGTAAAAATATCACCACTATTATATTATTAAAATATAATAATATATTTAAATAAATTATTTTCTCAAAAAAGATATAATATCAATTTTTCAACAATTCTCACTTTAAAATTTTCTCCATCTATATTCACATAAAATAAATATTTTCCTTATCATAATAATCAATAATTAATTATTCATAAATAATATTACAGAATCACAATACTGACAACCAGGCCGTTCCCAAGAAAGAGGGGGCTTTCCGATAAGGATTTTTCCTTACTGACGCGCAATTAGGTGACCAAACCTCTCCTAAGACAGAATTTTCTAGACATTGCCAATAATGCTATCTAATAATATTATTCAAATAATATGAATTATTGATTTGATAAAGGAAAATATTGTGCAGTGACAATTATTGAAACAACAATAATATAAAATATCAACGTAGCAATTATTGAATCAATAAAATAAAATATCGAACAGTAATTACTATAACAATTATTGAGTAGTGCAATCTTACATAAGAATTAATAATTGGTGCAATACCGTGAGCTACTGTGTTTTAACCACCGGGTATTCTAACAGTATTAACGGTAACAACTATGTCGTTTTTTATAAACAACTTATACTTGTCATTTTCTTCATCCAATCGCTTTTCGTTATGGGGCCCACACAAAGCTGCGCCGTCGTACAAATATTCTCCGACAGTAAGAATATTTCACGACCAAACGACCGACAACAATTAATATTTTATAACCACTTGCTATTTGAAATATTTACGCATTTTATCCATAACTAACCACATTAATCAAATCAACCCTTACTATTTCAAAATAATAAATAGAAGAAATTTAATTTTATTTATAATAAGTTGGGGTCTTACAATAACTATAAATATATAATGGAGGTTGTGGGATTTTATCCATCACTCATCTGAATTTTTATTATTTTTATTTATTTATTCATATATCACTTATGAAATAAAATCATTCACATAAAATAAATATTGAAGATTAGATAATTCAAAAGTTATTTACATCCAACCTAAATTTACATACAAATATTTCAAAAATAGTTTTTGTTTCACAAATAATAAAATCAGGATCATCCTTATGATTTTATGCGAAAGAACAAATATATATACCATGTATCTAGAGTATGAATTTGTTATGTAGTGATTGGTTGGATTAACACATTTTGAAAATTCTTACGATCTCTAATATCCTCAAGATCTTCCCTCTTATGACCTTATGTTAAACCTAAAGTGTAGCTTCTAAAGCACCCTTCTGGAAAAAACTCTACCTGTGTTTTTCCTAGATTGAAAGAAAGAATACGAAATTTGGTATTTTCTTTTCATTAAAAAGTATCAAGTACGTTTCTGATCAATGATATATATAATAATATGGATCGTTATCCTCTCTTATGAATGTTGTGAGACCCCGAATTTTATGAAATGAAAGTATTCAATTTTCTTATAATTATTCTATTTAGTAAACGGTTAAATTGATAAAAGGTTAAAGTTAAGGGTGATATGTGAAAAATTTTCAAAGTATGCAAGTTGTTATAAAATATTTGTTTGGTCAGGGAATATTCTTTTTGTCGGGGAATATTCATAGGACGACACAATCATCGGTGGACTCCACAACGGAAGTATTATCATAGTAAGGAAACGATAAAATTATCTTTCTATAAAAATAACAGCGAAAGTGTTACCGTTAAAACTGTTGAACTACTCGGTACTAAAAGTACAGTAATACGCGTGGTTGCATAGTAGCACACGATATTGATTATTGATGCTTACGCGAGAAGTCACTCAGTTATACTCAATTATTATTACAGTAATTGCTGCATCATATCTCTCATATTATTGATTCAGTTATTATCACAGTATCATCTGTATAATAATTGATATATTATTAAATCAATAATTGAGACGACAAAGTTATTCATATATTATTTGCAATATTGACAATGTCTAGAAGTTCTGTCAAGGAGAGCTTTGGTCACCTAATTGCGCGCTAATAAGGAAAAATCCTTATCGGAAAGCCCCCTCTTTCCTGGAAACGACCTGGTTGTTAAATATTGTGAGTTATAATACTAATGATAAATATTATAAAAAAATTGAATTTAAGTTCGGAGTTGAATTTGGATACGCTGACGTGATATTTGTGTCCAGAACGATAAAATTAGTATAAATAGACTATAAACACAAAATTTATCGGGGTCGACTTTTTGGTCAAAAAGTCAACAGTTGATAGTTGACTTTTTTAGAAAAGTCAAACTTTGAAATTTCAAAAATGAGATTTTTGAGAAAAATATTTTCATTGTGTTGGGATTTTTAGTGTTAGTGGAAATCGACATTTATTTCGATAATAATTGATGTCTGGAGGTTATATTGACCAATTAGGTAATTAATCGAATAAATGAGCAATTAATTGCTATTAATTCACATGATTATAACTATTTATTTACATGTATTTACTATTGATTCACATTCATGTACTATTAGGGGAGGTGGTGCAAGATTGATAATACTTGCATGACTAAATTAAAAATAGAGATATAGATGGAGGTACTATACTGTAATTCGTATTTTCACATGATTATAACTATTGAGTCACATGATTGTACTATTAATTCATATTATTTACTATTAGGGGTGGTTGTGCAAGTTTGATAATACTTGCAGAACTAAATTAAAAATGAAAGAAAAGTTGAAGGTATTATACTGTAATATTTCGAGCCCCAAAACGTGTAATTATTGAAACTATATTTTTCTATAGATGGAAGCTCATTAATCCTTCATTTCCCACCAATTCACTGAAGTTATAGAGCAATTATTATAGAGAGAAATTATAGAGAGAAAGAAGAAGAGAAGTCTGCTACCTCACTATTCCAGTATCCAGTTTTTTCTAAGGTAAGGGATATCATTATTGTGTAAGGGGTATTATTCTTTCGTATTCATGGAGAGAGTTATTTTCTTTCAATACTCATAAGGGTTGTTATTCCATTCTTTATTATTCTGTTAGAATATCCTGTCTGTGCGGATTACGCATGACCTGGTTCCATTCTTTATTATTCTGTTAGAATATCATGTCTGTGCGGATTACGCATGACCTGGTTCCATTCTTTATTATTTTGTTAGAATAACCTGTCTGTGCAGTCTATCGCATGCCTGGTGAATTCTGTTGTTATTCCATTCTTTATTATTATATTGGAATATCCTGTTTGTGCGGATTACGCATGACCTAGTTACATTCTTTATTATTCTGTTGGAATATCCTGTCTATGCGGATTACACATGACCTGGTTCCATTCTTTATTATTTTGTTGGGAATAACTTGTCTGTGCGGTCTATCGCATGTATGGTGAATTCTTCTGTTATTTCATTCTTTATTATTCTGTTGGAATAACATGTCTATGTGGATTACCGCATGCATGGTGAATGATCCCTTGTATTCATTCCTTATTAAATTGTGGAAATGATCTGTCTACGTGGATTACAGTATGGCGAGCAAAAATCCATTTACAGTTTTGTAATTTTTCTGACCCTCAAAAATTCAGGAAAAATTTGAAATGATGATTTGTTGAGTTTTCTAGATTGTGTCCAAAAATGGCAATTTTTGGATGTATAGATTAGGTGTTATAAATTTTATGAGAAAAGACTATTTTAAAAGTAAACTCTTATAACTCCTTGTGGTTAACTCCAAAATTGGTGAAATTTTTATTGGGAGTACATGTATATAATAGGAGTATACCTTGTAAATTTCAGAATTTTTGGACAAAAGTACAATTTATGATAAATTTCTAAATATTCGACAGTTTTTGGCATATGAAAAATAGTAAATAAATTTTAAAAATTCTGAGAAAAATATATGTTCAATATGGGACTATATTCTGCTAAATGCCTGAAAAGAAATATTTTTAGAACTGATTTGGTATTTTTCATGAAAATGAACTAGTTATGAGTAAATGAATTAAATATGTTATGTGAAGAAACAAAATTGAAAAATAGGATTTTATGGCTTGAAAATCCTATATAGGGTATATACAGATTTTTGATGAGGGATTTGATCATTGGTGATGAAATCTTATGAGTATGGCATTTTTGAATGATTAAATGCATTATTTGGTAAAAGTGTAAATAATTGAAATAAATTTTTTATAAGTTTAAGAAATGATTAAAATATTGTTATGATATTAATAATAATATTAGATTATGAGTTTATTAAGTGATTGTTAATATTTGAATAAATTTAAAGTTTTTAATATTTATCATTGTTTTCGTTTGATTAATGCTTATATCATTGTCATCATCTTCATGCTTATATTGTGATGAAAGTAATATTAAGCTTACGTGCAAAGATGGACTGTTGATTATTGGTTTTACAGTTGTATATTTTTGGCTTACGTGCAAGGATGGACTGTTGATTATTGGCTTTACAGTTGTATATCTTTGGCTTACGTGCAAAGATAAACTATTGATTGATGAGTATCTTTGGCTTATATGTGAGACCCCAAATTTTATGAATAAAGATTTAAATTTCTCAAAATATTTTTTTGAATATTATGGTGTGGATTTGATATAATGTTATAGTTGTGGGTAATATTTATAAATTTTACAAAGTATGCAAGTTGTTATAAAATATTTGTTTGGTAGGGGAATATTCTTTTTGTCGGGGAATATCCGTACGAAGGCACAATCATTGGTGGACCCCACAATGAAAGTATTGTCGTAGTAAGAAAATGACATAATTATATTTTTATAAAAATAACGGTGAAAGTGTTACCGTTAAAACTGTTGAACTACTCGGTAGTAAAAGTACAGTAATACGCGTGGTTGCATAGTAGCACACGGTATTGATTATTGATGCTTACATAAGAAGTCACTCAGTTATACTCAATTATTGCTATAGTAATTGCTGCATCATATCTCTCATATTATTGATTCGATTATTGTCACAGTATCATCTGCATAATATTTTATATATTATTAAATCAATAATTGATATTAAATTGCAATATTTACAATGTCTAGAAGTTTTGTCAATGAGAGGTTTGGTCATCTAATTGCGCGCCAATAAGGAGAAATCCTTCTTGGAAAGCCCCATCTTTCCTAGGAATGACCTGGTTGTTAAATATTATGAGTTATAATATTAATGATGAATAAGTTTGTGTTAATTAAAGATGAATTTGATAGTTCCATTGTGTTAGAATTATTAGTGTTAATGGAAATTGACATCTATTCTGACGATAATTGATGTCTGGGGGTTATATTGATAAATCGGGTAATTAATCAGATAAATAAGCAATTATTTGCTACTAATTCACATGCTTATATAACTATTTGTTTACATGTGTGTACTATTGAGTCACATTCATTAACTATTAGGGTAGTTGGTGCAAGATTGATAATACTTGCATGACTAAGTTAAAATAGAGGTATAGATGAAGGTACTATACTGTAATTCGTATTTTCACATGTCTAGAACTATTGATTCACATGATTTACTATTAGGGGAGGTGGTGAAAGTTTGATAATACTTTCAAGACTAAATTAAAAATAAATAAAAAGTTGAAGGTATTGTACTGTAATATTTCGAGCCCCAAAACGTGCAATTATCGAAACTATATTTTCCTATAAATAGAAGCTCATTCTTCTTTCATTTCTCACCAATTCACTAAAGCTATAGAGCAATTATTATAGAGAGAAATTATAGAGAGAAAGAAGAAGAGAAGTCTGCTACCTCTTTACTCCAGTATCCAGTTTCTTTCTAAGGTAAATGGTATTATTTCTTTCATATTCATAAAGAGAGCTATTATTATTCCATTCCTTATTATTATGTTGGAATAACATGTCTATGCGAAGTACTGCATACATGGTGAAATTCTTCTATTATTCTATTCTTTATTATTTTGTTGGAATATCTTGTCTATGCGGAATACGCATGACCTAGTTTCGTTCTTTATTATTCTATTGGAATATCCTGTCTGTGCGGATTACGCATGACCTGGTTCCATTCTTTATTATTCTGTTAGAATAACCTGTCTGTGCGGTCTAACGAATGCCGGCTGAATTATGTTGTTATTCCATTCTTTATTATTCTGTTGAAATATCCCGTCTATGCGGATTATGTATGACCTGGTTCCATTCTTTGTTATTTTGTTGGGAATAACCTGTCTGTGCGGTCTATCGCATACATGGTGAATTCTTCCGTTATTCCATTCTTTATTATTCTGTTAGAATAACTTGTCTATGTGGATTACTGCATGCATGGTGAATGATCCTTTGTATTCATTCCTTATTAAATTATAGAAATGATCTGTCTACGTGGATTACCGAATGGCGGGTGAAAAATCCATTTGCAGTTTAGTAATTTTTTTGACCCTAAAAAATTCTGGAAAAATTTGAAATGATAATTTGATGAGTTTTCTATATAAAACAGAATACTTTTATAAAGTTATTTGTTTTATTATACTATAAAATGAATATATAATATACTATTATGCATAGTGTTTCTATAGTACCCGCATAGTGTTTGCATAGTAAAATCTTTTTATATAAAATATAATATTTTTATAAAATTATTCGTTTTATTAGATTACAAATAGAATATATTATATTTTATTTAAAAGATTTTGTTTTATTAGAATATTTTATTAATATTGCATAGTAAATCAATATGGACCTTACGTTTAAAAATAAATCAATCTGGATCGTTCATGAATTAGTTACTATTCAGTCCATTCTCCTATAAATAGAAGCTCATTCCTTCATTATTTCTTACGAATTCACTGAAACTCTAGAGAGAGAAACTATAGAGAGAAAGAAGAAAAGTATTCTGCTACTTCACTACTCCTATATCCAGTTTCTTCTAAAGGTAAGGGATTTTATTTGTTGTACTCGTAATGGTGTATTATTTCTTTTGTATTCATAAAGAGAACTTCTGTTGTTCCTTTCTTTATTATTCTATTGGAATAACCTGTATACGCGGACTACCCTATACTTGGTGAAATTCTTCTGTTATTCCATTCTTTATTATTATGTTGGAATAACCTGTCTATGTGAAGTACCGCATACATGGTAAAATTCTTCTGTTATTCCATTCTTTATTATTCTGTTGGAACATCCTATCTGTGCGTTTACGCATAACCTGGTTCCACTATTTATTATTTTTTTATAATATCTTGTCTGTGCGTTTACGCATGACCTGGTTCCGTTATTTATTATTCTGTTGGAATATCCTGTTTGTGCGTTTACGCATGACCTGGTTCCGTTATTTTTTATTTTGTTAGAATAACCTGTCTGTGCGATTTATCGCATGCCTGGTGATTTCTTTTGTTATTCCATTCTTTATTATAATTAGTTGGTTAAAGTTTTGGCTTTTATACTCCATGAAATTAGTAGAATATCTTTGATATTTGCGGTTCATCCAGTATCTTTTTATGGAAATATTCTTCTGAGCATTCTTGAATTTTACTCCACAAAGCAATATCATGTTGACAATTTGGATGTTATTGGTTCCTGAATAAATTAATTCTTGAACTTGTTTTATTGAATTCTTATATCATTGTCATCATTCTCATGTTTATATTATGTTGAAAGTCATCTGTGGCCTGTAGTGCATAGATGGACTTGGTATGATTATGACCAGGGATTATTTGGTATAATCATGACCGTAATGTTACAAATGATGTGGTAAAAGTTTTCATTAGCTCGTAGTGCATTGATGGACAGTTGTTGGCATGATCATGACCATTGATGAATACACGAATATCCTTGGCCCGTAGTGCATCGATAATTTAGGGTCGTGATACTAAGGAATATCCTTGGCCGTAGTGCAAGGGTGATTCGATGATGTGGATTATTTATTAAGATGAGTCTCAGCAATAAAATTGATGAAAAACCTTTTTAAATTATAGAAGATAGTAGATTTTATGTTCCACTTGACTCTTCTAATGGATTGCTTGTTCCGTTGCAGCTAAACTTGTTATCTATTATATTCTATTAGTTTAACATTGTTGAAGTCTAATGATAACTTATTCTGCATTATCTTAATCATAATATTTCTTATTGGGCTAGTTGAGCTCACCCCTTTTGCTTTCATTGTTCTCTTCAGGAAATGAGAAGGAAGCAGGGACTAGTCGGGGATCAGAGTGACGGTCCAGATGATAGCATTAGTAGTCCTCATTATTCTATGAAATAGTGTGATAATAAATATATTGAGGACTTATTTTGAGTTTGAATAATGTCTAGAAGACAATATTTGTATTAAAACTCACAACTTATGTTGTATAATTAAGTTTGTATTTGTATTCTGTACCATATATTTGGCGACTTAAGATGGGTGATGTGTACCTATTTTGGAGGCGTCACAGTTGGTATCAAATCTTAGGGATATGATTCCTGACTGAGATGTGAGACAAGAACTAGGAGGGGAGAGACGGGGAATTTCTTCGCTAGTATGACCTACCTAAGTTTATTTGGTATTTAATTGGTCGGTCAGAGTATAGGGATAATATGTGATATGTTAATTAACCCTTGTTTTGTGGCAGTATTTGAAAATGACATCCGATAATGTTGAGAATAGCAATGGAGCACAGGAGACCGTTGAGTCTCCACAGATCAATAATCAGGATAATGTGCAATAGGAAGGCGATAATCCTCCTATAAATAACAACACTGACCAAATGATGAACGATGGGATGTTCAAAGGCTTTATGCAATTCATGCAACATCAGGTAAGAGAGACTCATGTTCAAAATATAGGTGGAAATAATGGCAACCCACGGTCGGTCACTGCTAAGAAGTTCAAGGAGCTGGGACCACCGGAGTTTTTGGGAAAGCCATAACCACTTAAGGCAAAGACGTGGATAAAGCAGATCTGCAAGATATTTGATATCTTGGGATGCTCCTGAGGAGCAAAAGGTTCCCTTTGCCACCTTCATGTTGCGAGCAGAGACAGATTACTGGTGGGAATCTGTAAAGCTTACTCAACCTGCCGCACTGAAGATGACTTGGGAGAAGTTCCAAGAATTGTTCAACGACAAGTACTTTCCTGAAAGTATTCGTCACATGAAAGAGGTAGAGTTCATCAAGCTGGAGCAAAACAAGATGACCATGTCACAGTAGGAAGCCAAGTTTGCCGAGTTAGTCCCGGTTTGTGTCCCACTTGGTTGATAATGAGGAGAGAATGACGCGGATGTTTCAAAGAGGTTTGAAACCTGAGATACGTCAATACCTTATTTCTCACAAACTTTTTTTATATTCAGATGTTGTGAATAGGGCTCAGTTATTAGAGCGCGATAATGAGTCAACACCAGCACCAGCTGGTAACCATCGTGGGGGAAATTATCATGCCAAGAATGGTAACCACTTCGGTGGTAATCATGGCCAAGATAATAGGAGTAGAAATTTCAAGAAGAGAATATTTAACGATGATGGAAAGACGTCAGCACCAGCACCTGTTGTTAAGGAAGGAGAACGACCACCGGTCGTATGTTTCAAATGCGGACAAGAGGGACACATCCGTCCAAACTGTACGCAGCAATCCAAATCGTGTTTCAATTGAGAAAGAGAATGTCACCTAGCTCGATTTTGTCGTGTAGTGAAGTCAAGTCCAGCTGGGATAATGATGCCAAAGGATATCTCAGACAAGTCAATAATTTGTGGTCGTGATACTAATGATTATCCTTGTCCGTAGTTCTATCAAGGAGAGGTTTGGTCATCTAATTGCGCGCCAATAAGGAGAAATCCTTATCGAAAAGCCCCATCTTTCCTGGGAACGACCTGGTTGTTAAATATTATGAGTTATAATATTAATGATGAATAAGTTCATGTTGATTAAAGATTAATTTGATAGTTCCATTGTGTTGGGATTATTAGTGTTAGTGGAAATCGACATCTATTCTGATGATAATTGATGTCTGGGGGTTATATTGATAAATTGGGTAATTAATCGGATAAATGAAAAATTAATTGCTACTAATTCACATGTTTATATAACTATTTGTTCACATGTGTGTACTATTGAGTCATATTCATTTACTATTAGGGGATTTGGTGCAATATTGATAATACTTGCATGACTAAGTTAAAAATAGAGGTATAGATGAAGGTATTATACTATAATTTATATTTTCATATGTCTAGAACTATTGATTCACATGATTTACTATTGATTCACATGATTTACTATTAGGGGAGGTGGTGCAAGTTTGATAATACTTGCAGAACTAAATTAAAAATGAAAGAAAAGTTGAAGGTATTGTACTATAATATTTCGAGCCCCAAAACGTGCAATTATCGAAACTATATTTTCCTCTAAATAGAAGCTCATTCTTCCTTCATTTCTCACCAATTCACTAAAGCTATAGAGTAACTATTATAGAGAGAAATTATAGAGAGAAAGAAGAAGAGAAGTCTGCTACCTCTCTACTCCAGTATCCAGTTTCTTTCTAAGGTAAGTGGTATTATTTCTTTTGTATTCATGAAGAGAGCTATTGTTATTCCATTCCTTATTATTATGTTGGAATAACCTGTCTATGCGAAGTACTGCATACATGGTGAAATTCTTCTATTATTCTATTCTTTATATTCTGTTGGAATATCCTGTCTGTACAGATTACGCATGACCTGGTTTCATTTTTTATTATTCTGTTGGAATATCCTGTCTGTGCGGATTACGCATGACCTGGTTCCATTCTTTATTATTCTGTTGGAATAACCTGTCTGTGCAGTCTATCGCATGCCTGGTGAATTGTGTTGTTATTCCATTCTTTATTATTTTGTTGGAATATCTTATCTATGCAGATTATGCATGACCTGGTTCTATTCTTTAATATTCTGTTGAGAATAACCTATCTGTGCGGTCTATTGCATGCATAGTGAATTCTTCTGTTATTCCATTCTTTATTATTCTGCTGGACTAACCTGTCTATATGGATTACCGCATGCATGGTGAATGATCCTTTGTATTCATTCCTTATTAAATTGTAGAAATGATTTGTCTGCGTGGATTACCGCATGGCAGGTGAAAAATCCATTTGCAGTTTCGTAATTTTTTTGACCCTCAAAAATTCTGGAAAAATTTGAAATGATAATTTGATGAGTTTTCTATATTGTGTCCAAAGATGGAGATTTTTGGATGTATAGATTAAGATTTATGGATTTTATGGGAAAAGATTATTTTAAAAGTAAACCCTTATAACTCTTTGTGGTTAACTCCAAAATTTGTGAAATTTTTATTGGAAGTACATGTATATAACAGGAGTATACCCTAATAATTTTAGAATTTTTGGACAAAAGTACAATTTATGATAAATGTCTAAATATTCGGAAGTTTTGGCCATATAAAAAATAGTAAATGAATTTTAAAAATTCTGAGAAAAATATATGTTCAATATGAGACTATATTCTGCTAAATCCCAGAAAAGAAAATATTTTTGGGACTGATTTGGTATTTTTCATAAAAATGAACTAGTTATGAGTAAATGAATTAAATATGTTATGTGAAGTAGCAAAATTAGAAAAAAAAAGTATTTTATGGCTTGGGAATCCAATATAGGGTATATGCAGATTTTTGATGAGGGATTTGATCATTGGTGATGAAATCTTATGAGTATGGCATTTTTGAATGATTAAAATGCATTATTTGGAAAAGTGTAAATAATTGAAATAAATTGTTTATAAGTATAAGAAGTGATTAAATTATTATTATAATATTAATTATATTAGATTATGAGTTTATTAAGTGATTGATAATATTTGGATAAATTTAAAGTCTTTAATATTTATCCTTATAATACCAGTGATAAAGTGAATCATAAAATAAGATTGATTCAAAGACATGTAGATGATAAAGGTTTTGATTCAGGGAATTAAAGTAAAAAGAAATTAAAAGTTTAAATTATTCCGCATTTTATGCAGTTTAACAACGAATAATGATGTCAAATCAGAAGGTAGATGTGTTATTAACGATCGAAGTTGAGATTTATATTGTATGAATTTTGGGGTCGTTACAATTGGTATCAAAGCTGTAGGTTGTAAACCTTAGGTAGGAGTACCTTAGGCTATAACCTTAGAGAAGGAAGATGTAGATAATGAAAGAATAAGCTCAGATAGAGTTTGAATAATAAAGAAGTTAAGAATAGAATGTTATATTTAAGTATGGCACAATTGTACTCTTTAATAGTTGATGTATGATATTCTGTTAAATAGTGTAATAATAAATGTAATGAGGACTCCATTGAATGTGGATATTGTCTAGATGACAATATTTGTATTAAAATTCATAGCATATGTTTTGTCATATTTTACACGACAGTTGTATAATTAAGTTTTTATTTGTATTTTGTACCATGTAGTTGGCGACTCAAGATGGGTGATGTATACCTATTTTGGGGGCGTCACATTATATGCATAGATGAACTGTTTAATGGTATGATTATGACCAGGGATCATTCGGTATAATCATGACTTGTAATGTTATAGATAATGTGGTAAAAGTCCTCATTAGCCTGTGATACATTGATGGACAGTTATTGGTATGATTATAACCAGGGATTATTCGGTATAATCATGACCATTGATGATTACATGAATATCCTTGGCTCTACTGCAGGGATGATTCAATGATGTGGATTATTTATTAAGCCGAGTCTTAGCAATAAAATATGGATTATACACTTTTAATTCGTAAAAGATAGTTGATATCATGTTCTACTTGACTCTTCTAAAATATAGTTGTATGTCTTTGGCCTGTAGTGCAAAGATGAATTGTTAATGAATATCTTTGGCCGTAGTGCAAAGATGAATTTATTAGTATGATTTTGAGCAGGAATTTTGATTTGGTATAACCATAATTTTTGACGTTTCAGGTGAAGATAGGTGATGAAAATTGGGTGCGAAGAGGAAGTTAGAATCACAATTATGATTATGAGTTATTCATATGATTGTGGACATGAATTGTTGATTGATGTTACAGGGATAAAACATTATTGGTGGACTTTTAACTTGAAGAAGATAATAGATCTGATGGTCTATTTGACTCTTCTAATGGATTGTTTGTTACGCTGCAACTATGGTTGAAAAGTTTTATCATCTACCATATGTTCTAAATCTCTGATTTATTATTGATGATGTAAATTATCTTTAGTCATGATATTCTTTACTGGGCTAGTTATGCTCACCCTTTTGTTTCACAATTCCTTTCAGGTAATAAGAGTGTAGTTGGGTCGAGCAGGGGTAACAGGAGAACAGAACGTTGATCTATAGCTGTTGAGGTTCTCCCTAAATAGTATGAAAATAATTTTATTGAGAACTTTAGATAAGTGTGTCATATTGTATATGTCATTTGATATTTAATTTTGGTGAACCGAATAGGGTGAGGTGAACCCAATTTTGGAAAGGTGTTTTGCCACTATCATACAAGATGTCTAATGACATACAACCTCGTGTTATCATAAGACAGGGTTGTGCACATCCACTTGCTGAGTATATGTACGAGCACTACCTATATAATCTTGGAGTTTGTTTGAAATATAATTCTCAATTGGAGATAATGGAGATAATTATAAGTCAAGAGAAGACTCACCATTGGAAAGAAGATGATAGCAATCTTCTTATTTTTCTTTGGAGACTATTGGGTCAACCAATGATAATTCTGTGGATATATGATATTTAACATAACATGGACGCATGGCCTCCCATGTACGAAGGTTTCCTTGAGTATTTTCCAAAGATTTAAATTTCTAAAACAGTTATTGACTGTACTTTTATGTAAAGTACCATTGTAAGTTGTGGTCGAGGCACAATGAGAGTTACATACATTTGTATTAAAACTCACAGTTTAACTGTGGTCGTATTCTGCACGACAGTTCAACAGTTGTATAAATGAAGTTTGTAAATAATTTTTATAGTGTGATATCTGGCGACTCAGAATGGGTCGTGTGGACCTATTTTGGGGGGGTCACAATGTGGGCCATATTATGA
This sequence comes from Panax japonicus, assembly GCA_020205505.1. NCBI lineage: Eukaryota > Viridiplantae > Streptophyta > Magnoliopsida > Apiales > Araliaceae > Panax > Panax japonicus. The sequence continues at coordinate 68,173,668 of CM035092.1, read as the reverse complement.
TATGAAGGGGATCCTAATGGATTACTTTTCTGACTCCAATGTTATCTAGATATTATTATCTAATAATAATATTCAAAATAAATATTAATTATAATTAATTTCACTAAATAATTGTAATTGCATTTTAATTCAGGAATTAATTAAATAAACCATTTATGTGACGCCCCCAAAATAGGTATACATCACCCATCTTGAGTCGCCAGAAAATACACTACTGACAACTTCATTTATACAACTGTTGAATTGTCGTGCAGAGTACGATCACAGTTAAACTGTGAGTTTTAATACAAATGTATGTAACTCCCATGGTGCCTCAACCACAACCTTACAATGGTACGTTACATAAAAGTACAGTCAAAAACTGTTTTAGAAATTAAAATCTTTGGGAAGTGCTCAAGGAAACCTTCGTACATAGGAGGCCATGAATCTAAGTTATGATAGATATCATATGTCCACAGAATTATCCTTGGTTGACCCAATAGACCTAAAATAAAAATGAGAAGATTACTATCATCTTCTTTCCAATGGTGAGTCTTCTCTTTACATATAATTATCTCCATTTTCTCTAAGTGAAAATTATATTTCAAATAAACTTCAAGATCATATAGGTAGTGCTCGTAGATATACTCAGCAAGTGGATATGCACAACCCTGTCTTACGATAACACGAGGTTGTATATCATTAAACATCTTGTATGGTAGTGGCAAAATACACTTCTAAAGTTGGGTTCACCTCACCCCATTCGGTTCACCAAAATTAAATATCAAATGACATATACAATACGACACACTTATCTAAAGTTCTCAATAAAATTATTTTCATACTATTTAGGAAGAACCTCAATAGCTATAAACCACCGTTCTATTCCCCTATTATCCCCGCTCGACTCGGCCACACTCTTATTACCTGAAAGGAATTGTGAAGCAAAAGGGTGTGCACAACTAGCCCAGTAAAAAATATCATAACTAAATAAAATTAAATTATCAATAGCGTTCGTCAATAATAAATCAGAGATTTAGAACATATGGTAGATGATATAACTTTTCAACCATAGTTGCAGCGGAACGAGCAATCCATTAAAAGAGTCAAATAGACCATCAGGTCTATTATCTTCTCCATGTTAAAAGTCCACCAATAATGTTTTATCCCTGTAACATCAATCAACAATTCATATCCACAATTATATGAATAACTCATAATCATAATTGTGATTCTGAATTCCTCTTCGCACCCAAGACGAAGATAATTTTCATCACCTATCTTCACCTGAAACATCAAAAATCATGGTTATACCAAATCACAATTCCTGCTCATAATCATACTAATAAATTCATCTTTGCACTACGGCCAAAGATATACAACTGTATAACCAATAACAAACAGTTCATCTTTGCACTACAGGCCAAAGATATACAACCGTAAAACCAATAATGCTGAGACTCAGCTTAATAGTATCACGACCACGAATTATCCATGTACTACGGGCCAAGGATATTTGTGTTTTCAATTACGGTCATGATTATACTGAATAATCCCTGGTCATAATCATACCAATTCCATCTATGCACTACGGGCCAAAGATGACTTTTACCACATCATTTGTAACATTACGGTCATGATCATGCCATAAAATAATTCATCTTTGCACCCTTGGCCGAAGAGAATCTATAGCCATTATCATACCAAAAACTGTTCATCAATGCACTACAGGCCACTGAGGATTTTTATCACATCATTCGTCATATTACGGTCATGACTATATCGAATAATCTCTGGTCATAATCACACCAAGTCCATCTATGCATGTAAGTCAAAGATGACTTTTATCACAATATAAACATGAGAATGATGACAATGATATAAGAATTAATCAAACGAAAATAAGGATAAATATTTAAAGACTTTAAATTTATCCAAATATTATCAATCATTTAATAAACTCACAATCTAATATTATTAATATTATAATAATATTTTAATCACTTCTTAAACTTATAAATAATTTATTTCAATTGTTTACAATTTACCAAATAATGCATTTAATCATTCAAAAATGTCATACTCATAAGATTTCATCACCAATGATCAAATCCCTAATCAAAAATCTGCATATACCCTATATAGGATTCCCAAGCCATAAAATCTTATTTTTCAATTTTGTTACTTCACATAACATATTTAATTCATTTACTCATAACTAGATCATTTTCATGAAAAATACCAAATCAGTCCCAAAAATATTTCTTTTCTGGGATTTAGCAGAATATAGTCCCATATTGAACATATATTTTTCTCGGAATTTTTAAAATTTATTTACTATTTTTCAAAAATCAATTTCTAATTAATTCCTTAAGAAATTAGCTAGCTCAAGTTTAACTCCAGAAATTCCCAAATCTTGGCAGGATCTTACATATGTTAACGTGATCTTCCAGTTTAAATTTCATGGTCATCGAAGTTATAGAACTCCGGTTATAGCATTTTTCGTCTGAAAAACATAAATATTGAAATGGTCATAACTTACTCATTTTAAGTTTGAATGAGTTCATTTTTGGACAGGAGATACTTTATAACATATATTTTCATTTCCCAAAAGGCCGGAATTTTTCTCACAAATTAAGTGGCCGAAACAGTCCTTACAAAACTTTGGGCAGTAGCCTTTTTGGTATTTTCAATTTTTGACACCTTTGCTAAAATCAGTCCACACGAAAATCTACAACACCTTTTCCAGTGATTCCACTTGGATAAGTTAGAAAAATCATAGATCTAACTCTAGAACTTGACCACACTCAAAAATTCAAAATATAATAGGAGATATGGTCAATTGAATTTCATGTTCCATTTTCACCAAAATCTGATTTTCAACTCTTTGTGGTTTCTAAGAAATTTTCATGTTTTCACATAATAACCAACATAACTCATCATAACATTTACTAATACTACATATACCCATGATTTCCAATGCTTTTATTATGACTCTTATCATAATCAACGTAAACAGATCATTTCCATAATTTAATAAGGAATGAATATAAAGGAACATTCACCATACATGTGGTAATAAACATATACAGGTTATTCCAACAGAATAATAAAGATTGGAATAACAGAAGGATTCACCATGTGTGCGATAGACTACAGAGATAGGTTATTCCCAACAGAATAATAAATAATAGAACCAGGTCATGCGTAAACACACTGACAGGATATTCTGACAGAATAATAAAGAACGGAACTAGGTCAGGCGTAATCCGCACCGACAGGATATTCCAACAGAAAAATAAATAATTGAATAACAACAGAATTCACCATGCATGCGATAGACCGCACAGACAGGTTATTCTAACAAAATAATAAATAATGGAATCAGGTCATGCGTAAACGCACAGATAGGATATTCCGACAGAATAATAAAGAATGAAATAATATAAGAATTTCACCACGTATGCGGTACTTCGCATAGACAGGTTATTCCAACATCATAATAAAGAATAGAATAACAGAAGAATTTCACCATGTATACGGTAGTCCGCGTATACAGATTATTCCAACAGAATAATAAGGAATGGAATAACAGAAGTTCTCTTCATGAATACGAAAGAAATAATACCTCTTACGGTACAACAAATAATATCCCTTACCTTAATAAGAAGAATACTCCGACAGGTAGGGCGGGAATATATACTTGAAGAAAACTTGTACTACGCTCAAAGCTTTCTTAAACTCTAAAGAAATACGCTCAAGATTATAGAAGAAGAATTCTCTCAACAGTTTCTCTCTCTAGAGTTTCAGTGAATTCGTAAGAAATAATGAAGGAATGAGTTTCTACTTATAGAAGAATGGATTGAAAAGTAACTAATTCGTGAATGGTCCAGATTGATTCACTTTTAAACGGACGGTCCAGATTGATTTAATATAATATTCTAATAAAAAAAATCTTTTTAAATAAAATATAATATATTCTATTTATAATCTAATAAAACGAATAACTTTATAAAAGTATTCTGTTTTATATAAAAAGATTTTACTATACAAACACTATGCAGGCACTAAGCAAACATTATGCATAATAAAATTTAATATATTCTAATTATTGTCTAATAAAACAAATAACTTTATAAAAGTATTCTGTTTTATATAAAAAAAATTTACTAGGCAAAACACTATGCATAATAAAATATAATATATTTTAATTATTGTCTAATAAAATAAATAACTTTATAAAAGTATTCTGTTTTATATAAAAAAAATTTCTATTTTATTACATTAATAATACTAATAAAACAAACTTCACCATCATTATTATAATTCACACTATTAATCGACCAGGTCATTTCCAAGAAAGAGGGGGCTTTCCAATAAGAATTTTTTCCTATTGGCGCGCAATTAGGTGACCAAACCTCTCCTTGGCAGAACTTCTAGACATCTTTAATATTGCAAATAATAATATTAAAAACTTTGTTATGTCAATTGTTGATTTAATAATATATAAAATATTGACAATAATTGAATCAAACTAAGTGACTTCTCACGTAAGCATTAATAATTAATACTGTGTGCTACTATGCAACCACGCGTATTTTACCACCGATTATTTTATAACTACTTGCTTACTTTGAAATTTTTTCAAATGTCACCCTTAACTTTAAACTTTTATCAATTTAACTATTCACCAAAATAAAAAAATTGAATACTTTTATTTCATAAAATTCGGGGTCTCACACTTTACTAATAAATTGTAAATATTTTCTCTATAGATCCACATAAATATTTCAGAATTAATATAATCTTGATACATTTAAACTAATTTCATAAGTCTATAATTTATCTTTATTTGGTCATAAATTGATTTAACAATTAAATCATTTCTTTTAATAATAAATATTAAAAGTCTCGACTGACATTATATGATCACTGATAAATTATCTTATAAAAAATCTTGAAAATATTTTGACAATAATAATATTTCTAATATTAATAAAATATATTAATCGACATTCTGAGATATTAATTAACACAATATAATCTCACTTATTAGAACATGAAATTAATATATAACAATATTAAATTCATTATTATTTTAAAATTAAAAAATTTCACAAATTAGTATTTATGTAAAAATATTTTATAAATAAAATATTATCACATAATCCGTTTAATGCACACCGTTAATGCAATAGTATTTTAATTAAAAGCTCAACTTTCATGATCAAAATAAATAATAGTGGTTGAAGTAATCTATAATATAAAACAGAGCGACTCAAATCCCAATGCTTCAACATCCAACGACCTTAAATCAATTTAGGTTTCAACATCCAACGATCTAAAATTATTTGGAGCTTTAACATTCGACAACCAAAAAATTATCTCTCAAAAATTCAAACCCACATCCATCATCTCACTCTCTCACCCCAAAGAATTTTTAATTGTCAAGTTACTATTTAAAAAGTTATAATCAATCAAAAAAGATTATAAATAATAAAAAATAAATCTTAAAATGTAGTTAAACTTAGTTTAAATTTATGAAAATTTAACTATTAAAGTTAGATATTCTTTATTTAAGAATTTTCATTTAAATATTTTGTAGAGTATGTATGAAAAGTACGAGTGTGTTATGAATTAATTTAAAATTTTAGTTTCTTTATTTTTTTGTATTCATAATTTATTTTTATTTATTTTTAAATTATACAATGCACGAGTTATCGATAATATACCTATAAGATAATATATCTCCAAATCATCATAATAAGCTATACACATAAATCATAATATATATAATATAAAAAAATTTATAAACAAACATATCGACCATATAATGAATGATGTACTTTTATTAATAAATAAATATCCCACATAAATAAATAAACATTAAATAAAAAAATAAATAAGATTTTAAATCCAACCGAATCTTCTCGAGTTAAAAGGATAAATTTGGTCAATGTCTAATCATGGGGCCATCTCCATGCAATGATCGGAAAATTTACTCCTTCGCAGAAAAACATATTTTCCCAACATCTTGTGTCATGGGGAACTCTCCGTATGGGACAACCTGAAAGAACATTTTACAATAGAGCAATACAGCATATAATATCATAATATATACTCTCTCCGTCCCAGATAAAAATTTTGATGGATTTTTTACGCATATTAAGAAGATAAATGAAATGATAAAATTATTCATAATAATATCATTAATTATGGAGAGAGAATTAAAATAAGAAAAGTATGAGATATTTAATGTTACGGGTATAATAGAAAAAAATGTATAAAAGTTTGATTATTAAAGGAAAGTAAACATTTAATGTGCAACTACCCAAAATAGTAATAAGGACATTTATCATGGGACGGAGGGAGTATGATTTATGAGTAGATAAATGGCAAAACTAAAAAAAAATACCCGCTGTAGTTGGTAAATTTTACTGATTATATTATTAAATTTTTAATTTTTTAAATTACACCATTAAACTAATTATTATTTTGAAATTGGGTCATTCCGTTAAAAAAATGAACGTTAATTTTTTATCTACAAAACTAATAAATTACCCACTGTAGTTGACATATTTTACTGATTACACTATTGAACTTTTAATTTTTTAAATTACTCCATCAAACAATTAAAAATAATTATTTTAAATAAATTTAGAAATAATTATTATTTTAAGTAAAAAATATTAGAAACTTTTTTTTTCATAAAATGATAGTTTCATAAAATATAGATTCAAATAAAATAAAATACTTTTAAATTAAATTAATGTCTACTTAATTTTTTAACAGAATAACTCATTCTTAATATTAAATTTTTTTTAAAAAAAAACTAAAACTAAAAATAATAAAATAATAAAAGATAAATAAAAAAACTGATTCAATTTTTTTAAAAAAAAAAAATAATTTTTATAAATAAATATTATTTTCAAGAAAAAATTGGAAAATTCTTCATATTTTAAAAAAATGAGTAAAATTTTACAAAATATAGATTCAAAAAAATAAACTTTATTTTCAAAAGAAAAAAAAATTATAAAATCAATAAGGTTTCATAAAACTTTAATTTTTTTAAATTTATATTTTATAAAACTTTACTCATTTTATAGAAAAAATTAAAGTTTCTAATATTTTTTTACTGAAAATAATAATTATTTTTAAAAATATTTAAAATATTCATTTTTTAATTAGTTTAATGGGATAATCTGAAAAATTAAAAGTTCAATAGTGTAATCAATAAAACGTGTCAACTACAGCGGGTAATTCATTAGTTTTGTACATAAAAAATTAACGTCCGTTTATTTTTTTTAACGGAATAACTCAATTTCAAAATAATAATTAATTTAGTAGAATAATTTGAAAATTAAAAGTTTAATTGTGTAATCAGTAAAACTTGCTAACTACGGTGAGTATTTCATTAGTTTAGCTTTACCGTAGATAAATAATTTCAACACATTACTTGATCATTGCTTGAACTAACAACGGCAGAAGTTTTCATCTTTTTAATGTTGCATGTATGGCTTGCCACTTCCTTTTCAAGATCTTCATCAACGAAATTTTGATCTGTCACCTCTGCAAGGGCCAAAATATGTGGGGGGAACCATTCAATACTTGAAAATGAAAATAGATAGATATATAAGCTAGGTAACATTTGATCATCTGTACATGCTATGCGGTGACATCCAATAAGTAGAAACAAATTGGAATCTTCCTTTTAAATTAATGATGATACTATATATGAACAAGAATGTCACATTGCCCACACTTGGGCTCAAACTACAGCCTTCAGACAAGTAGTGTAAAATTTAGGACGCAAAGGTTCCTGCATTCACTTCACTCAAAGGACAGAAATACTTGAACCTAAACTTGGAGTGATTAATACAACCGTTTATCAACTGAACAGAAGAAGTTGCAGTCCATTCACTTCACACATAGCCCTTCCCTGACCACTCCTCTTACTCTGTAAAGTTTCTCCAAAGATCTCCATTATTTGGTTGATTTTATCCTACATTTTCCTAAGTCATTATACCAGAATCAGTAGCAGCGTGTTTGTTTACTCGTAATCCCTCTGCCACAACTTGAGTGTCATCTTGAACACCATACTATTGACACAGATTTTTTTTTTACGATGTCACATATTTAGGGATCTATACTTTTTAATATAGTTTTTTTTTTCAAAATAATTCTTGAACATCTAAATGAAAATTTGAAAAATAATATATGAATAGTTAATGTTTCAGTTTGTCATTGACACATCTAAAATCCTTGCCCTACACATCGTTTTGAAACATGAATTTCTACTTGAAGCGAAGGGAGTATATGAAGAAAAATAAATGCATAAATGCACAACGAAGACTGTTGACGATCATGCAAAGGAAAGGGACATTCTAGGCAAAACATTCAAGTGAAGGTGCAAACTACCTGAATTGCTGTCAATTGAATCATGGTGGCACAACTGAGGCTGAGACACAAGAAACCGATTTGTAGCAGCCACATAAGTTTTTCCTTGTAGACTAGAATTTGTTACACTGTGGTGACTTCTTCCAGATCTGAAATGTCGAATCCATGGGTTTACTGAAAGATCATGAGACTCATCGACATTATTCATTGCAGATTCACCTCTTCTGAAATTGATCTTTGCCCAACAGCCATCTCTAAGAACCTTAAACTGAAGAGCGAAACAATAATAAGAAACCCAAGAAATCAGAACATACAAGTATGGGCAATTAAACTAGCTCTGGTAAAAGTAAGATTCACAGCAGAAAACAGATGCTGAGGGTAGGCACTAGAACAAAAGCAATTAGATTTTAGACCTGTCCAGAAGGGACACGAGTGCTGACATGCATTTCTTTAGAGGATTTATGATCTGAGAAATCTTTCTGTGAGCATGAGCCATGAAGATCCAACGAATTATACAATTGGTCAACAAATAATGTCTCCATAGATTTTAGATACAAACTATGCTTCTCGTCAGTCCAGTCTGTGCGCATTGCAACACTCCCCAGAGATTCCTGAGATAAAGTTACCTTGATTAGAGCTATGAACATCGAGAAAAAAGAATATTTAGATTTGATTTGCCACGAACCAATTTATGTATAACGTATTAATGTGTCTGATAGGGAGAAACAGCGCAGAAAGCAGGTACAACAGGATCATTTTACAATTAATGGTCAAGAGGGATAAGTGCGCGACGGACCCAAATAAAAGACAACCCCCTAAGTTGCATGATTACCTGCTCTCTAATTGACACTTTAACTGTAGGAAAAAGTATTGATGGCAAGCCAAAAAAGCTTCAGCATGAATACAAAAGCTAGCCTATTACATTGCTTAGTTCATACGAGTACAAATTAAAGTAGTATACTAGTATCTGGACCAAAGACCAATATTTGGGATGAAAAAACACTTAAGTTTTCAAGTAACAAATATATGAAGAAAAAAAATCAGGTTTTCAAATAATTGTTATGCACAACAAGATTCACCATCATTCCTGAGAGGGGAATACCTACTTAATGGATATGCTAAATTCTAAGACAAGACTTGTGGTCATCAGTTGCCTAACAAAATAAGGAAAGTAACTACTTACAAGAGCTGTGGGCCAAGACCTTTGCATTAAAATATGAAAAGGAAACATAAAGATAATAACCCATGTTGTGTCTAACAACAGTGAAATCTTTAATGAAACAAATATGGTGAGCTACAAAAAGCGGTTTTTTCAGTAAACTACATATTAATTAAAGAGGTGTAGCATAAAGAAAGAGCCATGCGGGATTTTATTTAGTAACCAAAGGGTTATTGGTAAGGGTGTAAACGAACCAAGTCGATCCGAGTATTGAGTTGCTTAGATTTAGTTTACAAAATTAATCGAGTATAAAATAAGGTTTGATCGTGGCTCATTTAACTACCGAGTCGAGCATGATTCCGAATCGAACCCGAGCAGTTTGAACTTTTCGAACGAATATGATCCGAGTATCAATAGAAAATTATAATTTGAAGAGGTTCGGGTAATTTATCGAACTTTAAAATGTGTTCATATTTGACTCATTTATATTTTGAGTCGAGCGAGTACGAATCGAGCCCGAACTGTTTGCTTATTTTACAACCTTAGTTATTAGAGAAAGGAGAGAAAAAACAGGCATAGAAGGTAGAAAAAGTAAACTACTTCTGTACCACATCAATGATCAAACTGTAGCCATGAAACCTTCTAAACAAACTTTATGGTATTCTTCCTATAATCTAAGTTAACTAGGAGTAACAGTAATTGATCTTTGAACACAAGAGAGCAATTGAAGAGGTCAAATCTGCTTAACAAAAAGCAAGATATGGTCACAAATAATTGACAAACCACCAAGCTTTTTGTCCCTTTTTTATTTATTTTGTAGTCTTGAAAATTTTAAATAAGTACCTCTAGTTCTGTGCGACTGTCAACCTTAATTTAACATTAAGACGTTTATCACCAAATTTATTTCATGCTCAAAACTGATTTGTGTATGATAGTAGTTGACATAATAAAGATTGGGCTGATATTCAGTCAATTGTCACTTCCTACAGGTAAACCTTTCTTAGGCTCTCATTAGTGTTTTGAAAGAGTAGATTGTAAAAATAAAAAGAATAATAATAACAACAACAACAATAATAATAATAATTGAAAAAAAGAGCAAGATAATGTTTCCTTAATGAACAAAAATCAAGCTTAGAATCCTTTGACAAACTTAAAATCAAGTAAAATGCTAAATATAAGTGCAAAGGATCACTAGAAATACATTTTTTAAAATTTTCCATCTTCCTTTGTTTTTTCTTCACTTTTTAGAGTTCCAAAAATAGCAATTAAAATTATACTTATCAATTCACTGAAAAATAAGCTTATTACAGACTCGTATTCATTTATGAAACTCAATCTGTAACAATCTAAATTCTAAAAATCTACTTGTTTCTTCGAAAGATAAGTGCATAAACGTAGAGATTTTCCCAAAACCACAAAGAATACACAATCTCCAATCATCAGATTCTACACAAAAACAAACATTCAACCGATCCAAAAACAAAAAATCATAGCAGTCTACATAAACGCATGAATTGATGAACTAAAATAGTAATAAAAAATGAAAGATTTGAGTAAATTAATTACCCGATTTGAAATCTGGTCGTCGCCGTGTCCGGCGAGCTCACAGCTCACCGAGTTCGGTGGAGAAAATAAACCTTCCATATCTGAATAATACTGATCAATAACTCTAACAAAAAATTAATAGAAGAAAGAAAATATTTTTTGCGTCTGCTTTTCGTTGCAGAATAAATATAGTAATTAGAAATGTAGAAGAAGTTGATAAATGGAAGGGAGGAGAGAGAGAGAGAGGCGGTTGAGTTGTCATCCGCTTTTAGACGTGTCGTGGTTCCACGTCAGCGCTACAGAGGAGTGGCAAGATATTTTTAGGAGTCCTTCTACGCATACAGGCGTAGAGTACCGGAAAATTGGACCGGTCAATTTTTTTTTTAATGTGATTCTCAAAAAATATATAGTATTTATTTTAACAAGAATTTTTATGAAATATGATATTTTAGGTATAATTTGGATACATATACAAATACAGGGTTATAACAAGAATTCATAAATATTATGTAAAAAAAAAAACTCCAATCTATCCCCTCAGTAGAAGTAAGCAATAATATTGATTAATAAACACGAAGATAAAAAAAAACTAAAGTAGCGGAATATAATTTTTCGTGGGACGTGTTTCCACGTCAGCGCTAAGTTGCCAGTGCAACTGAAAGGGAGAAGATATTTTTAGTGGTTGTCCTAAAATATCCTGCAAACTTTAAAAATATCTTTTGACTAATTCACGTTCAGTCCTCTTTTTCCTGCCGCAGTTTGTTTTGCGCGGTTTTTCTTTATTAGTCCTAGACCTAGCAAACGGGCGGGTCCGACCCAAACAGCCGGGCAAATGACAGACGGGTCAAAAAACGGACAGGGCTAAGGAGGTCTGATTCTTACTGGGTCAAAATTTTGCAACCCAAAGTCTGCCCCGTGGTAGACGGGTCGGGCCGGCCTGCGGGCCGAGACCACTTTGTACCTATTTTATGTTATTTTTTGGAACAATTACATTTTGTATTACATTTTTAAAAATTATTACAATAATAGTACACTCATAAAATATTTACACAATTAATGCATTTAAAGTTTTATTTATAAAATTAGTGTATTCTTATCCCTTTAATTTAGTTGAGTGTTTTAATAGGTTACAATTCAACACTTTCTCTCTCCTCCCTTCTATCCCCTTCGCCGAACTCCTTTCCATAACCATCCAAAACTGGCAGCAAAGTTTTTCAGAATTTATCTTCCAAAACATTAAATACTTTAGTATTTCTCTATCTTCTCAATAAACAGATATCAAAAAATCTATTATAGATTTTTATATTTCATAGTGCAGTTGGTAGCCAAACCTTCATACAAATGTAACCAATTCAGTTTTATTGGGTTACCAATTAATTTAAAAAATCTATTATAATTTTTTTTTTTCATGATGCAGTTGGTAGTCAATCCTTAATACAAAGGTAACCAATTCAGTTTTATTAGGTTACCAATTAATTATAAAAAATATATTATAGAATTTTTTTTCTCCATAGTGCAGTTGGTAGCCAACCCTTAATACAAATATAACCAACAAAAACTAAAATAGTTACCTTTGTATGAAAGTTTTGGCTATCAACTGCACTAAAATTTCTATTGGTTACCCACAAAAACTAAAATGATTACTTTTGTATAAATATTTGGGTACCAACTGCACTAAAATTTATCTTCTTCTATTTTTAATTTTTGAACTAAATCAACTTTTGTCATAATGGCAGTTATGTAAATGCTAATAATGAAAATAAAACATAAAGGAAAACATAAGAAAAAGCAAAACGAGAATGAAAATAAAGAGAGACAGAGAGTGAAAAAGAAGAAGAAAAAGAAGCTTATCTTCTTCTCTTTTTAATTTTTGGACTAAACCAACCTTTGCCATAATGACAATTATGTAAATGCTAATAATGAAAATAAAACATAAAGGAAAACATAAGAAAAAATAAAATGAATTAACAGAGAATGGATATAAAGAGAGACAATGAGTGAATAAGAAGAAGAAGAAGAAAAAAAAAAAGAAGATCTACATCTTTAAGGTGTTGAAGCGGCGGTGAAGGAGGAGGACGAAGGGGAGGAGAGAGGAGGCACGTGGTAGGGGGATAAAGAGAATGAGCGGATGAGAGTTTTTCCTAAATTAAGGACACTAATATTGTAAATAAATATGAGAAAATTATTATTTTTATAATTATTTTGGTGATGGACTAATAGTGTAATTACTTATTAAATATTATATATTATTGTAAAAAACCTTTTTTTTAGTTTGACCCAAATAGAACGGGACAAACCAAAAAGATTCAAATTTTATTGTGCTAAAAAACTGCGGTTCAAAACCCGATGAACACTTCCGTTCCAAAAAGCCATTGATTACAAACAAATTAACACTTCTATTAGGTCTCACGTCCAGATGATAAATTAGTGGTAATTTTTATTTATTTATTAAGAGGTTTTTAGATCAAAAAAAGTATTAGGTGGATGAGTTATTGGTCTAAGAATTGTTATTGACTCAGTGACATTATTAATATATAATATAAATTAATTATAATTATATATTATATACAATATTTATTAAATATATAAAATTAACTAATTTATCTAAAAAAACTAATAAAGTATAATGAGGGAAATTTTTAGCCAAACACAAGAATAACAGCTTCAAACATATCAAAACAACCCATTACTCTACTTTCCAATAAAGTATGATGAGAGCATTGAAGAAGAAGAAGAAGAAGAAGCTAATATCAAGAAATTAGAAAAGAAAACAACCAATTATTCTACTTTCCAATATACCTTGTTTGAGATGTCTCCTTCTTGTGTCCAGATCTCAAATTCTCGACAGTCATTTTGATTCTGTAAGTGTATGTTTTGTCTTATGACTTTTTTGGGTATGTGATTAAGTACAATGAAAACAGAGGATTTGACAATTCAAGCATAGAGTTTAAGAATTCTTCATTCCAAGATTTGACAGAGCTTAAATAAAATAGAGTGAGGAAAAAAAAATAAACAACTTTAAATGTTTGTATAGAAATCATTGCAAAAGCAGCAGCTGAAGCGGCTACAAAAATCTCTAAAAAAATAACTGGGCCACTTAAATACACTTGATCCTGTGCAGAGAAAAGGAATTCAGTGACCATAAACCCAAAGGCGACGAGAGGCCTCAAAAGCAGCAAAAGTTCAGAGAGTTTTTTTAGTAAAGGCTATGTTCACCAGCAGCCAGCTACTAGCAGAGGCGGAACTAGGGGGAGGGTGGGGGCATCTGCCCCCGGTAGCAGAGGAGCTCCAGGAGGAATGAGGGGGAGAGGGGGGGAGGGGGGGAGGGCGGGGGGGGGGGGGGAGCCACTGCCTAGCTGGAATGCCACTGCTTCCGGCGAATCCTTCATTGGCAGAGCCGGTCCTGGCTTTTCAAAGGCCCGGGGCGAATTTTCTCAAGTGTGCCCCTTTATATAAATTAAATGAATAAATAAATAAATTATCAGCTAATTAATTTTATTAAAATTATAAGAATTTACAAAAGATAAGGAAGAACACTTTAAAATGTCATCAAAACAAAAATCATCACATGTACCTACAAAATAAAAATATTAATAAAATTGGTAAAACTAATGAAATACTCGCTGTAGTTGGTAAGTTTTACTGATTACACAATTGAATTTTTATTTTATTAAATTACCCCATTAAACTAACTATTATTTTGAAATTGGGTTATTCCGTTAATAAAAATAAACGGACGCTAATTTTTTATCTACAAAACTAATGAATTACACACTGTAGTTGACACGTTTTACTGATTACAACATTCAACTTTTAATTTTTAAGATTACCCCATTAAACTAATTAAATAATGATTATTTTAAATATTTTTAAAAATAATTATTATTTTCAATAAAAATATTAGAAACTTTAATTTTTTCCATAAAATGAGTAAAATTTCATAAAATATAGATTTAAAAAAAATTAAAGTTTTATGAAACCTTACTAATTTTTTTTAAAAAAACTTTTTTTTTCTTTTGAAAATAAAGTTTATTTTTTTGAATCTATATTTTATAAAATTTTACTCATTTTTTTAAAATATGAAGAATTTTCCAATTTTTTTTCTTGAAAATAATATTTATTTATAAAAATTATTAATTTCTTTTTTGAAAAAATTGAATCAATTTTTTTATTTATCTTTAACTGTTTTTTATATTTTAATTTATATTTTTAGTTTTTTTAAAAAAAATTATAATATTAAGAATGAGTCATTCTGTTAAAAAATTAAGTAGACATTAATTTAATTTAAAATCACTTTAAGTTTTTTGAATCTATATTTTATGAAACTCTACTCATTTTATGAATTAAAAAAGTTTATAATATTTTTTACTTAAAATAATATTTATTTTTAAAATAATTATTTATAATTAGTTTGATGAAGTAATTTGAAAAATCAAAAGTGCAATGGTGTAATCAGTAAAATGTGTTAATTATAGTTGGTAATTCATTAGTTTTGTAGATAAAAAATTAATGTCCGTTTATTTTTTTTTAACGGAATGACCCAATTTCAAAATAATAATCATTTTAGTGGTGTAATTTAAAAAATTAAAATTTTAATGGTGTAATCAGTAAAACTTACCAACTACAATAGGTATTTCTTTAGTTTTGCCCAATGAAATCTAAACCACAAAACATCATTTAAAATGTCTTCTTGTTGCACTTTTAGATGCAAAATCATCAATTATACTATCATATTTAATATTTCTAACATATCATTTTCAATGCATAATATCGCTATTTTTTTATTATTTTATTTTTTTATACACATAAATACATAAACTTATAAAAAAAAATTGTGCCCCTCTCAACTATGGGCCCTGGGCGGTCGCCCTGGTAGCCCTTGCCCAGGGCCGGCTCTGTTCATTGGCAACTCCTTCCGGCGACTCCTTTTCTGCTCCTCTGCCTCCTCAGCTCAGCCGCGCGGCTCGCGCCTTTCCGCCTGCTGGCGGTCGTTGCTGCTCTGATCTTCATCGCTGTCAAACGAGGTCTCTTCCTTGGTTCCAATTTGGCTTTCATTTTCTTCATCCGCCTCTGGGTATGAGGTATCAGAACTCTAGGCCTTCTCATCTTGGGGCTAATTTTTCTAATTTTTTTTGTTTTTCATGCCTCCTTTACCAGAAGCACATAAAAGGCTTAAGGTTACTCCATTCTTCACATTTAGTACTCTGATCTGTTTGTCTTGGGAGTAAATGAAGTTAAATGTTTAAATGAAATATAAAAATCATGTTATCCCTTTACTTTTTGTAATTCTATGTTCCTCCAATATGGATTAATATGACCTCAGGATATTGCAAAGTACTATACACTTCAGTTAAATATTCAGTGATAGCATGTGCAGAGGTTTTCATGTGCGAACAGAAAAATAACTTGTGACTCCATCATGCTCTGCTAAACTGTGTTAGGCTTGAGTTTGTTGTTTCTTCTTTCCTGTGGATGACATCATTAATTTGTTTATGGATTCTGTTCGTTCTTTTTTACTTACATTTTGAAATTTAGTTGGTTGTGTAAAGGTGTTTCTTTTTGTAAATAGTCTAAACATTTGACTCAAAGAATCTCTTTAAGAGTCAATAAATAAAAAAAATTTAGTGATGTATTTTGACCCCCCTATATATACGTTCTGGTTTCGCCATTGGCTACTAGAGCTTTACAGAGTACAAAAAAAAAGAAGCCGTTTTGCTCGGAGATAATGGTGATTTGGGCGAGAGACAAAAAGAGAAGAAGAAGCCAATCAAACCGGTTAAACCCGTGACCCAATCACCGGTTCACTCGGTCAACCGGTTAGAATGTCGATTCACCGGTTCTTAACGTTTTTTTATCAAAATTGGTTCAATGGTCTAAACCGGACCGTTGAATGAACCGATTTCGATTTTTACAGGTCCAACCGGCGACAATTTTAAAACCTTGATTTATTATATTATCATACAGACTTACATGTTTGAGTTTATCTTTCAGTAAAGTCATAATCAACTACAATAATTTTTATTTCCATGTTCTCCCTAAGCTCTTAAAATTGAAATATAGTCCTAGAATTATTAAATTGTAATAATATCAATTCTAGAAGAAAATTGTTTAAATATATATTCCTTCCACCCCATACGAACCGACATACTTTGACTTTTCAGGTTAAATTTACTATTTTTAAAATTAATAATTAAACATATTTATTTAAATTTAAACTCATAAACATTAGAGTTGATAGTTTCTTATGGTCATAGTGCCCTCCTCTATATTTGTAAGAAATAGTATAAAATTTGATTTTAAAAATCGTCAATTTGACATTTCAGACAAATTTTGTTGAATTTTTTTGAAATTACTTGCATGTAAATCAGTTAAAGGACAAAAATTAATATTCATTTTCTAGCTTAGAACTCTACTTTAATACCATATGAAAATTACATGCATGTAAAAGTTTCCCCTCTTCCTTTTCTAGCTTAGAACTCTACTTTTATATGAAAATTAAGTGAATTATATTCCCCCTCTATTCCATAATATATGATGTTTTAGAAAATGTCATTTTTTTAAAAATTATTTGGCGTTTTATATAATTTAGAAGAACTAATCACAATTTTTCTAAAATTATCCCTCATATGAAAATATTAAAATATTACATATGAGAGAGTATGAGATAAATATATGATAAATGGTATTATAAATAATTAATATTATATTTAATGCTATACAATTATTTCTTTAATTTTTGTGCATAACTTTAAAAGGTCATATATTCTAGGACAGAGTGCTAGATCATGTTTGGTTTGGACCAAAATCTGTGCCCATGGAACTTTGCTCCATGCCATGATTTATATTTCTAGTTCCTCTTGAAAATTGATAGCCAACTTTGTGTAAATTTATTTGACCGGGGAGTGAAAATATCTATCTACTCAATCTGTTCTACTAAATTATAAATCTGACACTCTTATTTATCATGTTTTTGTTAAATTGTTTTTTAATTTTTTTTTACGTAATTGTTCCTCATAGATGCGTTGGTCATGTAAATATGTTGTGACGCCCCCAAAACAGGTATACATCATCCATCTTGAGTCGCCAAATACATGGTACATAAATCAAATACAACTTAATAATACAATTATCGTGTAAAATACGACAAAACATAAACTGAGAGTTTTAATAAAAATATTGTCATTTAGACAATATCCACACTCAATGGAGTCCTCATTACATTTATTGCCACACTATTTCACAGAATAGTGAGGACTACTAAAGCCATTTATCCTGGACCATCACTCCATTTCCCGACTCGTCCCATCTATATTCTCATTTCCTAAAGATAACAATGAAAGAAAGGGTGAGCTCAACTAGCCCAGTAAGAAATATTATGACTAAGATAATGCAAAATAAATTATCCTTAGCCTTCAACAGTATAACAACTGATAGAATACAATAGACAACAAGTTTTAGATCAACAACTGCAGCGGAAATAAGCAATCCATTAGAAGAGTCAAGTAGAGCATAAAATCTACTATCTTCTATGATTTAAAAAGTTTTTCATCAACTTTATCACTGAGACTCAGCTTAATAAATAAAATCGAATCATCCCTGCACCACGGCCAAGGATATTCATGTAATCATCAACGGTCATGATTATACCGAATAATCCCTGGTCATAATCATATCAACAACTGTCCATCAATGAACTACAGGTCAATGAAGACTTTTACCACATCATTCGTCACATTACGGTCATGATTATACCGAATAATTCATGTTCATAATCATACCAATTCCATCTATGCATGTAAGTTAAAGATGACTTTAATCACAATATAAGCATGTGGATGATGACAATGACATAATAATTCAATAAAACAAGTTCAAGGATAAATTTTAAAGATTTATAATTTAATTTATCCATGAATCAATAACGTCCAAATTGTCAACATGATACTGATTTGTAGAGTAAAATTCAAGAATAATATTCATGTACCAAAAATAATTTGGACAGAAAAGAAATATATTTTTTGGGTGAATAGTACCCAGTGAATAGTATTTCAGGAATAGTACCCCGTGAATAGTACCCTGACACGAAAAGTGTCCTGAATACCCGAGTGAATGATACTAGAGTGAATAGTAATCGGGTAAATAGTAACCCATAAATAGTAACTCGTGAATAGTACTCCGGCACGAAAAGTACCCCCGAATAACCGAGTGAATAATATCAGAGTGAATAGTAACTGGATGAATAGTAACCCGTGAATAGTAACTCATAACAGAAAAATACCAAAGAAAATGATATTTCATGACGAGTACAAAAGAAATGATATCCCAGATGCGTATAATAGAATATACGAAACTGCAAATGGATTTTCACCCGCCATGCGGTAATCCACGTAGACAGATCATTTTCATAATTTAATAAAGAATGAATACGAAGGATCATTCACCATGTATGCGGTAATCTACATAGACAGGTTATTCAACCAGAATAATAAAGAATGGAATAACAGAAGAATTCACTATGCATGCGATAGACCGCATAGACATGTTATTCCCAACAGAATAATAAAGAATGGAATAAGGTCATGCGTAATCCGCACAGACAGGATATTCTAACAGAATAATAAAGAATAGAACCAGGTCATGCGTAATCCGCACAGACAAGATATTCCAATAGAATAATAAAGAATGGAATAACAACAGAATTCACCTGGCATGCGATAGACCGCACAGACAGGTTATTCCCAACAAAATAATAAAAAGTGGAATAACAGAAGAATTTCACCATGTATGCGGTACTTCGCATAGACAAGTTATTCTAACATAATAATAAAGAATGGAATAACAACCCTTATGAGTATTGAAAAAAAAAATAACGCTCTTCATGAATACGAAAGAATAATACCCCTTACCTCAAAAGAAGACTGGATACTGGAATAGTGAGGTAGCAAACTTCTCTTCTTCTTTCTCTCTATAATTTTCTCCATAATAATTGCTCTATAGCTTTAGTGAATTGGTGAGAAATGAAGGAAGAATGAGCTTCTATTTATAGAAAAATATAGTTTCAATAATTGCACATTTTGGGGCTCAAAATATTACAGTATAATACCCTCATCTTTTCCTTCATTTTTAATTTAGTCAGTAAGTATTATCAAACTTGCACCACCTCCCCTAATAGTAAATCATGTGAATCAATAGTAAATCATGTGAATCAATAGCTCTAGACATGTAAAAATACGAATTACAGTATAATACCTCTATCTTTAACTTAGTCATGCAAGTATTGTCAATCTTGCACCAACTCCCCTAATAGTAAATGAATGTGAATCAATAGTACATACATGTGAACAAATAGTTATAATCATGTGAATCAATAGCAATTAATTATTTATTTATCCAGTTAATTATCCGATTGGTCAATATAACCTCCAGACATCAATTATTATCGAAATAAATGTCGATTTTCACTAACACTAATAATCCCAACACAATGGAACTATCAATTTTATCTTTAATCAACACGAACTTATTCATCATTAATATTATAATTCACAATATTTAACAATCAGGTCGTTCCCAGAAAAGAGGGGGCTTTTCGACAAGGATTTTTTCTTATTGGCGCACAATTAGGTGACCAAACCTCTCATTGACAGAACTTCTAGACATTGTCAATATTGCAAATAATAATATGAATAACTTTGTCGTCTCAATTATTGATTTAATAATATAACATATTATACAGATGATATTGTGACAATAATTGAATCAATAATATGAGAGATATGATGTAGTAATTACTGTAACAATAATTAAGTATAACTGAGTGACTTCTCACGTAAGCATCAATAACCAATACTGTGTGCTACTATGCAACCACACTTATTACTGTACTTTTACTACCGGGCAGTTCAACAGTTTTAACGGTAACACTTTTGCCATTATTTTTAATAAAAGATAATTCTGTCGTTTTCTTACTACGACAATACTTCTGTTGTGGGGTCCACCAATGATTGTACCGTCGTACGAATATTCTATGTTAAAACGAATATTCTCCGACCAATCGAATATTATATAACCACTTGCTTACTTTGCAAAATTTATAAATATTACCCACAACTATAACATTATATCAAATTTACACCATAATATTCAAAAAAATATTTCAAGAAATTTAAATCTATATTCATAAAATCCGGGGTCTCACAGATGTTTCTTCAATGTTCCCTAATTTTTTTAGTAAAATTGTTCCTCATAGATGTATTAGTCATGCAAATGTGTTTCTTCAATTTTTATCACTTATTAAAAATTGATTTTCTCTCTCCTCTCTCCTCATTTTTTTAATTTTTAAAATTTATGTAAAAAATACTCTTCTTGTTCTTTTTATTTATTTTAAATTATTAATTTGAATTCAATATGAAATATCTCTAAATTCAAAATTAGTATTAATTAATTAATTTTAGACAATATAATTTTCAAAATTATAAACCTTTCTATTTTATCTAAATGGTACTAATAACTGTATGATTTATTTTAAAATTGAATATATCTCAAATTAATTTAAACGAATCAAACTTGATCCTATATTTTGAACAAAAAAAATATAAATTTGAAAATATTTTCAAAATTTTCATCATACAACTATTATTAAAAGTTGAACTCAGTATTTTTAAAGACAAACAAACAAATTTTTAAAAATATTAAGTTTAACTTTTAATAATAGTCGTATAAAATTTTAAAAATATTTTCAAATATATATTTTTTTTGTTCAAAATATAGGATCAAGTTTGATTTGTTCAAATCAATTTGAGATATATTCAATTCTAAAATAAATCATACCGTTATTAGTACTATTTAGATAAAATAAAAAATAGTAAAGTTTATAATTTTTGTAATTATATTGTTTAAAATTAATTAATTTATACTAATTTTGAATTTAGAGATATTTTATATTGAATTCAAAATGTTAATATAAAAATAAACAAATAAAGTCAATGAAGGACATGCTATATACCCAAATATACCAATTTGGCTAGTCTTGTTTATCTGATGTATTCATTAAAATAATGATATTATCACATAATGGTGGCTCACATACACAAACATGTATACTTGTGGGCCCCACATGTCAATGGGGGCCCACAGTTTGCATGTGTATGTATGTGAGCATTATGCGAGTTTTTTTTAGTTGATAATAGTATTGTTGTATTTATTAGATGTTTCACACGTTTTATAATGATTCACACACCAAACTATGATTTTTTATAGAAACTAGTAAAATCCTAGTTGTTATAACATGTGCTGAAATACATGAGGCCTAATACATTAGTAAAAGTCAAGATCGGGCTACTAATAAATCTCCAAGCTCAATTGCACTTTGCGCTTCCAGGGGGCACTGCCCCTTTGCAACCACGGCCAGCTCACCGGCGAGCTGGGTAGCTGCTCGCTCATCGGGGAGCGAGACCCCTGACTGAGTAGTTATAATGGCCATTCGTTAAACCCGCAAAAGTATAAGTCAATTCTAACAACATCAATAGCAAAATAACATTTTATTCATAACAAAAAGAAAATTATAATTACTTGGAGTTTGAGGGTTTATAACCAATAGAGCTAGAAAGAGACCTCCATGCTGCATGGTCTCCCCTCCGATTCTCTCCAATACGTTAATTATTGATAGCTTTGACATTATAATCAAAATCGACACATCATTTAATTTATTATTGAGATGTTATCATTAAACCAAAATTGAGAATATTCTGAATTTTTTTTCACCACTTAATGAACGTCATGTTTTTTTGCTTTTTTCTTTTTTGGTAACAAAAGCACCTTCAGAAGAATCAGAACATACCAAACCATGTCTTATTCCCATTTAAATAAGGTGAAATGTGAATATCTTATGGGTCTTTTTGTCTTTTGACACCCCTCATTTCCTTTTCTTTTCAGCTCCTTTGTGTTTAATTCTCTTGTTATTGAATCTTTAATGAATAAAAGTAGAAGAAATGAACGAAAAATTTGATCACCTTTTTTTTTTTACCAAAAATTTCTGTAAAAAATTTCAAGAAATAATACAAAGGTAAAATAGTAATTTAAATGTTAAACTCAAGTTTTCTTTCATTTTTTTATAAACTCAATAACAAATTCATTTTTTTTATAAATATGAAAAAAAAAACTTACAAATGTTCTATTATTTTATTTTATTTTATTTTCTATTTATTTATTTATTTATTACGTTAAAAACTCGTACATAATGCTACTTTCCTTTCCCTGGAAATCCTTTATCCAAAGTCCAAACGAAGCTTTAGATACTCTCTTCTTTATCTATCTGCCATCTGCGATGTGAACATGTGCTGCTGTTTGGCTGGTGACAAACTTATTACATCATATATGTTTGGTTTGGAGCAAAATCTGTGGCCATGGAACTTTGCTCTATGCCATGATTTATATTACTATCTCCTCTAGAAAAGTAGTGCAAGCCAAACTTGGTGTAATTTTGACTGAGGAGTGAAAATGCCCATCTACTAACTCGGCTATGTAGCATGGCTGCTTGTGTGTATCTTAAGATCAATGAATGCCTTTCGAGAAGACGAACAGTCGAGATTAACAAGGCTGCAGCAGAAATGCAGCCTGAAACTATGAATAGACCCGAGAAAGGCCGAGGGCCTAAACTAGGGTCAGTGGATACACCGGTTGAGGATGAGGAGGAGCAGTTGAAAAAGGAAAGCATGTGTTTTTCTAGTTCAAGTATCTTTCCACTCTCTGATACTTTAAGAACTGCCTCCGAAATGTCTATAGCCAGTGGAGAACCCTTTGGAAAGACCTGAATCAAGATACACAAATAAAGTCATTGAAAGGACATTAAAGACAAGAGCACAAGATTTACTTGGAAAATTTAAATCAGCAAAAACCACGGGGCAAAGGCATAAGATATCACTATATCAAAGTGTAAAGAATACAAAATGTGAATCTTAATTTGAAGGAGTCTAAAACATAGAAAGAAAAGAATACCGAAATTCTAAATACAATAACGTATATAATATATAGTTGAGATAAAAATATAATGGGTCCAAATGACATAACATGTCCATACCGTGGGGGCAAAGCCCCACACCTCCCACCATTAAACCACATATTTCTATGTTTTTTGGGTCTTCACAAAAATATAATTCAGATTAGGTCTAGCCCGCATTTACAAAATTTCTAAGCTTTAAGGATATATTTTTGTTATATCCCCTAATTTATCGTGTGTTTAAATTAGTAATTATGACATGATAATAAAATTGTGAAGGTAGCCTTGAGGACATTGTCATTTTATACTATCAACAAAGAAATGACACTTTTTTCGGGCAAATTTTTTTTGACAAATGGGACTTTTTTTTGTGGAACTGAGAGTAAATACTGAAGTAAACAAGAAAGTAACTTAGGAGAAAGAATAAGAATATTACAAAGCCAAAACCACCAAGCTCGAAGCTAGGCCCTGCCCTGGTAAATCCTTGGCAATATTCAGCAAGAAAAACTTTGGCATGTGGAGCAACAAAGAAAGCTGCTGCAATTTCTCCACTTTTAAAGGCTTCTGGGTAGTTATTGATTGAATCAATCTTTCTGATATTCTCCTGCTTGAAACGCAAAACATTCACCAAGTACTTGACAATGAACGAATTCCCGTTACATCCTACTGCTGAATTTGTCCTCTGAAGATATTCAATGTTCACTACGGATGGCTGCATCCTTTGGACAGTAATTATGGAAGTAAGAATGGCTGTAAAACACGCTGTCACGACCACAATTACAAATAACCATACTGCCAGCACAAATCGAGACAAGTTGCTTTTAATTGTTTCTCCTGCAACATTAGGCCATGTGTTATATACAAGTAGATGGCCACTTTTCTTTACAAAATTACCTCTACTAATAGAAGTTGAGACTTACTTTGTGCAAAAGATAGCACAGTGACTGAAAACCAAAGCATCCTGCCAACATGGTGAAAGACCGATGAGCTTGCAAATTCGGGGTTATTCTCTACGTTTTCTGTTAACCAGACAACAAATCCATTGGTCATGCTCATTAGAGCCATCAGAAGCCACATTTCCGTACTGAAGGCCTTCATGAACATAAATTTTTCATTTGTAGCGTCGGATTTAACAGTCACTACCATGACTAGTCCAGATTCCATGTAAGGTTGTGAAAATTCTGCAATCTCGTAGCGATCTGCCAGTATAACTGTATCACCAACTGCTGCATCCAAGCTCTTCGTTCACATATATCAATCAAAATTCATTAGTACTAACATAAAGCAATCTGTAAAGGCAAACAAGTTTATTTTTGTCACATTATTGTTTAAACTTGCGTTTGGATTGAAGGAATATAATGGAGAAAGGAATTGAGATAGGATGACATTATTGTCACATTCATATATTCCACTAGATTGGATCCTATTCCACCGCTTTACCTTTAGAATGAAAATCAAGGGAATTGAATGAAATTTTATTCCATTGAAATGGTATATCTGCCGGAATGAGTAACTAAACACACTATTTTTCATTCCATTCCATTCCAGCCCTGATTCCTTCTATCTAAACGCAACACGTACATTAGCATGAAAGAGAAATATTATAGTACCTTATTATGAACTTCTGCCACCATTTCATCATATGAGCCATAGTAGGGAACTAAGACATAGGGCAATTGATATGGAAGTTTATTTACCACTTCTTGGAAGATTTCGATTGTAAGTCCTGTCACGTGTGTCTCATTCTGGTCATGATCATAACTTACCTTCACAAAATGATGGAATGCACCCGTAGCAGGAACCCCAATCTTCAATGGGTTCTCCTTGCTCCTTAAACTCCATCCTTTTGGAACATTTTTTTCCCCACCAGGCCAATAAATTGAACCCAAATCTCCCACCAATCCAGACTTTGGTGACCACATTGCTATTTCTCTATAGCTTTTACCAATAACATTAATTATTTGAAATGATGGTAATTGAGCTAGTTTGCCATTTTTGAAGCTCATTATACCACTAAGGCCCATGTAATCGCTAGCTAAAATTTTTTGTAATAATCTTGTTGATGCATTTTTTCCTTTGGAACTTTGCATAGCTCTAGCAATGGCCCAAGTTGCATCATAAGCGTGTAGCGCATATATGCTAGGATTGGAAGGATTTGAATGTTCTTCTTCTTCAGGATATTCTGATCTGTACTTTCTTCGGAACCTTAGTTTGAAATTCCCAAAAGACTCACTAGTGTCCGCGAAATTTGTTTTGAAACCAATTACACCTTGCATATTAGATATAACAGGCTGAGCTACAGAATCAAGAAGGCTGGAAAAATCTTCCGAAACAATCCATACATAACCTTTTCCCATCATGCCAATTTGTTTTGCCCTCTCAAAAAAGAGGACAGCAAACTGTAGAGAAGATTGTACTAGTATGAACACCCTATTGTTCTTGCTTCTTAGTTTCTCCAATTCTTTGTCAACAAAATTGCTTGGATTCGACAGAGAAGATATGGGAGGATAAGCTGAGTGGTGTTCAATGACTGACCCTACGACTTGGAGCTGATCAGAGAGTTGCATTATTATTCCAGAGTCGGAGGAAAAGCTGCTGCTATCCTCGTGAAGTGCTGTCACTTTTCGCCACCCAAAGTGGTCAACTATGGCCGCGATGCATTGCATTCGGGTGGTGATGTCGTTACTTATTTGGATAAGAGATGATAGTCCTGGTAGCAGGGTTGGTGAGGATGTTGGGGTTGTAGCAACGAAAATGATTGTTGAGTTTTTTGTGGTGACTTTGTCAAATTGAGAGGCTAGAGCTGCTTCCTGTGGTGTTAGTGTCCCCATAATGACTTGGACTTGTTTGTCTTCAATGAGGCTTATTGCTGCAGCGAAAATTAAATATCTAGTTTAGGCCTCTTTCATCCAAAACTTAAGATGACTCACTATCCCATTTTTCTGGATTTATTTAGTTCAGGTAAGAAAAGTCCAATACGACCATATTATGGTATTACTGAAGAACTTGGTAATACTGCATATCACATTATGTCTGTTGTCATTTATGAATGCAAGACTTACTTTTTAACAAAATCTCAGAAAAATATTCAGCAAAATTTGATAAACCCTTATAATTGGATTTCTTGCGAGTCCTTAATAATGCATAATACGTGATGATGATACAAACAAATGTGGCAAGTTAATCCACACGGCTAAACAAATAGCATACCATCATTCTCAAGGTTTATATCAGTAGCATGCATTATAGGTATTTCATTAAGCTAGGCATGGCTTTTGAATCCTAACATATAGACGTGCAAGACTTTGGAAAGTTGTAATTTTTACCAGCTGAAGCTGCTTTTCCATATGAATCTTTCAAGTGCAAAATCAGTTTAGAACAAGTTGACTTATGATAATCTTGTACGGCAAGCTCCATGGCAATTTTTTGCTCTTTACCCACCCGAGAATTCTGGTCAATAACACCGCCAATGCCTCCAATACTATCGCTATGCTGCTGCATTGAACATTTATGATCAACTCCATCCTTTGTCTCAATTGCTTCTGTTTGCACCAGTAACAGAAAACCAAGAATGAAAGAGAGAAAATTATGAGTAGACATTTTGGCATGCACGTTTAGGAAATGAAGGACTTATAATTTCCATATATACTTCTAGAAGTGACTTTTGTGGTTGAGAGTTAAGTTATTTCTCACTTTGGTGGTCCGTTGAGGAATCTTAAATGAAAGTTCCTAATTATGACTTTTTCCAATTATTTTATAAAGTCAATGTATCTTTGTGTGGGATTTTAGCCAACTGCAAATTGATAAACTATGTATTTGAAATAAGCTAAACATACACCAACTTTGTAAAAGTTTATACACACTTCAAAAAGACGGTTAATAAATGTCAAATCAATATTTATTCTGCCAGAACAAATATATTGTTCCAACAACACTTGCAACTTTCAGCAACACTTATTACTCTCTAGTTTAAAGAATAGTTTAATTTTTCAAATATATTCATAATATTGATCAGAAATGTAATAATTATATTTTGACACGATAGATTTACCTAAAATATAATTTATATAGTGTGTTAAAAGTTTTATGTCATTTTATAGTGTCTATAAAAGAACCAGTATTTATAATTTTGTAACATCTCTAGTTGTAAAAGGAATTAAGCAGAACAAAAGTCCATAACGAGTGAAGAAAAATGACATGGATAAGGTGGTCCAGAAAAGTTGGGAGAATATTTATTAAATTTATCTGTATTCACTACTCAAATGGAGTACTAGACTAGTTAAGGAGTAAGAGGCCTCGGACTGACATTAAATCCCGTAGCTCTCATGGGTTGCGACGTTCTAACTAACAAAATTGGTGTTTTAAGAATTTAGTCATTGAACTCCAAAATCATAACAATTGAATACTGCAAGTAATCGACGAAAGCAACCCTGCTGACCAAGTGCAAATGCGGTTACTCATAAGAAATTTAAGTACCCCTGACTTTGTCAAATAATTGGAAAAATACGTAAGAGGAAATTAAGGTAAATTCCATTCAACCAACTACCAAGGAACCAAGTGACAAATTACATACAACCAAGTGTCAAATATTTTAGTGAATAATTAAATCGTAAAATCTAGAACTTTGAAGTAAGAAATTTCACTACTTTGAATAATTATTTTTGTTCTTTAATATAAGTTGTTTGAGAATTTTAAGTAAGCATTAATTGGTTCTCTCACTATTTTTTGCCCAATAAATAACACTCTTTATTTCAAGTACAAGGGCAATATAGACAATTAATATTATATTTAATGCTATACAATCAATTCCTTAATATTTGTGCACAATTCCAAAACGACTTATATTAAGGAATATAAATCGACTTATATTATATTAACGACTTATCTTCTCTTGTGCTCTCTTTCTTTTTGTGCTTCCTTTTGTTTGTTGCATCAAAATCCGCGACGAAAAATGAGAGGAATGGATCATAATAATTGTTCAATGAGCTACCATGAGGTTCTTAGAGGCGTAGGCGGCATTATTGATCTGAGCTCTCGCGTAGGTAAAGAGAAGAAAATAGCCATGGAGCTGGATGCCCAAGATTTTCACAAGTCAATTTGTTTTAACCTGGCTTTGCACCTTAAAGACACAAGTAGAAACTCCGCCCGGGCGGCTTCTGCTGGTAATAAACATTACCTTATTGTGCGTTTGGGAGTTTTATTTGGAGGAAAAGAAAGTTGGACGCTTTATGGTTAGTTGACTTTATGATTAAGACTACACGGTAGTTAATTAAACAGAAAAAAATTAGTTGACTTTATGATTAAGACTTGACAATATTTTTTGAATATTTTTTTGTATTTGAGTTTTTGTCATGGTTAAAAATAATAAGGGAAAAATTTCATGCTTGAACTGACCATGACCCCAACTAATATATATATATATAGAGAGAGAGAGAGTCCGGATCAGGGGCTTACCTTGATCCTTACATACTTTGCTTACAAGCTCCTGATCCTTACATACTTTGCTTATCTATATAATGTCCTCTTATTTTTTCTCTCTCTTCACTTCAACTTATCAGACAAAACAAAACACTCTCTGTCTCACCCTCTCCTTGCAAAAAAACCCCTCCCGCGTTTGTCTCTCTCGTCGCGTCTCCCGATTTCGCATCTCTCCCGCTGCTCCTTAACCATCTCAGCACCACCGTCGCTCATCAGGTATGAATCTAAGGTTTATATTTTTTTCAATTTTCTTCATCTCTCTAAAAATCTCATCCCTAACACAAACAAAACAGACCAGAGATTTGGATTGGGTTAATTTTGTATTAACAACAATTATGGAGTGCATCTTGGTTTAATTTTTGATTGTGGTTTCAATTTCTTTTTTTAATGGTATGTGTAATTTAATACTCCATTTGTGGCAAACCTGGGGCTTTTAATATCTTGATTGGTATGTGGATCTGCTTTCTTTATTGATTGGATATTTTTTGAGGTCACTTGGCAGCGAAAACTTTGAATGGTACTACTCTACGACTCTATCCCAAATTGGGAGGTCACTTTTTCTGCACATTTTTTGAATGGGACAATATTTAGGTGGATAAGAGTAGATATGAATGATTCGATTATTAATGGTAAGTCTGTATGATAAGTTATATTACTTGGAATGCTATGATGACTGCATTAATTCATAATGGGTATTTCAGAAAGGGAATCGAATTGTTCCGAAAAATATTAGCAAAAATTTTAATTTGACAAAAAACTGGAATTGGGTGTTCTCAAGTTGTTCAATCTTTTATTTTTTACATGTATTCTATATGTGGGACTCATGAAAATTCTGTTATTTCATTTTGTGAAGTCCCTAGTAAGGATCTCCTGTCATGGACATCATTTATTACTAAGTTCTGTTGTTAATGAACTTGAGTGAAATATTTATATTGCATATATGTTATTAGTTGCATTGTGTTTAGTCTACTATTAGCCATATGAACTGCATTTCAATTCTTCTATGTGCAACTTTTCTATTTCAATTCTTTATCGTTAGGTAGTAATTTTTGTGAATTGTTTATTTTCATCCTATGCTTTTTTTAATTCAGTAACATAACAGCGAGAAAATCAACTAAAATCAATTAGTCCATGTTCCTAGCCTCTTAATTTGCAAAGATGATTTCTTGTTTTGTATGAGCTGCTATAAATGCACATTGTGATTGTGAGAGGCGACCTTAACTTAAAATAACATGGACCAATTCAAAACCAGGAAAAAGGTTTTTATCATGTCCGAATTATGAAAAAGTAAGTGCGTTAGGGTTTCAATTTTTTTATATATCTCTTTCATTCTATTTACTTGCACATAAAATTGAAATCTTCTTTGTTTACAGAGGAATGCTTGTCAATTTTTTGCGTGGTATGATCCTCCAATGATCCCCGAATTACTTCGAAAGATTAACGGAATAGAGCAAGAGATGGAGAAAATACATGCAATAGGAAAAATGCGAAGAATAAAATTTATTACTGCACTTGTTTGTTCTTGGTTATTGATTTTAATCATGTTATTGTAGATGGAGTAAATATTGTCATTTGGGTTGATTAAACTTCTAGTATAGTTTGTTGTAACCTTATCCAAGATGGACTAAATATTGTCATTTGGGTTGATTAAACTTCTAGTATAGTTTGTTGTAACCTTATCCAAGATGGAGTAAATATTGTAATTTGAGTTAACTTCTAGAATTTGTAAAGATAGTTTTGTCTTTGTATTGTTAGAAGTGGTGATATTAGAATTAACATCAATTCATGGCCAATTCATGGTGATATCTAGTTCTATACATGGAGTAATATATCTAGTTCAATTCTTGGCCAATGTTGCTTCTATGAACTTTAATCTAGTATAAAGTTGGTGCAAGTGAATCTGCTTTGCACCATGGCCTTGGCACTTTGATCTAATTGGTTTCAAGAAATAGATATAGATAGATAGATAGATAGATAGATAGATAGATAGATAGATAGATAGAGTTCTACTATCAAATATCAAATAATATTTGTAAAGTTCCACCACACTCAGTCCCATAATATCTCATCTTTGATTTACAGCTACATTATTGCTACCCAACAAGCATCAGATGACCGAATTAAAGGGATTAAGTTCTAAAGTTGTGGATAATATGGATATTCATATATCTGCACCACCCAAATTCCTTTTTCTCTCTGAATATTCATATATCTGCACCAAAATGAAATATTTCCAGAAAAAATAACTATAAATTTTCTGAACACTGAATCAGGTGTACTCAAGATATTGAAGTTTAATTCTAGTTTCATACATTGAAATCATTTAGCATTGGATAATCACAAATTCCATTACATTCAGAATAGAAAATCCTAATTTATAGCTAATAAAATGAGAATAAATTGAACATGGTCCATCAAAACAGAAACATAAGAAGTCTGGAATTCAACTTAACAACCCACAAGTCTTCACCTACAAAACTAGACATGATTCCTCAAGCTTTTTACTACTTCTTAGATGAGTTAGGTCTCGTCTTCTTTCCAAAGCCAACAACTGCAACCAGTTACAAACAAAATTAGGAATAAAATACAAAGACATTTCAATCAAAGATTTGGGTGCCAATTACAAGGAAATTGATTGTGCGGGTACCCATCTACAACGGATTGTAGCCATCTATTATCTATTAGTAGTCAACCCACTTTTCTCCAACAACTCCACAACTATCTATTTCATGGTTTATAACATCCATAATAAACAACAGTTTCCTAAGAATTAATTTAAAAGAATGATTAAGTCCACACTCAATATAAATAATATAGCAGGCAGAAATAAAACAACGATTGTGTTCATACAATCAACAATAAAACCTCTTAGGTAGCTCAAGTCGGATTGAGTTTAACTTTTTATCAAATGACAAATCTATAACCATGAAAGGGCTTACCATAATATCCTTTTCAAAGATGATAGTATTTTATAGAAGCAATAAGATGCAAACAATGACTCTAAATAATACAATTTGGCCATTTTGGAATTGACCCAAAAATATCCTTCAATTTGAAACAGTCAACTTTTCCCAAAAAGGGAAGCCCAAATATTTCTTATGTTTACCAACTCCACACTCGAGCATAATCTTTATCCTTGATATTATTCTATTTCAATCACAAATTTTAGTCTTAAAAATTAAACATTAAGAAGAGTACTGTGCCACCTTTTTAACATGAATAAAAGAAGACAAAAGTTCTGAAACTCTTTTTTTCGGACTCACAATTTGGGATAGAGTCGTAGAGTAGTACCATTCAAAGTTTTTCCTGTCAAGTGACCTCAAAAAATATCCAACCAATAAAGAAAGAAGACCCACATACCAATCAAGATATTAAAAGCCCCAGGTTTGCCACAAATGGAGTATTAAATTACACATACCATTTAAAAAAGAAATTGAAACCACAATCAAAAATTAAACCAAGATGCACTCTATAATTGCTGTTAATACAAAATTAACCCAGTCCAAATCTCTGTTCGGTCTGTTTTGTTTGTGTTAGGGCTGAGATTTTTAGAGAGATGAACAAAATTGGAAAAAATATAAACTCTAGATTCATACCTGATTGTTGTTTGCAGAGAGCGATGGTGGTGCTGAGATGGTTAAGGAGCAGCGGAAGAGACGCGAAATCAGAAGAACTAGGTCGCGACGAGAGAGAGATGGACGCGGGAGGGTTTTTTGCACGGAGAAATGGTGAGGCAGAGAGTGTTATGTTTTGTCTGATAAGTTGAAGTGAAGAGACAGAAAAAATAAGAGGACATTATATAGGTAAGCAAAGTATGTAAGGATCAGGGTAATCCCCTGATCCGGACTCTCTCTCTCTCTATATATATATATTTGTTATTACCTTTAGTTTTGGATCAACAAGGCCTAAGCAGATTTTGATTTTTACAGCAGTTATAAAACTGGTGGAAAGAAACCAAGTGCAAGGGATTATGGGAATATTTTCACCAGAAGAAGCTGCTCTAGTCTCTGAATTTAATAAGTTCACCAGTCACCACCATAATTTCCTTAGCTCCAACTGCAATATCCCCACCGTTAATGCCACCTGCAGAGCCCCCATTTTTCTTTTAGAGTATTTTATTCTTATGCGGCCTCCACTATTTATGTAATTATTGGGCTTATATATTGTATTAATTTAATCACTTTATTTATAGGCTTGGTAATTAATTATGTGGCCTATAAATTATATTCCTAATAGTATTTGGCATAATGGGCTTGATGGACGATTTTGACCCTTAGTTATTCTATAAATAAAACAGTTAGGGTTTGGTCCCAATTGTCGTCTCAAATATTTTATACACACCTATACATCCATCATAAGATTGAGAGAGGCAATTGAAGACCTTCACCCTTAAGCGCAGCGGAAGCGTGATACATATAAGATGACTTCTCTCAATTCATGTAAGTACTTAATATTATGATTAATTGATTTTATTTATTCTATGCAATAATACGTTTCTGTATAATTTATTCAACATCTGGTATCAGAGCATATAATAGTCATCGGTGATAAACATACTGTGCATAGCCATCCGTGTGATAAACATACTGTAACCGGATATGCTTTAAAAAAAAAACTTCATCCTTAATAAACATACTGTATATATATTATATATGCTGTTTCCTGCATGATGTACTAGCTGCAAATTTTTTTTACCGTACTAATATATATATATATATATATATATACATGGTAAGGATCAAAAACATTCTCCTTAAATAGCATTCTGCCTTAAATAACATTCTTTTATCAAAACGACGTAGTTTTGGAGGGATGCGGTGACATTTTTGTAAATACAATGCCTCCGCGTCCCTCCAAACTACGTCATTTTGATAAAAGAATATTATTTAAGGCGGAATGCTATTTAAGGAGAATGCTCTTGATCCTGACCGTATATATATATATATATATATATATATATATATATATATATATATATATATATATATATATATATATATATATGAAGGATCAAGAGCATTCCCCTTATCTAGCATTCCTCCTTAAATAACACTCTTCTATTAAAACTACGTCGTTTTGGAGTTTTTAAAAAAAAACAAGTGGGACCGCGGGTGGCATTTTTGTAAATAAAAGAAAAATAAGTGGGACTACTCACTTTTAAAAATCTCCAAAACGTCGTATTTTTAATAAAGGAGTGTTATTTAAGGAGGAATGCTAGATAAGGGGAATGCTCTTGATCCTTACTATATATATATATATGCAGTATATTATATAAGTTCAACTGTGAATATATATTGTTTATAATGTTATGCATGAACATGAACATGAATATTAAAATAATATATATTAAATTTATTTTTTATTATGTTTAGGTAATATTATAATATTCTTATGCCCTCATGTATTCATGTTAAAATTAACGTGATTATTTTATAATCAATTCATGTTCATGATTATATATTTTAATTTAAAATTTTTGAACATGATGTAATATATTATTAGGGCTTTTAAGATGTTACATGTAAATTTTAAATAATGTTAATTTTCAAACTTGATTAATATGTTTAAAGAAAAATGAGTTTGCTTATAATAATTTACATGTATGCATGACTCTTTTATTGTTAAAATTAATAATCAGCCCAACGGAGGATTATTAATTGAAACAATTAAAGATTAAGAAAACTCATATAATGTTACATTTAATAAATAAAGATTTTAATTTTACCCAACGCAAAAATTAAAATTAGAATTTGTTAAATGAAATTTTATTGCATAAGTAACATGTTTATTTCGTTTCTGCCCAACGGTGATGCGTGGATAAATGTGTTTTGCATTATATTATGGGGATGTTATTAGCATAATTATTAATTGGACCAACGAAAGATTGATAATTATGCACCAACATCTTATTAAAATCTATTTCTGGGTGTTGTAAATAGATTATATATAACCAACTGCTTGCCCTACAGTTGGTTTTTATTATGATTAATTATTAATTATTGTTGTACATTGTGGATTTCTTTTAGTTTTATTGTAAGCATGTTTATGAGCTTGATTATGTTTCGACATTGACTCCAACTAGTATTTCTAGGGTATCTCTCTGGAATTGAAATCTTTAAATGAAATTAGTTTACTGCTTGAGAAGTATAGGTGAAAATTGTTCTCGGCACTATGGTTTTGGACTATGCATTACGAGTGGATCATCCTGCTCCACTTACAACTACTAGCTCAATTGAGCAAAAGGTTATTTATGAAAGTGGGAGCGATCCAACTGTATGTCCCTTATGATTATGAAAAACTCTATCATGACAACCATTCCAGGAGTCATTCCTGACTTTGAGAATGTTAAAGAGTACTTAACTTCAGTCGAGTAACAATTTAAGGGTTCTTCTAAAACTCATGCAAGTACCCTTATTTTGAAAATGCTTACTAGTGGGTATGATGGGTTTAGTGGGGTGTGCGAGCACATTATAATGATGAACGACATGACCTTTAAATTAAAGGGTATTGACATAACGATTATTGAGGGTTTTCTTATTCACTTCATTATGACTTCTCTTCCTACAAAGTTTGATCCATTTAAGATCAATTATAACACGTAGAAAGAAAAAATGGAAGATGTGCAAGTTAATCTCCATGTGCGTCCAAGATGAAGAAATGCTTAAGGTTGAAAAATCTAATGTTGCTCATTTGACTACCACGGGATCCTATAAGAAGAAGGCTTATAAAAGGACAAAGGTTTTAAGAATAAGGATAAGCAAATTTCTACCAAAACAAATAAGGCAAATTATTCAGGTAACAACTCTGAGACATGTCCTAAATGTCACTTTTGTAAGAAGCAATGACATATTCAGAAAGAATGCCCTAAATTAAGAGAATGACTTGAAAAGAAAGGTATATCGTCCATCAATTATGTAACTTATGAATCCTTTCTAATTGATGTTCCTTCTAATACATGGTGGCTTGACACTAGTGCTATGGTTCACATTACTAATTCATTGCATGGATTCCTTTCAAAGAAGACACTCCAAAAGGGGGAAAGAACCATTAAAGTTGACAATAGAGAGTCTATATAAGTTGAAGCTGTAGGAACTCTTCCTTTAGTTTTGGAGAGTGATTTCATCTTGTATTTATATGATACACTTTATGTTCCCAATATGACACAGAATTTAATTTCTGTATCTAAACTTGACGTTGATGGATTTTCATTTAAGTTTGGGAATAATAAAATAATTATTTATCATTACTCTCATGTTATTGGTTCTGGCTCTTTAGAGGGAAATCTCTATGAGATAAATTTGGATAATGTCTTTTCTGAATCCTTGTTAACAATGAATGTGACAGAAAGTACCTCTAAAAGTGGAAATAAGAGAAAACTAGATAATGGAAATTCTTCAAATTTGTGGCATCAACGCTTAGGCCATATTTCAAAAGACAGAATGCAACGTCTTGTAAAGGATGGAATTCTTCATTCACTAGATATTTCTGATCTTGACCATTGTATTGAATGTATAAAAGGAAAATTTATGAAAGGTAATAAGAAAGGAGCAACAAGAAGTAGTGCACTTCTTGAGGTGATTCACAATAATATATGTGGACCATTTTCTCCAGGAATTGGTGGACACAAATCTTTCATTACGTTCATTGATTACTATTCTCGTTATACTTATGTCTACCTGATTAATGAAAAATCTGAATCACTAAATATGTTTAAAGTTTTCAAGGTTGAATTTGAAAATCAACTTAACCGAAAAATTAAAGTAGTGAGATCAGATAGAGGCGGGGAGTATTATGGTAAACACTCCGATACATGTCATAGTCCTGGCCTATTTGCCTTATTTTGTCAAGAAAATGAAATCGTCACTCAGTATACAATGCTTGGTACACCGCAATAGAATGGTTTAGCTGAGAGGCAAAATCGTACCCTTATGGATATGGTACGTAGTATGTTATGCAATTTTACCTTACCTGTGTTTTTGTGGACTGAGGCATTAAAGACAACTGTTCATATTTTAAACCGGGTTCCTAGTAAATTTGTCCCTAACACTCCTTATGAAATTTAGACAGGTAGGAAACCTAGTTTAAAACACTTATGGGTGTGGGGTTGTCCAGCTGAGGCTAAGATTTTTAATCCACAAATAAAGAAACTTGACTCTAAAACCATTAGATATCCTGAGAGATCTAAGGGTTTTTAATTTTACTGTCTCTCGCATACCGCTAGAATTATTGAGACTAGGCATGCAGAGTTTTTTAGAGAATGGTGATTTAAGTGGGAGTGGTGAGCCTAGAAAAATTGATCTTGAAGAAAACAGGTTTTATGTTTCTAATCTTATAATTCAATAGGGTGAGGCACAACAACCTCCTATTGAGGCGAAATGATGCCCCTGAGATAGCTGAGCCACCACCTAATGTTAAACATCACATTATTGAAAATCATATTCTTGAAATTGTGCAGCCTTTATGTAGGTCCGAAAGACCTAGAAAGCCTATTAATTTTGATGATTTTATAACCTATCTTAATGAGATTGACTATGATTCAAGTAAGATTAATGATCCTATCTCCTATAAAGAGGCCATTACGAGTGCTCAATCAACTCAATGGCTTGAAGCCATGAATGATGAGTTGAAATCAATGGAGCTTAATAAAGTTTGGGATCTTGAAGAATTACCAAAAGGTTTTAAACCTGTTAGTTGCAAGTGGGTCTATAAGACCAAATTAGATCCTAAAGGGAACGTTGAAAGAAATAAAGCTTGATTGGTTGCTAAGGGTTTCACTCAAAAGGAAGGTGCAGATTATAATGAAACTTTCTCTCCAGTATCTAGGAAAGATTCATTTAGAATAGTCATGACTTTAGTAGCTCATTATGATTTAGAGTTACATCAGATAGATGTAAAACTGCATTCCTTAATGGTAACTTGCATGAGAATGTCTATATGACACAACCAAAGTTTTTTTGGTTAAAGGCAAGGAACATATGGTATGTAGACTTAAGAAGTCTATATATGGGTTAAAATAGGCTTCTCGACAATGATATCTTAAGTTTCACGAGGTAATGAGTAATTTTGATTTTAAGAAAAAATATAGTGGATCAATGTACATACTTGAAGGTCAGTGGGAGTAAATTTGTTATTCTTGTTTTGTATGTTGATGATATACTACTTGAAAGTAATAACTTAGACATGTTGCATGAGACCAAACATTTTCTTTTTGAAAATTTTGATATGAAGGATCTCGGTGAAGCCTCTTATGTTATAGGTATTGAAATTCATCGAGATAAGTCTTGTGGGATATTAGGATTGTCCCAAAGAGCTTATATTGACAAAATTCTTAATAAATACAATATGAAAAATTGCTCCCCTATTGTCGCCCCTGTTGTTAACGGGTGACAAATTTGGCTCATATCAATGTCTAAAGAATCAACTTGAACGTGATCAAATGAATCTTATTCCCTATGCTTCTGTGGTTGGGAGTCTTATGTATACTCAAGTTCATACACGTCCAGATATAGCATATGTAATTGGCATGCTTGGACGTTACTAGTCAAATCTAGTTTTGGATCACTAGAAAGCAGCCAAAAAGGTTTTATGCTACGTACAAGGTACTAAGGATAATATGCTTACATTTAGAAATACAGATAACCTTGAAGTTGTTGGTTATTCTGATTCTGATTTTGCTAAATATAAAGCCGAAAAGAAATCTACATTAGGGTACATCTTTATACTTTTAGGAGGCCCTATTTCGTGGAGAACTCATAAGCAGGAGTTAACTACCACTTCCACGATGATGAAAAAATATGTGGCTTGTTATCATGCTACTTACCACGCCATATTATTAAGGAATCTTATTTTAGGACTTAAGGTTGAAGATTCCATTTCAAGGCCATTGAAAATATTTTGTGATAGTTTTTTCCAACTGCACCATTTCGAGTGGTGCTGGACTATACCTCGACACTAAGTACTTATTTGTCATGGAAAGAGTTGAAGATCAAAACGTTGTTATTAAGTATATTAGTACGCATGATATGTTAGCGGATCCACTTACAAAAGGCTTACCACCCAAGCTCTTTTTAGAGCATGTTGCTGGCATGGGTTTAATTGGTAGTCTTAATTAGTAAGTTATTTTGATGTAATACAACAATTTTGAGCTCGTTGTTTTGAACTTCATATTATGTTTATGGTTTGATATTCTCTTTATTGTGAACACTTGAGAACTTATGAGCAAACGGTACGGTAATGTTTGGTCCATATAAATGAGTTTAATCTATTACCACTTATGTAAACTCTATTCATACTTGTTATGCTTAATGTTAATCTTTGTTTTAATAAAAGTACTAATTGTGTAACTAATGGGAATCTTTTGTTAA
Organism: Panax japonicus; assembly: GCA_020205505.1. Taxonomy (NCBI): domain Eukaryota; kingdom Viridiplantae; phylum Streptophyta; class Magnoliopsida; order Apiales; family Araliaceae; genus Panax; species Panax japonicus. The sequence goes on along the minus strand of CM035092.1, from coordinate 68,133,749 downwards.
TAATGACACAAAGATTATATTAATTTGCATTGGTGTTTTTATTTAAATAAGATGTAGACATTAAATTAATACTTGGCCAGATTAATGATTGTAAGCGTTATGTTTTGTATATAAATAGTTTTTTGGCCAAGTGGCAGAATGTTAGAATATTTTATTTTCTTATGTGGCCTCTACTATTTATGTAATTATTGGGCTTACATATTGTATTAATTTAATCACTTTATTTATGGGTTTGGTAATTAATTATGTGGCCTATAAATTATATTCCTAATAGTATTTGGCATGATGGGCCCTAGGGTTTCATAATCTTGATGGACGATTTTGACCCTTTGTTATTCTATAAATAAAACAGTTAGGGTTTGGTCTCAATTTTCGTCTCAAAAATTTTATACACACCTATACATCCATCATAAGATTGAGAGAGACAATTGAAGACCTTCACCCTTAAGCGCAGCGGAATCGTGATACATACAAGATGATTTCTCTCAATTAATGTAAGTACTTAATATTATTATTAATTAATTTTATTTATTCTATGCAATAATACGTTTCTGTATAATTTATTCAACATTTTCATCCAAATGAGTAATGATATCACTATCCACACGCGATACATTGCAGCCATAGTAGGTGTCACATGGGTAAAGTGTGGTCCCAAATTTTTCGCCAACTTTCCAACCCTATGATTTGCCTGATTGCCTCGTACAACTAGTCAGTCAATCAGCACAGTGTTGTCTGTCATACTGTTTGAACCAATAGCGCGCGCACACACACACTCCCTGTTTATCTGTCTACAATTTGGAATAAGTAATTTGCAAGCACACAATGAGCAATACACGAATTTACAGGAAAATGGCCAACCTTTTATGGCACTCTCAATAAACTAGGAAATTTTCCCTTTACAAAACTCAGCTCTATAGCCTACTTGTCTAATGTCTCTACACTATACCTTGATTTTGTGCACCTAGCATTGGCTATTTATAGCTTGGTGGTCAGTTGACACCCCCAACTGCTAAGAGGTTTGCACCACTAAGGTGCTGCCAACAAAGGGGTGGCAGTTCTCCCAAAATTGCCCACAACAGATCATGTCAACAAGTTTCACGCATCTTAGGTCCCAACCATGCAATCTGATGTCTGGCCATGTTCCCACCAACTGGTTGTTTCCCTCAACTGCTATTTGGTCAGCTTACCCACCATAAGTAACAGTCACAACTGCTGTCCAACACATTCCCACCATCTGGTAACCGCCCATAACTGCCTTGGATGATTTGCCAACTGCTGCCCACTTCTTGACACTCTGCCCCCATGTCTTATGTAATCTGGCACCATACCAACTGCACCTCAACTGCTCATTGACCCGGTCCAAGTTACAGCCCAAACCAACTGTGCACGCTAGCCCACTCTGTTTGCCTTTACGTGCATCAGCCTTGCATGCTGCCCAACCTAGCATGTCTGGCACTATCTTGTGCTTAGCTCAACACCTCTTGTTGTCACGCAACCCAATGCCCAACATTTTTTGGCACCCCTCGTAGCTCAACTTATGGTGTGCCTTTGCCACCAACATAGCCCATCAGTGACTAGTCTGAACCCATGTAACATTTTGGCATGCAAGACCCTACTTATACCATGCCCACGTTTAGCCCATATCGGGTCACCAAGTCACTCGTCCATCAATCCTTGGTCTTAAGCCAACGTATGCCAAGCCCAACCTTGACATCCTCTTGCCTAGCATTGCGCCTATGTTTTCCCTGTTCTTGCCCAATCCATGCCCAACTCATGAATAGGTCTTCGATCCATCAAGCTACCTATCTGTCTCGTTAGCATTGTTGTAAGGGAGCCCAATCAATGCCTAAACATGTCCCACACATTGGTCGTGGAAGCCTGCCCATGACCCCAGGTAACTTTCAAGAAGCACCCCCTATAGTAGCGCTTATGAAATTTTCCAAGTTGCAACCAACAGACATCCAGTGTGTTTGAGGAGTCATAATTTAAGTCCCCTAGAACTTAAATTTTCCTGACATTGTGACCAATCCGCCTACCAAGTGCGTACAACGCCCCAAGCTGCCGCCTTCTGCTGCACGATACTGTACACTGTCGCTCATGATAAATGTCATGGCCTAACCTTGGCAAGTAGTTTGGCTAGAGCCCAAATCTGTCGCACGCTTGATGAGTGGGTTTAATACCTACAATTTGGACATATTTTAAGCTTAATTCTTTACTTACTTTAAATTTTTTAGTGTTTTGTTATTTGTTCTTGTGTTTATTTTATAGGAAACAGCTTCAGAAGGTCAAAACATGAAAAATAGAGCTTAGTGGCATTTTTATAATTCTTGGAGAAGAAAGCCCATCGGGGCTGCACATTCCTAGTGTAAAATGCCAGCCAGGTAGGCATCCAAGAGTAACTTCCGCCGGGGTGGCACTTTCCTAGTACAAAAAGCCCGTCGAGGCAGGCTTGTCGGGAAGAAAAAGATCTATTTTTAGAAGTTGAGACAGAGAAGGATTTCTTGGGCTGATTGGTTCGAGTACTTTAAGGAGGGCCTAAAAGACACATGAAGATGCATATAAAAGGAGGAGAATCACAAGGATTAAGGGGAAGATTCCATTAAATTAGTTTTCATTAGATTAGGTAAAAACCCTAGTTTTTATTAGATTTGGAGAATGAAGCAACTTGGAGACCACTGAAGATCAAGAGCAGGAGCAAGAGGGAGCATGAGATTTGCTGACAACAGACTCTATCTTCTTCTTTACTTCTATTTTTATCTTTTAATGTTTATTTAATTGTGGATTCTTAGTTTTAATTCAATAATCATAAACTAAATCTCTTGTTTAATATTTCAATAGATCTTGTTGCATAGCTTATTTTAGTATGTTTCTTTATTAATTATTGTGATCTAATCATGGAATTATCTATTATGGTTTGTGTTGAATTGCTTAATTTCCTAGCTAACAATTTCTGTCATAATCTATATAAACTCGAGAGATGGATTATAGATTTAGATATGATCATAATAGCTTGTGATTGTGTTTTCTACATGGCATTGGAATTCATGATTTATGTCTAGGATAGAGATATACCTATACATCGCATGTAATCTAATAGAGAACTTGTGCTTTAAATCTTGTTTAATTGTAATTCACATAGAGATATTGTGAATTAGTTAATTATGATATTTTTCTTAATTCTATCATATGTGGATTTAAGTTGATTTGAGTATGATGCATTGAGAGATGGTCATATTTATTTATGTGTTCATGATTAACATTTCAGAATAGTGAGCATAATTGATAAGAAGTGTATTAATTTAAGTGAAACAATAAATGAAGTTGTGATCTTAAATCTCCACAATCTGATTTTTAACTAGTGGTAATTAGAATTAGTTTAATTAAATAATTTAATTCAAAACCTTAAATTGATTGTTTAAATAAAATTAGTTTGGTTAAGAGTTAATATTTGGTAATTTTTATAAATAATTTCTCGTGGAAACGATACTCTACTTTCACTTTATTACTTGTTGACCACGTATACTTGCGTGTTGTGAGCAACTAGATTTTATCCCAACAACGCGGAGCTTAGATACCTCACGTTGCGCCCAGCTACCTCACGCTACGCCTAGCTGCCGCACAATTTGAGTGTCAACCTACCTTTTCCCACACTGACCAAGTGTCAAGGCAATCCCGCATGTCAAAATATGTGTCAAGCCAATAAGGGTCTAACAATAGGTCATTTTAGGTGGTGAAAAGTGACAACAATTTATAAACAAAGCAAAAAAATTTCCTCAAAACAGGACTCATAACCGAACTCTCTGATTCTCTTCATTATGTCAAGTCATCCATTGAACACCATAATGTTTTTCCTCCTATAGGTTCCCTCTCAAATCCAAGGACCTTTATTGATAATAGGGTTTATGTAATAATAAATGTTCTCTAGATTTTGTTGTCATGTTTTTTGAGAGGGTAAAGGAAATGGGAATGATGGGAAAAGGCCATGTATGGATTGTTTCTGATGGTATAGCCTTCTTGATTCTTTAGGACAAAATGGTATCTCTAACATGCAAGGTGTAATTGGTTTTAGATTAAACTTTGTAAACACTAGTGAATCTTTTATAAATTTCAAGCTTAGGTTACAAAAAAATTAGATTGGAATACTCTGAAGAAGAGCATTCTAGTGCTAGCATTTATGAGTTAGCATTTATGGTTGGAATACTCTGGATATCGAATACCTTAGATGACTAATATAGAATTTGGTTGCAATGGAAACTCGTTTATAGTTAGATATTTGATAATTATTTTACATTTCAAGCTAGAGAATATTAAGAGGATTAATCCAATCAATGATTACCCAAAAACCTTTGAAAAGAATTAAATTTTAGCATTTTTTGTTGCTCCCCATTCTAAAGTCTTCCTTGCAAAATATTGTCATGACTATACTATGGTCTTTCTTAGCTTCAAGCTTGGTGGTTTTGGATTTCTAAGATTCATACTCTTAATTTCCCCTCATTTCTTTCTTTGTTTTAATTTGTTTAGGTCATTAAGTCTCATATTTTAAACAATTTAAGCCTAGAGTTGTAAACCAATAGTACTGACCAGACTCGAATCGACTAAGCTCGACTCAAGTTAAACTCGTTTAACGAGCTGAGCTCGAACAAGGTACTTCGTCCATTTAGTTAAATGAGCTAAGCTCGAACAAATGAGGTGTCCAACTTGAGTCGAACTCCTTTAGGCCCAGCTCAGTAAGCCTTGACTTGTTTAATATTTAGTTAATTAGTTTTTCTTATTTTTATAATGATATCAATTAAGCTTAGCTTTCTTAAACCAGACTCGAGCTCAAGGTCGAATCGTTTACTAAACGGGCCAAGTTTGTTTACTGTTGGGATATGGTTTGGTGAATTCGGGAGATTAGGTAGGAATCATGCCACATGACAAAGTATTACAAACAGGAGACTTGACATTCTAGAGAGTTCACAGTCCCGGTTGACTTATGACTCCTTTATTCTATTTAACTTCCTATTACTGAGGAAGTTGGATTATATTCAATTAGGAGATTTGCAGTTATCTTTATATAGGACACCTAGTCCATTTGGGGGAGGTGTGGTTAAGCTATAAATATAGGGCCATAATTCAGATTTCAAATACACATACTTTTGCACACTAAAGTAATTATATACCTCCATTGTTGAAGTTTTCTCGGAGTTTTCTGGTCTGTTCGACACTTTCACGTTACCTGCCGATCATATCTCTTTGAAAATACTTGCCTTTGATGTGATTTTAGGAATCGATTGGTTAGCTACTCATCATTCTTTTCGTAAGGTTGTTAGCTTTCATATTCCTAACCAACCTGGTATGCGAATTAAAGCAACGAAACCACTAAAGTCAATCATTGTCATATATATCAAGCCATAAGTAAAGAATCCCGAGCCCTTCGCTGGTGACTTCCAAATCTTGGAATACACCGAAGCCAGAATATCCGTAGGGGACGTCGTGAATAACGGTGGCAAGTTGATAAGTATCAATGTGATGTACTATCCAAGTCTTGGATGAGGGTCACAGTTTTGAATGATATTTCCATTGTTAATAAATTTCCTGATGTATTCTTGAAGACTTCTTGGCCTACCCTAGAGCGTGAAATCGAATTTTGTATTGACCCCAGTACAAAACCCATTTCTAAAATCCTCAAATATTTCTTCAACCAAAACGAACATATAATGGACCAAAGACGTTGGCTCGAGCTATTGAAGATTACGTCTATACCATTCAATATCATTGTGGAAGAGCAAACGTGGTAGCTGACGCGTTGAATAAAAGATCATATGCGTTTACAAGTGCGATGTTATTAACCCAAAAACCCATTTCGTATAACTTACAAATGATGAAGATAGAGTTAAAGACTCTAGGGACCCACGTGAAGATAACGAATATACGAGTAAGCCGCTCAAGCTACACACCCGAATCTGATGAATATGAAGAAGAAGGTTCAAGAGGGCGTTATTCTAGAAGCAAGAATCGACGAAGAGAGGAAATCTCAACCCTCGATTTAATTGGCCCATTTGAAATACTTGATCGAGTAGGAACTATGGCCTATAGACTCGTTTTATCGTCAAGTATGTCGCGTGTTCATAACATTTTTTTTACGTATCGATGTTACGTAAATATGTGGATGACCCTAACCACATTATTGAATTAGAACTAGACGAGATAGTAGAAGATTTAACGTATGAGGAGTTACGTGTTAAAATCTTGGATAAGAAGGATAGTATTTAACACTCAAAGATTATACCTCAAGAGTTAGAATCTGAAATGAAGTCAAGGTATCCTCATCATACCAGGTATGTACGTCAATTTCGAGGGCGAAATTTCATAAGAAGGGGAGATTGTGAGACCCCAAATTTTATGAATAAAGGTTTAAATTTCTCAAAATATTTTTTTTGAATATTATGGTGTGGAATTGATATAATGTTATAATTATGGGTAATATTTATAAATTTTGCAAAGTATGCAAGTTGTTATAAAATATTAGTTTGGCCGGGGAATATTTTTTTTGTCGAAGAATATCTGTACGACGACATAATCATTGGTGGACCCCACAATATAAGTATTGTCGTATTTAAAAAATGGCAGAATTATCATTTTATAAAAATAACGGCGAAAGTGTTACCATTAAAACTGTTGAACTACTCGGTAGTAAAGTACAGTAATACGCGTGGTTGCATAGTAGCACACGGTATTGATTATTGATGCTTACGTAAGAAGTCACTCAGTTATACTCAATTATTGCTACAGTAATTGTTGTTTCATATCTCTCATATTATTGATTCAATTATTGTCACAGTATCAATATGTTATATTGTTAAATCAATAATTGAGACGACAAAGTTATTTATATTATTAAATTATAATATTTACAATGTCTAGAAGTTCTATCAAGGAGAGGTTTGGTCATCTAATTGCGCGCCAATAAGGAGAAATCCTTATCGGAAAGCCCTCTCTTTCTTAGGAACGACCTGGTTGTTAAATATTATGAGTTATAATATTAATGATGAATAAGTCCGCGTTGATTAAAGATGAAATTGACAGTTCCATTGTGTTGGAATTATTAGTGTTAGTGAAAATCGACGTTTATTTCGATAATAATTGATGTCTGGAAGTTATCGGGTAATTAATTAGATAAATGAGGAATTAATTGTTATTAATTCACATGATTATAACTATTTGTTCACATGTGTGTACTATTGATTCACATTCATGTACTATTAGGGGAGTTGGTACAAGATTGATAATACTTGAATGACTAAGTTAAAGATGGAGGTATAGATGGAGGTACTATACTCTTATTCGTATTTTAATATGATTATAACTATTGAATCACATGATTGAACTATTGATTCACATTATTTACTATTAGGGGAGGTGGTGCAAGTTTTATAATACTTGCAGGGCTAAATTAAAAATGAAAGAAAAGTTGGAGGTATTGTACTGTATTTTTTCGAGCCCCAAAATGTGCAATTATCGAAACTATATTTTTCTATAAATAGAAGCTCATTCTTCCTTCATTTCTCACCAATTCACTAAAGCTATAAAGCAATTATTATAGAGAGAAATTATAGAGAGCGAAGAAAAGTATGCTACCTCTCTATTTTAGTATCCAGCTTTATTCTAAGGTAAGGGGTATTATTTCTTTCATTTTCATGAAGAGAGCTATTGTTATTCCATTCCTTATTATTATGTTGGAATAACATGTCTATGCGAAGTACCGCATACATGATGAAATTCTTCTGTTATTCCATTCTTTATTATTCTATTGGAATATCCTAGTCTGTGCGTATTACGCATGACCTGGTTCCACTATTTATTATTTTGTTGGAATAACGTGTCTATGCGAAGTACCACATACATTGTGAAATTCTCCTGTTATTCCATTCTTTATTATTTTGTTGGAATATCCCATGTCTGTGCGTATTACGCATGACCTGGTTCCATTATTTATTATTCTATTGGAATAACCTGTCTGTGTGGTCTATCACATGCCTGGTGAATTATGTTGTTATTCCATTCTTTATTATTATGTTGGAATAACCTGTCTGTAGCGGTCTATCGCATGCATGGTGAATTCTTCTGTTATTCCATTCTTTATTATTCTGTTGGAATAACCTATCTATTTGGATTACCACATGCATGGTGAATGATCCTTTGTATTTATTCCTTATTAAATTGTGGAAATGATCTGTCTACGTGGATTACCGCATGGCAGACGAAAATCCATTTGCAATTTCATATATTCTATTATACTCAGTTGGTTAAAGTTTTGGCTTCTATACTCCATGAAATTAGTAGAATATCCTGGATATTTGTGCTTCATCCAGTATCTTTTCATGGAAATATTCTTCTAAGCATTCTTGAATGTTACTCCACAAAGCAGTATCATGTTGACAATTTGGACGTTTTTGAGTTCAGGATAAATTAACTTATAAATCTTTAAAATTTAATTCTTGAAATTGTTTTATTGAATTATTATGTTATTGTCATCATCTTCATGTTTATATTATGTTGAAAGTCATATGTGGCATGTAGTGCATAGATGGACTTGGTATGATTATGACCAGGGATTATTCGGTATAGTCATGACCGTAATGTTACAAATGATGTGGTAAAAGTCCTCATTGGCTTGTAGTGCATTGATGGATAGTTGTTGGCATGATCATGACCATTGATGAAAACACGAATATCTTTGGCCCGTAGTGCATGGATAATTTGTGGTCGTGATACTAATGAATATCCTTGGCCGTAGTGCAAGGATGATGTGGTTTATTTAATAAGCTAAGTCTCAGCGATAAAAGTGATGAAAAACCTTTTAAATCATAGAAGATAGTAGATTTTATTTTCTACTTCACTGTTCTAATGGATTGCTTGTTCCACTACAGTTAAACTTGATGTTTGTTATATTGTATCAGTTTTAACACTGTTGAAGGCTAACGATAATTTATTCTGTATTATCTTAGCCATAATATTTCTTACTGGACTAGTTGAGCTCACCCTTTTTCTTTCATTGTTCTCTTCAGGAAATGAGAACGTAGCAGGGACTAGTCGGGAAACGGAATAACGGTCCAGATGATAGCATTAGTAGTCCTCACTATTCTATAAAATAGTGTGATAATAAATGTATTGAGGACTTATTTTGAGTTTGAATATTGTCTAGAAGACAATATTTGTATTAAAACTCATAGCTCATGTTGTATATTTAAGATTGCATTTGTATTCTATACCATGTATTTGGCGACTCGGAATAGGTGATGTATACCTATTTTGGGGGCATCACAAAGATGACGACAATGGTGACCCATAGGATCATACACAAATATATGATTGCCTTATGCACTACTATGATCATTATGATGGTAATTGATGCCAAATGTTTGTCACTACTATGAAGAAGGGAGCCTAGTTGTGGATGACTTTATTACCACCCAATTCTATCGGGTCCTAACAGGAGTTTTGTGACAAGTTCAATGACCAGTTCGGGAGTAATAGGAGGAGGGGAAAGTTGATAGATTCCCTTATGTAAATAAAACAACAACAAAATAAGAGTCTGAGCCAGTACGTTAAGAGGTTTAGGGAAGCGATCGGTACGGTAACGGACCTCAATGTACCTCATGCTCTCATGTTCTTTACCACTAGATTGGACACAGAGAAGTCACATAAGCTTCTGAAGGACATCATATTAATCCCCTGAAGCATTTATCTGAAGCTTACAATAGGGGGGAGAACTTCATTGTTATTGATGATTGATAAATGGGTTTCATATCTGTTATTAATTATCTTTTAACTTGATAAATTATGAGTTCTTAAGTATTTTAAGATATTTTACGTATTTGTATTATTTTTATATTATTTTGTAGGAAGAAGCAAGGAAAGACAATTTAGAAATCTCTTAGAGTACAATATACAAGTAACGACATGAAAGGAAAATGAAAGGGGCTATGGTGCTAAGTTTGATATGTTTCTTGGTTTAAAACATGGATTTTATTATAGAGCTCTTCAAGATATTCAATTTAATATATGGCACGTCCCATAAATCTTCCCGAATTAAAAGTTATGTCCTTTTTACCAACATATGCCAAAACAAAAATTGAGATGACGCGGTCGTGCCCTTTGCTAGTACATTTTTGGCACTGCAACACACAAAAACTAGAAATTCAATGCGGTAGCACCCGAAACACAAAGGAAAAAGGAACCGCAACTCCGGAGTCGGATCAGATCAAGATAGGACATATTTTTGTATGTTTTGGACTCTCAATTAGATTTTTTTTTTCCAAGTATGTTAGGGATATGACTTGTAACCTATAAATACATGTCAAAATACATAAACTAGAAGAGAAATAATATAATTGAGGAGTAGATTAAAGTAGGAGTAGAATTAGAAGCAAGGAATAAAGTTAGATCTGAAGGAGGATTTAACGCGAATGAGCAAGGATTGAAGGCAGAGATTGGAGATCGAGCCTCATATACAGATTTTTATTCTCTTCTCTCTCCTTTTTGTTTTTCTAACCTTGGGTATGATGTATTATTTTATGGATTTGAGTTCTTTTTCAGTTATGTGCTAAATTCTATTTAAGATTGCAATTGAACTCGATGCACGGTTAAACTAATTTGTTTTTTTACTAGTTATTATTTACTATAATTGAATTGTCTATCGTATCTTATAATTTAAAGTTTAATTTCTTGGCTAGTAATTAGCGTGCTAATCTATATGAAATTGAGAGATGGAGTATAGATTTAGACTTAAGTATTTTAGCATATGTTTGTGTTTTCTACATGAGATGGAATTCATGATTCGTATATAGGATGGAGATATAATTATATGTTATAAGTAACTTGAACAGAATCTGAGCTTAAAATCTTTGTTAATATTATTCACATAGAGATATAGTTTTTTTTATCTAGGGCATTCCTCCCCAATATTATTCCCATTATGGTGGATTAAGAAGGATTTGTCTGTAAAATCGTCAAGAGATGCTTATAAATCATGATAAATTCTTGATTAATAATTCAATATAGTTAATATAATTTAACAGGAAGTGAAAAGGTTGAAATAAAACATTGGGGGAAATTATAATCTTAAGTTTTAAAATTTGAATTTAATCATTTCTAATAGATTAATTTTATTAATAGTTTAATTAGTTTTTTTATTTCATAGTTTAATTCAATTGTTTAAATAAAACTAATTTGATTGTGTTAGTAGTTGGTTAATTATTATTAACTAATTCTCTGTAGGAACGATACTCTATTTACCACTAGATTACTAGTCAATCGTGTATACTTATATGTATTTGCTAAGTATAAAATTAGGCAAACAATGATACTATGAGAAGTCTGAACCAGCAACCACGTAGGCGAACAGGACTCGGGATCGGGATAGAAGTTATGATCCTTGGTCGGAGACATAGTCGAGGAAGGAGACCTGAAGCGGGCCTGCGGAAAACAGTCAACTTCCATTCCAAAATCAGAGTTTCAATAAGGTCTATACTTCGCTCAACATTGATTGGGCTAGGAAACCATTCTTTGGACCACATCCGGTCAACAACCGTGTACCGAGAGGAGATCAAAGTCAATTCTGCCAGTACCATCAGAACACAGGGCATTCAAACGAGATGTGTTGGTAGTTGAAAAACTTGATTGAAAAGAATGTCCAGAATTGGGAGCTGGTGCATTATGTTGCTGGTTAGGAAGGCTCAAGAAGGAAACATGAGGATGGTGACCAGGAGCATCATAGGGATCGATAACCCAATCGAGATTTATTAGTCTGACGAGTAGTTGGTGTAATTACAGGAGGATTAGTGGGATGTGTGACGTGTAAAAAGCATTGAAGCTCGTTAGACTTCATTTTAATGGTGTCCGAATAACCAAAGAAGAGGGATCGACCTTTACCCTAACACGATTATTTCTTTTTCAAACGAGGACTATCTACCTGACATAGGTGAAACCACATGAAGGGACATTGGTCATCTCGGCGCAGGTTGGACCGGTGGATATGCGCATGATAATGATTGATAATGAGTATTCGGTCGACATTCTTTACAACCATGCCTACCAAATGATGGAGTCATGCGTAAACGCACAGACATGATATTCCAACAGAATAATAAAGAATGGAATAATAGAAGAATTTCACCATGTATGCGGTACTTCGCATAGACAGGTTATTCCAACATAATAATAAAGAATGGAATAACATAAGATTTTCACCAAGTATAGGGTAGACCGCGTATACAGGTTATTCCAACAGAATAAAAAATGGAATAAAAGAAATTCTCTTCATGAATACGAAAGAAATAATACCCCTTACCTTAGAACAACTGGATATAAGAGTAGTGAAGTAGCTGAAAACTTTTTCTCTTTCTCTCTATAGTTTCTCTCTCTAGAGTTTTAGTGAATTCGTAAGAAATAATGAAGGAATGAGCTTCTATTTATAGGAGAATGGACTGAATAGTAACTAATTCCTGAACAGTCCAGATTGATTTACTTTTGAACGGACGGTCCAGATTGGTTTACTATAAAATATTCTAATAAAACAAAATTTTTAAATAAAATATAATATATTCTATTTATAATCTAATAAAACGAATAACTTTATAAAATATTTTGTTTTATAAAAAAAAATTTACTATGCAAAATACTATGTAGGCACTATGCATAATAAAATATAATATATTCTATTTATAGTCTAATAAAACGAATAACTTTATAAAAGTATTCTGTTTTATATAAAAAGCTTTTCTGTTTTATTACATTAATAATACTAATAAAACAAAACTTCATCATCATTATTATAATCCACACTATTAATCGACTAGGTCGTTCCCAGGAAAGAGGGGGCTTTCCAATAAGGATTTCTCCCTATTGGCGCGCAATTAGGTGACCAAACCTCTCCTTGGCAGAACTTCTAGACGTCGTTAATATTGCAAATAATAATATTAATAACTTCGTCGTCTCAATTATTGATTTAATAATATATAAAATATCGACAATAATTGAATCAATTAACGTGAGATACTATGCAACAATTACTGAAGCAATAATTGAACAAAACTGAGTAACTTCTCACGTAAGAATCAATAATCAATACCGTGTGCTACAATGCAACCAAGCGTATTCCTGTACTTTTAACATCGGGTGTTTCAACAGTTAACGATAAAACTTCCGCTGTTATTTTCATAAAATATTTTTATCGTTTTCTCAATCCGACAATAATTTCGTTATGGGGTCCACCAATGATTGTGCCATCGTACGAATATTCCCTGTTAAAACGAATATTTCCCGACCAATCGAAAATTATATAACAACTTACGTACTTTGCAAAATTTATAACTATTACCCACAACTATAACATTATATCAAATTCATTCCATAATATTCAAAAAATGATAATTATAGAAAATTCATCTTTATTCATAAAAGTTGGGGTCTTACAATAATAAATAAAATGACACAGTTTTGATTATAAAACTAAATAAATAATAAAATAAAATTTAAATAAATTTTGTTCAAAAATTTATATACAAGGACCTAGAGCCACGAGCCACGAGCCCGAGCCATTGTTGAAGATAAATTCTTTTAGCCTAGCCTCAAGAGGTATGTAGCTAGTATTTTTTTTTTGAATGTCGCACATGTCAGACTGTTAAGATTATGAAGTAGAACAAAGGTTTGTACACAACATTTTCGGTTCCTCATTTACCTTGGGAGGATTTTAGCATAGATTTTGTCTTGGGGTTACCGAGGACCCAAAGAGGTCATGATTCATTTTTGTTGTAGTGGATCGTTTCACTAAGATGACACATTTTATTTCTTGTAGCAAAACTGATAATGCCTCATATATATATTGTCATGATTTTCTTTAGTGAGTAGTGAAAATGTGTGGATTACCATTGACTATAATTTTTGATAAAAATGTTAAATTTATTAGTTATTTTTGGAAAACTATCTCGAAGAAACTTAAAACCACGCTTAATTTTTCCACTTCTTATAATTCACAAATTGATGGTCAGACTGAGGTTGTTAATAGAATTCTAGGTGATTTGATACGTTATCTTGTTGGTGATCATATGTCTACATGGGATAAGGTTTTAGTACCTATGGCTAAGTTTGCATATAATAGCTCAATTCTTCATTCGACTGGAGCAAGACTTTTTCTAATTTTCACTAGTTACACTATTGATTACACTAGTGAGTTTGTAGAGTCTTTTGTGAACGCATTCATGATTTTCATGCTGAGATAAAAAAAGAAAATTAATTTGAGCAATGAAAATTATAAGTCTGTTGCAGATGTTCATTGCAGGTATCAAGAGTACTTTAATGAGAATAACTGAGCGATGTTGCGACAACGTGCTAAGAGATTACCTCCTGGAACATAGAAGAAAGTGCATGCTAAAGGATGTGTCCATTTCGAGATCGAAAGAAGGTTAGCGCTAATGCATATGATTTAGATCTTCCGAGTGAAATGGGTATTGGTTTTGAATTCAATGTGGAAGACCTTACTCCTTCCATGGGCCTTTTGTTAATTTTGCACCCTCTTCCACTTCTTTTCCAAGTACTTCACCTATTTCGCCTACACTTGCTCACTTTGATGTGCTTATACTTGTTCCTAATTTATATATTCCACTTGCACCTTATATTGTTCCTACACAGCTTACAACAGAGAGGTTATTGAGGATGTTTTTGATGAGCGGGTTGTGTCGACCAGGCAGGGTGGTTACCGACAATTTTTAATAAAATGGCGTAGCAGGTCTCTGGATGATTGTATATGGATTAGTGTTGAAGAGTTTTTTCGGCCTAATCCAGACCTTTTGGAAAGATATGAGATTTTTATTTTGCGAAAGGCTTTATTTTCGCAGCCGGGGAGAGTAGATTGGGATCGATCCGTGAGACATCGTTGTCGTAAATGAATCGTTATTTAGTTATTTATTTATCAACTGTCTATTTATTTAGTTTGTTGGACTTCTTATTTATTGGTTTATTTAAGTTATTTATTTATATTCCCAATTATTACTGGGCTTAGGATTATTATATTTTATTTTCTTATAAATATGTTTGTAAGTCATGTGAGACTCTTGACATTTTGATCTTAAAATTATTTTGATTATTGAATGCGATCAATACCTTTTTTTCTCTCATTCAATTAGGAAACCCTAGGGGTAGTAGTGCTCCTGAGATTGGAAAATCCTAGGTTTGTGCCAATTATACATAAATAATTGTGTACAAAAGGTAGGATTCATTTAATACATACCAATAAAGATGTGAAAAATCTAAGTGGTAGGTCCCACTTTCTGTTTCTGTCTCTATTTAATACTTTTTGTGCACGACTTTTCGTGTTTAATTTGTAGACATAGAATTACTTTATTGTAAGTGGTTAATTGTGATTTTCAATATGTTACATACCATTTCTCTTGTTTTATTGGAATTAGGATCCTCTTTATTTTAAATGAATTGGAGTCTCTATTTCATACTCTAAATTTAAAATATGCTGAAATGTGACATCATAATGACAAAAGAGACATATGATGATAGTAAATATACAAAGAATGAATTCGGATCCTCTCCATTTCATTTGAAATGGAGAGTCTCCATTTAAAAGTTCAGATTTAAAATCTATTATATATATTAAATGACAGTACATTGCACAATAAATTGACATTTGTCGTCCTACAAAATCAACACATGTCCATCCTAATTAATTCTTCTAATTGCCCTTGACAAAAATACCCTTGACAATTACTTTCATATATATACTTATCACCTTATTTTCTGGATAATATCAACAACCACGTTATTTTAGGATCCATTAATTAGATAACGCTCTTAGGCAACAACCAGATTGGATCAATTTAAACATGATAGGGCCAACTTGATTTTTAATTAGTTTTAATTATTTGAAAAGTAAATTTTCTTTAATATTAGACTTTTATTTATTTTACCTACATTTCATGTGCCTAATAAATTTATTCTATGATTAATTAATTATTTCTATAGTTCCATACAATTAAAAATTATTTCCACATTTATTTTAAAACTTCAATCTATTAGCTTCCAAAAATTCTTCCAATTATTTGAACCACGCTAATTGATTCTAAAGATATGAAAATTTATCAATTAATAAATTATGGAATATTTAAATAATATAAAACCCATCCCAAGATTTATGAAAGCAATATTGGTTAGATATATGAAAGATAATAAATCTTTTAAAAAACTTATTTTCTAACCAACTCCATCAATTATTCCCTAAAAATCAACATTTTAAAACATTTTCGTATTTATTATTTTATTATTTGTGCCAATTATGCGACCAACACTTTTTCATCCAATTGAATCATGTTACTTGAAAAATAAATCCTTGAAGGATTCAATCAACAAAGTAATCGACAACTTTTTATAATTTGTATGGAATATAACATTCAATCAGCTTATTACAAATTGATTTATTCCAATAAAGAAATCATGGTTCTTAAGGAAATGATTCAAACAGAATTCACTAAATAATAGGAACTTTTAATATGGAGCGAAATAAATAAAAATTAATCTCTTTTAACAACTCGGATGGACAACTCATTACCATTTCATTGACTGACTTGCTTCTTAAATCATGAAATATGATCTATTAATTAATTAGACCAATTGCAAATTGAATCGGGCAGTTTGAAATGTAAACTTTTATGAACCATTAAGGTTCAGATTTTTATTATATTTTCATATTAATTTTGAAAGTCCAATTACTTTATTCCATAATTATTTAACCACTTCCATAAATATGACCATGCAATGCAATATCCTAGAGTCTTGATTGAGAAATCCGTTATCTATTATTATCTATTATCTATTATATATATTAAATCACAGTACATGACACAATAAATTGACATTTGTCATTCTACAAAATCAACACATGTTCATCCTAATTAATGCTCCTTATTGCCCTTGACAAAAATACCCATCTAAAATAACAACTGAAATTCCCTAATTCTCCCCTAAATCTGGACAGGTATTCCGCCTCTGGTGGAGATGATTGTGTCGAATGTGGTGGCACAACGTAAGTTGTATATAATTTTTTCATATATAGAATTTATTAACACTTTTCTTTCGTATATACTCTTCTGTTTAACTTTCATTATAGTTAATTTTAAAATTTTATAATTCATGTGAATACTTATTTTTATCTTGAGAATAATAATTTTGTAGTAACTTATATTTTTTAAAGTAGTTCAAGAAATCAACTATTACATTATCAAATTAATGTACATGAATTGAAATTGTAATTTTCACTAATTGATTAGTAAAAGAATCTAAACTAGGTTTATTTTATGGGATACTGGAAGTATAATTAATTTTGTCATGAAACTTGAAATTGGTTTAATTATTTTATTAAAATGGAATGAACAATTTACGTGAGCTCATATGAGGTTGTTGTGCTGATGTGATAAGATTTTGAATGGAATCTATCTATTATCTATTATCTATACTAAATTGTAGTACATAGCATCATTGAATGACATGTGCCTTTACCACATTGTAACACATGTTCTATATAATTAATGTGCTATCCCACACTAATTTAATTATATTCCAACATAATATTATATCATTTATAATTATATTACAACATAATATTATACAGTTTAAAACATTTAAAAATATTATATCCTAAAATCACTACTTTTCTAATATTATATCATTCATAATTATACCATACATTATATCATACATGTATAGTATAATATTATAATACACATATATAACAAAATAACTACCTATCTAAACTGTACGGATATTATTATTACTAATTTAATTATATTACAGCATAATATTATACCATTATAATTATATTACAACATTAATATTATACAATTTAAAATATTTATTTTAAAATAATATTAAAATAACAAATAATATCAATCATAACTTACTATGTTTATTTTATAATCTCATAAATAACTATTTTCTCAATCTAAATGGTTTTTATATTATTATTATTTTAATTTTATAATCCCCTAAATCACTACAAAATCTAAACTGTTCTAATAATGTTAACTGTTCTAATATTATCATTACTAAATTAATTATTATCTTTTAAAATCACTACTTTTTTAATTCCAAAATAATATTTGAAATTTATTATTCCACTAAATCACTACAAATCTAAACTGTTTTGGTAATGTCTACTATTCTGATATTACCTTTCTAATTTAATTATTATCTCCTAAAATCACTATTTTTTAATCCCAAATTAATATTTTTATTTTATAATCCCCTAAATCACTACAAATCTAAATTATTTTGATAATGTCAACTATTCTAATATTATCATTTCTAATTTAATTATTATCTCCTAAAATCACTATTTTTTTAATCCCAAATTAATATTTTGAATTTATAATCTACTAAATCACTACAAATCTAAACTGTTTTTGTAATGTCAATTGTTACATAATTACACCGATTTTTAAATTTTATAATATTATACCTTTTATAATATTATACCATGCATATATATAAGTTCCAACATTACTAACCGTGACAACCCAATAAATTCATTTTTTAGAATTTTACATTATTATATACCATTTATAATCTTATACCATACATTATCATACATATATATATATATATACATATATATATATATATATATATATAATCCTGCACTGATATGTTTATTTTATAAACCCTAAAATTTACTATTTTTCTAAATTGTTACTAATTTAATTATGTTAAAACATAATTATTATATCCTAAAATAATTACTTTTCTAATATTATAACATTCATAATTATACCATACATTATATCATACATGTATGGTATAATATTATAATACACGTATATAATAAAATCACTACATATCTAAATTGTGCAGATATTATCATTACTAATTTAATTATATTACAACATAATATTATACCAATTATAATTATATTACAAAATAATATTATACAATTTAAACATTTAAAACAAAATTAAAATAACAAATAATATAAATCATAAGTTATTATGTTGATTTTATAATCCACTAAATCACTACTTTTTCAATCTAAACGATTTTTATATTATCGTAACGTTATTATTATCTTCTAAAATTATTACTTTTTAATCCTACATTATTATTTTGATTTTAAAATCCCCTAAATCACTACACAGCTAAATTGTTCTAATAATGTTAACTGTTCTAATATTATTATTACTAAATTAATTATTATCTTCTAAACTCACTATTTTTTTTAATCCCAAATTAATATTTTAAATGTATAATCCCCTAAATCACTACAAATCTAAACTATTTTGGTAATGTAAACTGTTCTGATATTATACTTTCTAATTTAATTATTATCTCCTAAAATCACTACTTTATGATATTATCATTACTGAGCTATTATCATTACTCCTCGTTATTTGCTTATCAAATATCTGATCAATCCCCTTGTAGCAATTGTTGATATCACATATCCCTAATTTATTGGAAAATTTTGACGATGGCTTTTATTTCCAAAACCAAGTCATCCTTGCTCTACACTTGATGCTATAAATAAGGTGAATGAATATGTGATGTATTTATGGCCAGGTGATGAAGTACCATATCTAATATGTCCTATGTAAGGTTGATGAAAACTCAAACAGTTATGAAGGCATTTACACCCTATAATTTTTTAATAGCACTACATCTTCTGAAATGTCAAACCACAAGATAACGTTGTAGATTGGGGTTCCTGTAATGTTGCTCCAAAATATAGATCAGTGATCTGGTTTGTGCAATGTCACGAGATTAATAGTAACTCAATTGGGAAAACATCTGATAGAAGCAAAAGTAATTTCAGTCGGCAATTTTGGACACAAAGTTTTCATACCTCGCTTGGTCTTAACACCTGTCAAACATTAGATTACCTTTTAAATTCTGACAAAGACAATTCTCTTTGGTTGTTTGCTTTTTCATGACAATTAATAAGAGTTAGGGGCAATCTCTCTCACAAGTTGGACTGTATCTGTCACGTCCAGTTTTTAGCCATGACAAATTATACGTAGCAGTATCAAGAGTTACACACAAGAGTGGAGTAAAAATACTAATTTGTGACAAAGATGGACAAACATATAATACTACAAAGAAAGTAGTTTTCCTAGAAAGTTTTTCACAATTTAATATATAAATGTTTGATTGTTTCTGGCTATTATCTTTTTGCTGCTCATTATTAGTGTAAACCCTGATTATTTTATTATTATATCTCATAAAATTTTTACTATAATCTATTTGAATCTTTTTAGGTAAATCTATGATCTGCATTTACAAAGCTATCTCGATCGAGCCAAATTCCAGTTGCAAAGACAAAAATAAACCGGTAAACTCAACACTACCCCCTACAAATTGTTTAGTTTTTATTATACCTTCAACTCGAAATTAAACATAATATATGTACTGAGTAGAATTTATGTATATTCATTTTTTTGTCTGTGTATATATATTCATGTATAACCATTGAAAAACTTTTAAATAAGAGTATAATAGGTTTGTCTTTTACTTTTTGGATGACAATATTAATTTGAAATTCTATGTAAGTCCATTTCGTATGTGTTTTACTCTAATTATTTTCATTTTTATTTAATATAGGAGCTAAATTCCTTTATGTTCTGTTAGTTTTCAATCTGACAAACACATGATTTTTAGTGAAGTGTGAGACTTTTTTTTTATCTCGGACAATACTATTTCCTATAAAAGAGTTGTGAAAAGATAATTATTTATTTGGTTGATAGTTTATGTAATGTTGAAATCAACTATTAAATATCTCTAAATTCTTATATCTCACTATTGTCCAGATTCTTGTCGCAAATATTTATAAGATTGCAACGACTGTTAAAAAGATCATTTAAGTGCTACTTTTTGTTTGTGTGAATATATTACACATTCACTAAATATAACTGGATTAAAGACCTAAACTGGAAGAAGCTAAATGTGATAATCCTGGTACCTATGGTTCAATGGTAATGTGACAATGAATTTGGTGTATGCAGTTCTTGGCAGAGTTAAATTTTTGTTGTCATGCTTCTTGCATTATTTTAGGTGCATCGTGGATTTTATTCTGCTTAGCACAACAAAATTTTGCACCCTACAATTTTAAATACTGCTAAAAGTGCAAATGAGTTATATGAAGACCTTCATATTATGGGACAGTGCATTCAATGGGAGGGGCTATGGCTTCATTTTGTGGACTATATCTCACGATGTTTATATTTATGGCTTCTTCATTTATTGCATTCTATTATATGGATTGTGACTTTGCATGATTTGTTAAGTACTAACATCCAGGTAAATCATTGTCATCATCATTAATATATATTTTTGGCATTAGTGGTATATTGTGAGTGCTTATACAATTGTCAAAAATTGATATAAAAAAACTAATGAGGCAATGTATTCATTCTTTAACTATAACATTGTGTTATGTATGACACGGTGCTATACTGCTATATTTTTGGACATGGTATTTGTTTGACATGAAGATCCAACATAATTATTAATTCTCGTGCTTTTTAGTTTTCGCATGTAACATGTGCTTTCCCTTCATGTCTGAGGACACTGAGACATTCTTTCGTTGTTTTCCCTTTCGTTTGGATGTTAGAATTCTGGTGCAAGTAAGCGTGTATGAGACATGGACTCTTCAAAATGCATCAGGTACATGTGTCAGATATTTGAGGCTTGGTGAGGTTTGTGTAATGTGTAACAGACTTCAAATATACCACTAACAATCATATCAATATAACAATTCGATGGCATTGTGCATGACACTTTCTAAATATTTGTTGGTGCTTTAGAATGAAAGAGTTACCCATTTTAACCATATTGGTTACATTATAAACATTTTTATTAGGACATTAATATATATATATATATATATACGGTCCAAATCTTAAGCTCACCCCTTATCCAACTCACCCGAACTCACCCCCCTTTAGCGACGGATCCGACGACGGTTTGGTTATACAACCGTCGCCTATACTTTTAGCGATGGACACTACAAGAAAAAGGTCTATCATCGACCAATAATATCAGCGACTGGATATGCGGTCGCTGATATTAGTAATAGCGACCGACTTCTGCGACCGTAATTTTATCCAGTCGCTATTCAATATCAGCGACCGTAATTTTATCGGTCGTAGATATATCGGTCGCTAATAGTGGTCGCTGATGTGCATCCCAGCGACCAGATTTTATGCGACGACTATCAGCGACCGCATTCAGTCGCTGATAGTTATCTGCGACCGAGTGCGTTCGCTGATAGGCGGTCGCTGATAGACCTTTTTCTTGTAGTGGGACAACATATAGCGTTGCTAAAAGTTTGGTTACCTTAGTATAAAAGTTTGGTTACCGTAGTATAAAAGTTTGGTTACTTTGGTATAAAAGTTTGGTTACCAAACTTTTATACTGAGGTAACCAAACTTTTATACTAAGGTAAACACCAATCAACAAAAAAAAAAGTGATCATAAATTCATAATCAAACGCACATTTTGCATAAAATTAAGATCATAAACCCCAAATGAATGAAATTAAAGAGAAAACCTTAAAAATTAGTGCTCGAGAGAGAGAGAGGTAAAATAGAAGTACTTACAAAAACAGAGTACAAAGAAATATGAAGAACAATTGGAAGAATGAAAGAAATAGAAAAAATGGCAGAATAAAAGAAAATGGCAAAAATGGTGTCTTCATCTTTTATACAAGAATGGCAGAAATGGCGTCTTCATCTTTTGAAGAAAAAATGGCAGAATAGAAGAAAATAAGAGATAAAATGGCAAAATGACCTCTTCATCTTCTCTCTTCAATGGCGTCTTCATCTTCTCTCTTCACTCTTCAACTTTTGTCTTTAAATATGAAAATGGAAGAATAGAAGTGCAGTAGCCTACAAAAAATGAAAGTAGGAGGAGATGAGAGAGAAAATGGCAGAAAAGAATAAAATGGCAGAATAAGAGGAGATGAGAGAGAAAATGGCACCTGCCAAAACTAATCCCCTAAATTAAGGAATTCTAATTATACTAATATTGTCATGTCAGCCATTACATATTAATATCTTAATTTAAGGACCTTTAATTATGTTAAGATTGAAAATCAAAACAAAAAAGTGTAAAACTTTTGTAATTATTTTATAGGTGTATGATTTTTGTAATTATTTTTAAAAATATACAATTATATGTAATTTACCCTTGTTTTTTTGGCTCCTCGAAAATATGAATCTGGATATCAAAAACTTCAAAAAAAAAAGAGTAGAAAAATTAATTGAATCCCAAAAGGGAGCTCTTGAAAATTTTGTTACGAGTAATAAAAAAAAATATCACAGAAAAATTAGGTGAAAGGCAAGAAAAATAAATTTTTAATTTTTAAAAAAAATCATAGATGCTAATTTAATTTAATATTGAATGGTAAAAAAAACCCCAATTTAAAATTTTGACTTGAAACCCCCCAAAAAATTGAACGGGCCCTGTTTTCTAGCAAATTTCAAGTGGTCGAATTCATATTGATTTCTAGTGAAGGTGCGTCCAATACACATGTTACATTACTCATGGAGTCCTAAGGTTGAGAAGGAGATGGAGAGGGAGAGATTTGTATGAGGGAGAGCTATGATGGTTAATTTGAGTTGAGAATTTTTCTTATTTTTAACAAGTTTATCTTATATATGCTTTGGGGATATATTTTTTGGATAAGAAAATTTGAACCTATTGGAGGGGTAAAAGAGTCCCGAAGGGTATGAACTTTTTTTTCCCGAGTCCGTAACAAATTTCGGTATCTTAGGTCATTTTAATTAGCTCACCATAACCTTACCTAAAAAATCATAATTAATTCATTATATACAGATAAAATCTTCCCTATATGTTCGGTATGAGACTGCGGTATTATAAAAAATACCTTTAGAAAAATAAAGCTACTATTACAATTTATTATTTAAAATCTAGTTTTATTAATTCTTTGTGTATATGTAGTGGTTTTTCTGTTTCATGGCCTACTCAAGTATTTTTATTCTTTTTATTATTATTTTTTCTCCGAGTCCGTAACAAATTTCGGTCATCTTAGGTCATTTTATTTAGTTCACCATAACCTTACCTAAAAAATCATAATTAATTCATTATATACAAATAAATTTTTCCCTACACGTTCGGTATGAGACTGCGGTATTACAATAAGTTCATATCGGACATTATATATAGACCTAAGTTATTCCTACACTTCTCTTAACTCATTTCATTTCTACATTACCCCTTAGGATGAAATCATTTCTCTTTAGAATTGAATTATAATTATAATAATATAAGTTTTCAAAAACAAACAAATAAATAAAAGATTACAAATTTTCAATCGAAAATTATTATCCTAAAATAATTCAATATTCACAAATTATTATTGATAAATTCATGTCTAATGAGACACTCATTATGGGACTAAGGGAGTAGTAAGTAGGCTGACATTTATCTTACATAAGAACTGTGTCACTAATACAAGTGTCATCCTCCTGTCAATCCACATGCTAAGAAACTAGAATAATGCTAAAGACACAAATTATTTTACAAACATTTTATAAATTATTAATGTGGCATACTCCACTTCAACATATTGTATGGGACCGAAGACTACATTAAAATAATTTGTTCATCAATATGCTGAGGTGGAGTATGACACATCAACAGTTTATAAAATATTTATAAAATAGTTTATATCTGTAGCATTATTCAAGAAACTAACCCTATATATATATCTATAAATATTTTTTATAGTCCTTCTACGCAGACAGGGAAAATGGACCGGAAAATTGGACCGGTCCAATTTTTTTTTTTTAATGTGACTCAAAAAATTTATAGTATTTATTTCAACATGAATTTTTACAAAATATGGTGTTTTAGGAGTAATTTGGATACATATACAAATACAGAGTTATACAGTCTGTATAATCCTGTATTTATATATGTATCTAAATTACACCTAAAATACCATATTTTGTAAAAATTCCTGTTAGAATAAATACTATATATTTTTTGAGAGTCACATTAAAAAAAAAATTGAACCGGTCCAATTTTCCGGTCCATTTTCCCTGTCCGCGTAGACTTATTCTATTTGTTAATGTCTGCATTTCCTTTTCTTATAGTAGCATAATGATTGAAAAGTTTCCAATAATGAGTGACCACTAACATCATAATATCATATATTGGTTCCATACATAGACACGTATTGGCGCATGCACCAAATCTGGATGATTATTATATATTTTTTTATGCCATTTATATTTTATTCACATTATTGGGGAGTCCGACCATAGCAATATATATATATATATATATATATATATATATATATATATATATATATATATACCCGGACCTTTTTTTTTTTTTTTTGCTTTTTTTTTTGAAACAACTAAAATTTTTTTTTTTTTATGGAATTGGAATTTTTACATTATACAGTGTTTTGGGCGTGATTTGGATGCCTATAACAAAACATGTCTGTACAGTCTGGGCAGACTGTACATATATTGGTTGGTGTAGGTATTAAAAACACACCCAAAACACTGTATTATTGAAAAATTTCAATTCCATAATTTTTTATTTTTTTTAGTTGTTCTACAAAAAAAAAAAAAAAAAAATTCGGGTCTAGATTTTCTCCCGTCCGGGAGGTCCGGACCTGATCAAATTTCTCTCTCTCTCTCTCTCTCTCTATATATATATATATATATATATATATATATATATATATGGCCCGGTTCCTGTAAGAGCTCTCTTTATTAAAATACGAAAAAAATTTGGTTTTTTTGCTTTTTTTTAAAACAACTAATTTTTTTATATATTTTATGGTACTGAACTTTTTTCATAATACAGTATTTTGGATGTAATTTAGATACGTATAACAAAACTGATATGTGCAGACTGTACATATATTTTTTGGTATAGGTATCCAAATCACGCCCAAAATATTATATTATAGAAAAATTTCAGTTCCATAAAATATTAAAAAAAAAATTAGATGTTTTAAAAAAAAAATAAAAAAAAGTCCGTATTTTAACAAAGTAATGGAGCCCTCACCTGATCGGTTATATATATATATATATATATATATATATATATATATATATATATATATATATATATATATATATAGGGAATGATTCATAACATATATTTGTTATAGATGAAAAAAGAGCAAATAATATCATAATCATCCATTATAAAAATTAATGACTGAGATTTAATACACAATTTTGCCTTCCGCTAGTTGAACTAGCGAACGTAGAGAAATATTTTTGTGGAAAGAATTGTAAGACCCCAACTTTTTATAAAATTGAATTTTCTCTAGTTATTATTTTAAAATATTAATGGGTTGATTTGATTAATGTGGTTAGTTATGGGTAAAATGCGTAAATATTTTAAATAAGCAAATAGTTATAAAATATTCATTGTTTTCGAAGAATATTCGTACGACGACGCAACCATTTGTGGGCCCCATAATAAAAACTGTCAAATGAAAAAAAATGACAAGTATGAGTTTTTTTTATAAATAACGGCGTAGTTATTACCGTTAAAACTGTTAGAATAACTCGTGATTAAAATACAGTAATATGCGGTGTTGCACAGTAGCACACGGTATTGCACAAATTTTTAATTCTTACGTAAGAAGTCACTACTCAATAATTGTTACAGTAATTACTGTTCAATATTTTATTTTAATGATTCAATAATTGCTACGTTGATATTTTATATTATTGATTCAATAATTATCACTGCACAGTATTTCTCATTATTAAATTAATAATTCATATTATTTTAATAATATTATTAGATAGTATATTGGCAATGTCTAAGGAAGTTCTGTCTAGGAAATGGGTTTGGTCACCTAATTGCGTGCCAATAAGGAGAAATTCTTATTGGAAAGCTCCCTCTTTTCTAAGAACGACCTAATTGTCATTATTGTGATTCTGTAATATTATTTGTGAATAATTGATTATTGATAAAAATAATAAGGAAATATTTATTCAATTGGGATATAAATAGAGGAATTTTTAGAAAAGTGACAATTATTAAAAATTGATATTTTATCTTTTCTGATAAAATAATTCATTCAAATATATTATTATATTATATTATAAATATATAATGTGATAATATAATAATATAATAACGGTGATATTTTTATATACTAAATTCACGATATATGAATAAATGAGGAGGAAGAGAGCAAATTGGGTCCGAATTGATTTTATTACAAAATGCTAAAAATATGTTAAATATGTTGGTGTGCCCCATGTGTGAGACCCCGAATTTTATGAAATGAAAGTATTCAATTTTCTTATAATTATTTTATTTTGGTAAATGGTTAAATTGATAAAAGTTTAAAGTTAAGGGTAATATATAAAATTTTTTCAAAGTAAGCAAGTTGCCATAAAATAACCGGTAGTAAAAGTACAGTAATACGTGTGGTTGCATAGTAGTACACAATATTAATTATTGATGCTTACGTGAGAAATCACTCAGTTATACTCAATTATTGCTACAGTAATTATTGCATCATATCTCTCATACTATTGATTCAATTGTTGTCACATTATCATCTGCATAATATGTTATATTATTAAATAAATAATTGAGACGATAAAGTTATTCATATTATTATTTGTAATATTGACAATGTCTAGAAGTTCTGTCAAGGAGATGTTAGATAATCTAATTACGCGCCAATAGGGAGAAATCATTATTGAAAAGCCCCATCTTTCTTGGGAACGACCTAGTTGTTAAATATTGTGAATTATAATATTAATGATGAATAAGTTTGTGTTGATTAAGGATGAAATTGATAGTTCTATTGTGTTAAAATTATTAGTGTTAGTGGAAATCGATATTTATTTCGATAATAATTGATGTCTGTAGGTTATATTGACCAATCAGGTAATTAATCGGATAAATGAGCAATTAATTAATATTAATTCACATGCTTATAACTATGTGTTCACATGTGTGTACTATTGATTCACATAATTTACTATTAGGAGAGTTGGTACAATATTGATAAAACTTGCATGACTAAATTAAAAATGGAGGTATAGTTGAAGGTACTATACTATAATTATTTTTTTCACATGTTTAGAACTATTGAGTCACATGATTTACTATTGATTCACAAGATTTACTATTAGGGGAGGTGGTGCAAGATTGATAATACTTGCAGGACTAAATTAAAAAAAAAAAAAGAAGGAGGTATTATACTGTAATATTTCAAGCCACAAAATGTGCAATTATTGAAACTATATTTTTCTATGAATAGAAGCTCATTCTTCCTTCATTTCTCACCAATTCACTAAGTCTCACAAGAGCAATTATAGAGATAGAAGTTATAGAGAGAAAGAAGAAGAGTAGTCTGCTACTTCATTACTCCAGTATCTAGTCTTCTTCTGAGGTAAGGGTTATTATTTTTATATTAAGAAAAGATATTATTTTTCGTATCCGCATGAATATTATTATCGTTCAATATTCATTATATTAGTTTAATATTCATAAGCAATATTATTTTCGTTCAATATTCGTAAGGAATATTATTTTCGTTCAACCGTTGTAAGTAAGGGGTTTCTGCTAGGGGCAGTTTCGTAATTTTTCTGACCCTCAAAAATTCTAGAAAAATTTGAAATGATAATTTGATGAGTTTTCTAGATTGTGTCCAACAATGGCGATTTTTGGATGTATAGATTAGGAGTTATGAATTTTATAGAAAAAGACTATTTTAAAAGTAAACCCTTATAACTACTTGTGGTTAACTCCAAAATTTATGAAATTTTTATTGGGAGTACATTTATATAACAACAGTATACCCTGTAAATTTTGAAATTTTTGGACAAAAGTACAATTTTTGATAAATGTCTAAATATTCGGTAGTTTTAGTCATATAAAAAATAATAAATGAATTTTAAAAATTTTGAGAAAAATATATGTTCAATATGGGATATATTCTGCTAAATCCCAGAAAAGAAAATTTGTTTGTACTGATTTGATATTTTTCTTAAAATGGACTAGTTATGAGCAAATAAATTAAATATGTTATGTGAACTAAAAAAATTGGAAAATAAGATTTTATGACTTGAGAATCCTATATAAGGTATATGCAGATTTTTGATGAGAGTTTTGGTTATTGGTGATGAAATCTTATGAGTTTGACATTTTAGGATGATGCATTAATTAGTAAAGTGTAAACAATTAAAATAAATTATTTATAAGTTTAAGAAATAATTAAAATATTGTGGTAATATTAATAATATTAGATTAAGAGATTATTAAGTGATTTATAACATTTGGATTAAGGTGTTATAAATATTGATATGAATTTTATTGTTAAACTTTATCTTTTTGTGCTGGGGTTACTATTCACGTATACGACACTATTCATGTATATGGCACTATTTACGTATATAAAATTATTTATGTATACGATACTATGTACGAATACGGAATACTATTTATGAGTTACTATTCATGAGTTACTATTCATGTATTACTATCCATGAGTTACTATTCACGGGGTACTATTTACCCGAAAAATATATTTCTTTTCTGTCCAAATTATTTTTGGTACGTGAATATTATTCTTGAATTTCACTCCACAAAGCAGTATCATGTTGACAATTTGGATATTTTTAAATTTTGGATAAATTTAAAGTCTTTAATATTTATCCTTGATTTCGTTTGATTAATGCTTATATCATTGTCATCATCCTCATGCTTATATTGTGATGAAAGTATTCTTTGGCTTACGTGCAAAGATGGACTGTTGATTATTGGTTTAACAGTTGTATATCTTTGGTTTACGTGCAAAGATGGACTGTTGATTATTAATTTTACAGTAGTATATCTTTGGCTTACGTACTAAGATGAACTGTTGATTGATATCTTTGGTCGCAGTGCAAAGATGAACTGTTAATTGATAGCTTTGGCCCGTAGTGCAAAGATGGACAGGTGTATGACATGATCATGACCACTTGTGATACTAATGAATATCCTTGGTCGTAGTGCAGGGATAATTCAATGATGTGATTAGCAGGATCATGACCATTAGTTAACAGTTGAATGTCTTTGGCTGTAGTGCACTGACAGACAATTGATTGATATGATCATGACCATTGGTTTTATAGTTGAATATCTTTGGCCAGTAGTGCAAAGATAGATAACTGATTGGTATGATCATTGTTATTACATTTGAATATCTTTAGCCTTTGGAGTAAGGATATTGAGTAAATGTTCTATTAAGCTTTTGTGGCAAGGAGAAATTGTTGATTCATATTATTATAAACATGAATTGTGAATTTAACTATAATCTTTGGTGGTTCAGGTGAAGACAGGTGATGATAGTTATTTTTGTCTTGGTTATAACAAAGAACTGTTGTTAAGTATTACAGGAAAGAAATATTAATGATGGACTTTTAATCTAGAAGAGATAGTAGACATTATGTTCTACTTGAATCTTCTAAAAGATTGTTTATTCTGCTACAGTAGTTGATCTAAAACTTGTTGTCTATTGTATTCTATCAATTTTTATACTATTGAAGGCTAAGGATAATTTATTCTACATTATCTTAGTCATAATATTTCTTACTGGGCTAGTTGAGCTCATCCTTTTCTTTCATTGTTCTCTTCAGGAAATGAGAATATAGCTGGGACTAGTCGGGGAACGGAGTGACAGTCCAAATGGTTGCATTAGTAGTCCTCACTATTCTGGAAAATAGTGTGATAATAATTATAATGAGGACTCCAGTGAGAGCGGATATTATCTAGAATGCAATATTCTTGTTTAAACTCTCAGCTATGTTTTGTCTTATTTTCGCACGACAGTTGTATAATTAAGTTTGTAGTTGAGTTCTGTACCATGTATCTGGCGACTCAAGATGGTAGATGTATACCTATTTTGGGGGCGTCACACCATGTTTGACTAAAATTTGATTATAGTCTGTAAGATCATCCGTATGTGAATTTCAGGCATTTTTCGTTTAGAATTTGGAAAAACTTTCTTCTATAAAGTTATAAAGAATTAAATTTCCCATGAAATAGACATAAAATTCATATTTTTCTGATAAAGGGCTATTTATTATGAATTATTGAAGTTTCGGAATATTGGGTCTGGATTGATTTTGGGGGTATACATTTTTTTTTATGAAAAATGTTTTTTTATATTGGTGGGCCCCACTGGTGTGCTGAAATCTAATTTTCAAGGGTGGGCGTGAATTTTTTTTTATATAAAATATAATTTTATTAAATTTTTTGCTTTGATGTTCTAAGCATTTTTTTTATAAATAGAGAGCTTAGGTTAGAATTTAAAATTACACCAGAATCAGAAGTTTTCTCTCTCTATAATATTGAGCGCATTTTTGTGAGTATTTAGATACTTTGAGTGTTGTTATACAGTGCAAGTTTCCTTCAATATTATATCCGATATTTCAGCCAGAAGTACTATTCTTTTGAGGTAAGGGATGTTATTTTTCAAGTAAATGATGTTGTTTCTTTCAATATAATTTCACCAAAATATTGATATGAATTTTATTATGATTTTTTTACCTTTTCATGTCGAGGTTATTATTCACGTATACGGCACTATTCACGAATACGGTACTATTCACTAAGTATGATTTTTCTTGTTGAAATTTTTACCTTTTCGTGTCAGGGATACTATTCACATATACGACACTATTCACGTATACGACACTATTCATAGAAAAATTAAATTTTCTTTTCTTGTCCAAGTTGTCTATTATGGTTACTATCTTTGATTATATCCATATTTTGATCTTCATTCTTGAATTTTGCTCCACAATTGATTATTATGGAGTATTTTTTAACTTGGATAAACTAAAGTATAAATCTCTAATCTTTGTCCTTTTATATTACTGGATTCATTTTCTTTAAAATATTTTTATCATCCTCAATCCTAAATGGTGATATAATTGAATATCTTTGGCCTGTAATGCAAAGATGAATGATTACCTGATGAATATCTTTGGCTGTAGTGCAAAGATGGACATGTGTTGAGATGAACATAACTAACTGGTAATACAAATGAATATCTTTGGCCCGTAGTGCAAAGATGAATATTTGGTTCAAGATGTATATTGATTGATGTCACAAGGATAAAATATTGATGATGAACTTTTAAATCATAGAAGATAGTAGAATTCATTCTCTACTTAACTCTTCTAATGAATTGTTATTTCTGCTGTGAATATTGATCTAAATTTACTGTCCATTATATTTTATCTGATTTATTGAAGGATAACGATAATTTATTTTTATTATCTTAGTCATAATATTCTTTATTGGGCTAGTTGAGCTCATCCTTTTTATTTTTGTTTCATTTTTCTTCTCAGTAGGCGAGAATATAGCGGGAACTAGTTGGGGTATGAAGTGATGGTTCAAGACAGTTGTTTTAGCAGTCCTCACTATTTTGTAAAATAGTGTATCAATAATTGTAATGAGGACTTATTTGAGTTTGCATATTGTTTAAAAGATAATATTTGTATTTAAACTCATAGCATACGTGTTGTCGTATTTTGCACGACAATTATAATAATGAAGTTGTAGTTATTTTCTGTACCATGTATTTGGCGACTCAGAATGGGTTGTGTGGACCTATTTTGGGGGCGTCACAAGAATCGTCCCTAATATCAACCTATCAAGTCCCTAATATCAAGCTATCAGATCTAAAGACAAAACTACCTTACTGTGTTCACAATAACTGCCTTGGAGATTTTTCGGCGCTTCCAGTGGGTATTCTTCTGTGTAGAAAATGATTGTAATAAAATGAACTCTAAACAGAACATTCAGCTCTCCATGACTGAATTATTGAGTGGGGAAGAAAAATTACTCTCCGGTGTCACAATGTATAAACAACTACAATTTATCACATGCTTAGTAGCATCATTCCATATTTACCACTAACATCGTCCATATATATTAGATCTAATATTTGCCAACCAAATATTTGATAATATATATTAGATCTGATATTTGCTAATATTAGGCATAATAATCGAGATCCATTGTTCTTTCTTCCGCTAGTTAAGCTAGCGGATATATAAATTAAGGCCCAAATTTACTTCATTAGCTTGATAGCTTGATATTAGGGACTTGATAGCTTGATATTAGGGACAATTCTAGCCCAAAAAAATTTCCCTACGTTCGTTAGTTCAACTAGCGAAAGATAAAATTTTGTATTAAATCTCAATCATTAATTTTTGTAATGGATGGTTATGATGCTATTTGCCCATTTCTCATCCATAGCAAATACTTGATATGGATCATTTCCCTATATATATATATATGGACAATCATCCATAATATATATTTGTTATGGATCAAAAATTGATAAATTTCATCTCTACCTTCCATCACAATTTTGAATGAATGGGATTAAAAATATAGAATCCTCGTCTGCTAAAAATTCTAAGGGACTGAAATAATTTAATTTGCTTGACCACATGCCCCCCGCAAACAGGCTAAGTCAAGAAATAAAAATTCACTGCGTCCGCTAGAAATTCATCTAGGTGAACGATGATTCGAGGCATTTCCGAGCAAACCCTTTAATTTGCAATAAAACTTCAAATTATGCATAAAAGCGTGTTCGATTTGTGTTATTCATCAACTTAATCAACGTTTAATCGGTGAGTTTTTTGAAATAGAAGGTCAAGGGGCATTGGTTGAAAGTTGTGACCTTCGTTGCTCTATAGTGTTAGAAGTAAAAACTTGTGTTGTTAATGTTATGATGCTTTTACCTCTTAACTTTAAGGTTCTTGTATGAAAACAAAACCAAATTTCAAGTAATATTACTGCCTCTTTCATGGTTTAGAATTTTAAGATGTTTTTTTCTTGAACAATCATTTATCTACTATGAAGCATCTTAAAGGATGATGTATCCTTTTATTGGAGTTATTCAAGAGTAAATTGTTTGAAATGGAGTGAAAAATATTACCATAATGAAATATTGAATGCTAATTTGTAATTAGAGAATTCTAAGAGGTTTACAATGTGACGCCCCCAAAACAGGTATACATCACCCATCTTGAGTCGCCAGATACATGGTACAAAATTCAAATATAACTTAATAATACAACTATCAGTGTAAAATACGATAAAACATAAACTGAGAATTTAAATATGAATATTGTCTTCTAGACAATATCCACACTCAATGGAGTCCTCAAAACATTTATTGTCACACTATTTTATAGAATAGCGAGGACTACTAATACACCATCTCGGACCATCACTCCGTTCCCCGACTAGTCCCGACTACGTTCTCATTTCCTGAAGAGAACAATGAAAGCAAAAGGGTGAGCTCAACTAGCCCAGTAAGAAATATTATGACTAAGATAATGCAGAATAAATTATCATTAGTCTTCAACAATGTTAAACTGATAAAATACAATAGACATCAAGTTTAACTACAACGGAATAAGCAATCCATTAAAAGAGTCAAGTAGAGCATGATATCTACTATCTTCTATGATTTAAAATGTTTCATCAATTTTTAACGCTGAGACTCAGCTTAATAAATAAACCACATCATCGAATCATCCCTGCACTACGGGCCAGGGATATTCATTAAATCATCAATGGTCATGACTATACCGAATAATCCCTAGTCAGAATCATACCAAAAACTGTCTATCAATGAACTACAGGCCACTAAGGACTTTTACCACATCATTTATAACATTACAGGTCATGATTATACCGAATGATCCCTGGTCATAATCATACCGAGTCCGTTTATGTACATAAGCCAAAGATGACTTTCATCACAATATAAGCATGAGGATGATGACAATGACATAATAATTCAATAAAACAAGTTCAAGAATAAATTTTAAAGTTTTATAAGTTAATTTATACTGAAATCAATAACGTCCAAATTGTCAACATGATACTGCTTTGTGGAGTAAAATTTAAGAATGTTTAGAAGAATATTTCCATGAAAAGATACTGGATGAAGCGTAAATATCCAGGATATTCTACTAATTTTATGGAGTATAGAAGTCAAAACTTTAACTAACTAAGTATAATAGAATATATGAAACTACAAATGGATTTTTACCCGCCATGCGATAATCCACGTAGACAGATCGTTTCCACAATTTAATAAGGAATGAATACGAAGGATCATTCACCATGCATGCGGTAATCCACATAGACAGGTTATTCCAACAGAATACTAAAGAATGGAATAACAGAAGAATTCACCAGGCATGCGATAGACCGCATAGACAGGTTATTCCCAATAGAATAATAAAGAATGGAACTAGGTCATGCGTAATCCGCACAGACAAGATGTTCCAACAGAATAATAAAGAATGGAACCAGGTCATGCGTAATCCGCACAGACAGGATGTTCCAATAGAATAATAAAGAATAGAACCAGGTCATGCGTAATCCGCACAGACAGGATATATATTCCAACAAAATAATAAAGAATGGGATAACAACAGAATTCACCAGGCATGCGATAGACCACACAGACAGGTTATTCCAATAGAATAATAAAGAATGGAATAACAGAAGAATTTCACCATGTATGCGGTACTTCGCATAGACAGGTTATTCTAACATAATAATAAAGAATGGAAATAACAACCCTTACGAGTATTGAAAGAAAATAACTCTCTTCATGAATACGAAAGAATAATACCCCTTACTATAATAATAATATCCCTTACCTTAGAAGAAACTGGGTACTGGAATAGTGAGGTAGCAAACTTCTCTTCTTCTTTCTCTCTATAATTTCTCTCTATAATAATTGCACTTGTGAAAATTAGTGAATTGGTCAAAAATAATGAATGAATGAGCTTCTATTTATAGAAAAATATAGTTTCGATAATTGCGTGTTTTGGGGCTCAAAATATTACAGTATAATACCTTCCTCTTTTCCTTCATTTTTAATTTAGTCCTGCAAGTATTATCAAACTTGCACCACCTCCCCTAATAGTAAATCATGTGAATCAATAGTTCAATCATGTGAATCAATAGTTATAATTATGTGAAAATACGAATTACAGTATAGTACCTTCAACTATACCTCTATTTTTAACTTAGTCATGCAAGTATTATCAATCTTGCACCACCTCCCTTATAGTACAAGAATGTGAATCAATAGTACACACATGTGTACAAGTAGCTATAATCATGTAAATTAATAGCAATTAATTTCTCATTTATCCGGTTAAATAACCGATAACTTCCAGACATCAATTATTATCGAAATAAATGCCGATTTCCACTAACACTAATAATTTCCACACAATGGAACTATCAATTTCATCTTTAATCAACACGAACTTATTCATCATTAATATTATAACTCACAATATTTAACAACCAGGTCGTTCCCAGGAAAGAGGGGACTTTCCGATAAGGATTTCTCTTTATTGGCGCACAATTAGATAACCAAACCTCTCCTTGACAGAACTTCTAAACATTTTCAATATTGTAAATAATAATATGAATAACTTTGTCATCTCAATTATTGATTTAATAATATATGTAAGACCCCAACTTTTATGAATAAAGATGAATTTTCTATAATTATCATTTTTGAATATTATGGAATAAATTTGATATAATTTTATAGTTGTGGGTAGTATTTATAAATTTTGCAAAGTACGCAAGTTGTTATATAATATTCGATTGGTCGAAGAATATTCGTTTTAGCAGGGATATATTCGTACAACGGCGCAATCATTGGTGAACTCCGCAACAGAATTATTGTCGGATTGAGAAAACGACAAAAATATTTTTATAAAAATAACGACGGAAGTTTTACCGTTGATACTGTTGAACTACTCGGTAGTAAAAGTACAGTAATACGCGTGGTTGTATAGTAGCACACAGTATTGATTATTGATGCTTATGTAAGAAGTCATTCAGTTTTATTCAATTATTGTCGATATTTTATATATTATTAAATCAATAATTGAGATGACAGAGTTATTAATATTATTATTTGTAATATTAACAATGTCTAGAAGTTCTGTCAAGTAGAGGTTTGGTCACCTAATTGCACCCCAATAGGGAGAAATCCTTATTGGAAAGCCCCCTCTTTCCTGAGAACGACCTTGTCGATTAATATTGTGAATTATAATAATGGTGATAAATGTTGTTAAAAAATATTGAGGGGATTTTTATGAGGTATTTGATACCCTCACTAACCCATTTTTCAAAGTTGTCAGTAGAAGTTGTTTTAGTTTTGTTTTATATATATATATATACGTATTATATATATATAATTTTGTCACATGTTTTGGAAATGGTGGGGGCGGGGGGGGGGGGGTTCTCAGGAAATCAAAGAAAAAGGATTTGGTTTGTATGGTGGGAGAGTGCATTATTAAGGCTATTATATATATATATATATTAACTTTGTTGACAATTTGGTAAAGGAAGGAAAATATTGATCACAAGAGTGTATCTTGTGATTTTTGGCACATGCTATATATATATATATATATATATATATATATATAATATATTTTATTTAAAAGTTATTTATTTTATTAGACAATAATTAGAATATATTATATTTAATTGTAAACCAATCTGGACCGTCCGTTTAAAGTAAATCAATCTGGACCGTTCATGGATTGGTTACTATTCATTCCATTCTTCTATAAATAGAAGCTCATTCTTTCATTATTTCTTACGAATTCACTAAAACTCTAGAGAGAGAAATTATAGAGACAGAAACTATAGAGAGAAAGAAGAAAAGTATTCTGCTACTTCACTACTCCGATATCAAGTTTCTTTTACGGTAAGGGGTATTATTTTTTCATATTCATGAAGAGAACTTCTGTTATTCCATTCTTTATTATTCTGTTGGAATAACCTGTATATGCGGTCTACCCTATACTTGGTGATTTTTGTTGTTGTTCCATTCGTTATTATTCTCTTGGAACATCCTGTATGTGCGTTATACGCCGAACCTGGTTCCGTCTTTATTATTAGTTTGAAATATCATGTCTGTGCGTTTTACGCCAGACCTGGTTCCATCTTTATTATTCTATTGGAATATCCTGTCTGTGCATTTTACGCCAGTCCTGATTCTGTTATTTATTATTCTATTGGAATAACCTGTCTATGCGAAGTACCGCATGCATGGTGATTTCTGTTGTTATTCTATTCTTTATTATTCTGTTGGAATATCATATCGGTGCGTATTACGCCTGACCTGGTTCCGTTATTTATTATTCTATTCAAATAACATGTCTATACGAAGTACCGCATGCATGGTGATTTCTTTTGTTATTCCATTCTTTATTAAACTCAGTTGGTTAAAGTTTTGACTTCTATACTCCATGAAATTAGTGGAATATCCTTGATATTTGCGCTTCATCCAGTATCTTTTTATGGAAATATTCTTCTGAGCATTCTTGAATTTTACTCTACAAAGAAGTATCATGTTGACAATTTGGACGTTATTAGTTCCTTGATAAATTAATTCTTGAACTTATTTTATTGAATTCTTATATCATTGTCATCATCCTCATGTTTATATTTTATTGAAAGTCATCTGTGGCGTGTAGTGCATAGATGGACTTGGTATGATTATGACCAGGGATTATTCGATATAATCATGACCGTAATGTTACAAATGATGTGGTAAAAGTCCTCATTGGACCGTAGTGCATTGATGGACAGTTGTTGGCATGATCATGACCATTGATGAATACACGAATATCATTGGCCCGTAGTGCATGGATAATTTGTGGTTGTTGTACTAATGAATATCCTCGGCCGTAGTGCAGGGATGATATAGATGATTTATTAAGCTGAGTCCGAGCGATAAAAGTGATGAAAAACCTTTTTAAATCATAAAAGATAGTAGATTTTATTCTCTACTTGAGTCTTTTAATGGATTGCTTGTTCTGCTGCAGTTAAACTTGATGTTTATTGTATTTTATCAGTTTAACATTGTTGAAGGCTAATGATAACTTATTCTGCATTATCTTAGTCATAATATTTCTTACTGGGCTAGTTGAGCTCACCTCTTTCACTGTTTTCTTCAGGAAATGAGAACGTAGCCGGGACTAGGTCGGGGAACGGAGTGATGGTCTGAGATGATAGTATTAGTAGTCCTCACTATTCTGTTAAATAGTGTGACAATAAATGTAATGAGAACTTATTCTGAGAGTGGATATTATCTAGAAGACAATAATTTTATTAAAACTCACAGCTCTCTTGTTGTATATTAAAGATTGTATTTGTATTCTGTACCATGTATTTGGCGACTCAAGATGGGTGATGTATACCTATTTTGGGGGCGTCACAGTTGGTATCAAAGCTTAGGGATATGATCCCTGGTTGAGATGTGAGAAAAGAACTAGGAGGGGAGAGATGGGGAATTCCTTCGCTAGTATGACCTACCTAAGTTTATTTGGTATTTAATTGGTCGGTCAGAGTATATGGATAATATGTGATATGTTAATTAACCCTTGTTTTGTGGTAGAATTTGAAAATGGCATTTGAGAATGTTGAGAACATCAATGGAGCACAGGAGACCGTTGAGTATTCACAGATCAATAACAAAGACAATGTGCATCAGAAAGGCGACAATCCACATGCAAACAACAACACTGACCAAATGATGAATGATAGAATGTTTCAAGGCTTAATGCAATTCATGAAACATCAGGCGAGAGCGGCTGCTGTCCAAAATGTAGGTGAAAACACTGGCAACTCTCAGACGATCACCGCCAAACAGTTCAAGTAGCTGGGACCACCGAGTTTTTTGGGAGAGCCAAAACCACTTAAGGCGGAGACGTGGATAAAACAGATCAACAAGATATTTGATGTATTGGGTTGCTCGAGGAGAAAAAGGTTCCTTTTGCCACCTTCATGTTGCGGGCAGAGGTAGATTACTGGTGGGAATCTGTAAAGCGTACTAAACCTACCACACTGAAGATGTCTTGGGAGAAGTTTCAAGAACTTTTCAACGACAAGTACTTTCCTGAAAGTATTCGTTACATGAAAGAAGTAGAGTTCAGTTAAACTGGAGAAAAATAACATGACCGTGTCGTAGTACGAAGCCAAGTTTGCCAAGTTGTCCTGGTTTACATCCCATTTGGTTGATAATGAGGAGAGAATGACGCGAATATTTCTAAGAGGTTTGAAACCCGAGATAAGTCAATATCTTATCTCTCATAAACTGTGTTTGTATTCAGATGTTGTTAATAGGGCTCAGTTATTGGAGCGCGATAATGAGTCAACCCAACCAAAAGAGAGCAGCCGGCAAAATGATACTACCAGTGATAACGGTCATCGAAGCGGTGAAAATAAGAGTGGAGGGAATCAACATGCCAGAAATGGTAACCACTTAGGTGGTAATCATGGCCAAAACAATAAGAATGGACATTTCAAGAAGAAGAGATTCAACAATGATGGAAAGACGTCAGTATCAGCACCTATCGTTAAGGAAGGAGAACGACCACCTATCATATGCTTCAAATATGGAGGGGAGGGACACATCAGTCCAAATTGCACGATGCCCTCCAAAGCATGTTACAATTATGGAAGTGAATGTCACCTGGCCCAATTTTTTCATGCATCGAAGACAAGTCCAGCTAGGATAGAGGCAGTAAAAGCCGTCCCAGACAAGACAAAATCGGTAGTTCAAGGGAGAGCGTTTGTCGTGACCTCCCAGAAAGTAAGGAACCCGAACGAGGTCATCACGGATAAGCTTATCATAAACTCTAGTGAAGTATATACCTTATTTGATACCGGTTCTACCCATTCTTTTATTTCTCCTATTTGCACTCAACGTTTAAATTTAACTCCGGAGAAATTGGACTTTAACTTATCTGTTGAAACTCCGTTGGGAGAAACCTTCATTACATCCATTATTTATAAGTCTTGTTTGGTTCAAATCGGCACCCTCACATTACCTGTCGATCTTATTTCATTAAAAATACTTGCATTTGACGTAATTCTACGGATTGATTGGTTAACTACTCATCATGCAAAAATTGATTATTTTCGTAAGGTTGTTAGCTTTCATATTCCTAACCAACCTATTATGTGAATTCAAGCAACCCAACCATTAAAATCAATCACTATCATCTCAAGCCATAAAGCTATTCGTTTATTGAAAAATGGATGTCAAGCTTTCTTAGCTCATGTCACGGATCTAAACAAAAATACATCAGTTTTGAATGATATTTCTATTGTTAATGAATTTCCTGACGTATTCCCTGAAGAACTTCCTGGCCTATCCCCAGAACGTGAAATTGAATTTTGTATCAACCTTGAACCCGGTAAAAAACTCATTTCCAAAGCCCCATATTGAATGGCTCCTATTGAACTTCAGGAGTTAAAGACCCAACTGTAGGAATTATTAGACATTGGCTTTATTCGTCCTAGTACTTCTCCTTAGGGGTGCTCCTGTTCTATTCATGAAGAAGAAAGATGGGAGTATGCGACTTTGTATTGATTATCAGGAGTAAAATCATGTCACCATCAAAAATAGGTACCCATTACCATGTATTGATGACCTGTTTGACCAGTTGCAAGGCGCCAAATTCTTTTCAAAGATTGATCTTCGGTCCGGATATCACCAATTGAAGATTAGAACTGATGACATTCCAAATACGGCTTTCAGAACTCGGTACGGGCATTATGAATTCCTAGTCATAGTCTTTTGGATTGACTAATGCTCCTGCTGCCTTCATGGATATGATGAACCGAGTATTCAAGGAATATTTAGATCACTTTGTGGTCGTCTTTATTGATGACATACTTATTTATTCCAAAAGTCGTGAAGATCATGAGCAACACTTGAGGCTGATACTCCAAAAGCTTCGTGAATATAAGCTTTATGTCAAGTTAAAGAATTGCGAGTTCTAGCTTGAGGAAGTAGCATTCCTTGGGCACGTGGTATCAAGTCATGGAATATCTGTTGACCCGGCAAAGATTGAAGCCATTCAAAGCTGGGAGCAACCTAAATCAGTGACCAAAGTACGTAGCTTTCTCGGCTTAGCTGGTTATTATCGGAGATTCATAGAAGGGTTTTCTCGAATCGCTACTCCCTTAACTCAGCTGACTCGGAAAGATACAAAATTCGGTTGGAACGAGGAATGTGAGAAGAGTTTTCAAGAACTCAAGAGAAGACTCATTTCAGCACCTGTTCTGACAATACCATCTGGCTCGAAGGGATTTATCATCTACAATGATGCTTCGGGCAAAGGGTTAGGTTGTGTTCTCATGCAACATGGAAAAGTCATAGCCTATGCCTCACGATAACTCAAAGAATATGAGAGGAATTATCCTACTCATGATCTAGAGTTGGCAGCAGTCGTTTTTGCAATAAAGATTTGGAGGCATTACTTGTATGGGGAGAAAGTGGAGATCTTTAAGGATCATAAAAGCCTCAAATATTTCTTCACTCAAAAGGAATTCAACATGCGACAGCGACGTTGGCTTGAACTATTGAAAGATTATGATCATACCATCCAATACCATCCTGAAAAAACGAATGTGGTAGCTGACGCTTTAAGTAGAAGATCATATGCGGGTACCAGTGCGATATTGTCAACGCAAAGGCCCATTTTGTATGACTTACAAAGGATGGAGATAGAGATAAAGACTCCAGGGACCCACGTGATGATGGAGAATATACGAGTAGAACCGACTTTAATCGATAAAGTTAAAGCTGCTCAAGCTACAGACCTAGAGCTGATGCGTATGAGGAAAAAAGTACAAGAAGGTGCTATGTCGGAAACAAGAATTGATGAAGAAGGAATACTTCGAGTCAACTCCATACTTTGTGTTCCTAACGACCCTGATTTAAAGTATAAAATCATGATGGAGGCGCACAACACACCGTTTGCAATCCATCCTGGGAGTGCTAAAATGTATCATGATCTTCGACATACATTTTGGTGGGGCAATATGAAAAGGGAGATAGCGCTGTTTATCTCAAGGTGTTTAACTTGTCAACGAGTCAAGGCGGAGCATCAAGTACCAAAAGGTCCATTGCAACCACTTGAAATTTCAAAATGATAGTGGGAGCACATTACCATGGATTTCGTTACTGGTCTTCCCAAGGTTTCTCAAGGCATAGATGCAATTTGGGTCATTGTTGATAGATTGACCAAGTCTGCTCATTTCTTACCTATACGAGAAACTTATACACTTGAACATCTTGCTCGTATATACATAAACGAGATTGTAAGACTGCATGGTATGCCAGTATCCATAGTTTCTGATCGAGACCCAAGATTCAATTCACAATTTTGGGTTACTTTGTAAAAAGCTATAAACTCGGATTTACGATTTAGTTCGGCTTATCATCCTCATACGGACGGACAATCAGAGAGGACTATTCAAACTCTTGAAGATTTATTAAGACTCTGTGTCCTTGACTTCAAGGGAAGTTGGGACAAGTTCTTACCATTGGTGGAGTTTTCCTACAACAACAGTTATCAAACAAGTATTGGCATTGCTCCATTCGAAGCGTTGTATGGAAGAAAGTGTCCTTATCCAGTATGATGGGATGAGGTGGGTGAAGCAACGTTGTTGGGACCAGAGTTAGTACGTATGACTATGGAAAAGATACAAACTGATCCGGTAACGTATAAAAACCTCACAAGATCGACAAAAGAGTTATGCTGATCTTCATCGAAAGGACATGGAATTCGATATTGGAGATCATGTGTTGTTATGTGTTGCTCAGTGGAAAGGAGTTACGAGATTTGGAAAGAGAGGAAAGCTCAATCCTCGATTCATTGGCCCATTTTTAATCCTCGATCGAGTAGGGACTGTAGCCTATAGACTCGCTTTACCGCTAAGTATGTCTCGTGTTTATAACGTTTTTCATATATCCATGTTACGTAAATATGTGAAAGACCCGAACCACATTATTGAGTTAGAACTGGACGAAATAGCGGAAGATTTAACGTATGAAAAGGTTCCTGTTCAAATCTTGGATAAGAAGGAACAAATTCTACGCACCAAGGTTATACCTCAAGTCAAAGTTTTATGGAGGAACCATGACGTTGAGGAAATGACCTGGGAGTTAGAATCTGAAATGAAATCAAGGTATCCTTACCTCTTCGACATACCAGGTACGTACCCTAATTTCGAGGACGAAATTTCATAAGAAAGGGAGATTATAAGACCCCAACTTTTATGAATAAAGATGAATTTTCTATAATTAACTTTTTTGAATATTATGGAATAAATTTGATATAATGTTATAGTTGTGAGTAGTATTTATAAATTTTGCAAAGTACGCAAGTTGTTATATAATATTCGATTGGTCGGAGAATATTCATTTTAGCAGGAAATATTCGTACAACGGCGCAATCATTGGTGGACCCCACAACAGAATTATTGTCAGATTGAGAAAACGACAAAAATATTTTTATGAAAATAACGTCGAAAGTTTTACCGTTGATACTGTTGAATTACTTGGTACTAAAAGTACAGTAATACGTGTGGTTGCATAATAGCACACAGGTATTAATTATTGATGCTTATGTAAGAAGTCATTCAGTTTTATTCAATTATTGTCG
The DNA here is from genome assembly GCA_020205505.1 of Panax japonicus. Classification (NCBI taxonomy): domain Eukaryota; kingdom Viridiplantae; phylum Streptophyta; class Magnoliopsida; order Apiales; family Araliaceae; genus Panax; species Panax japonicus. The sequence goes on along the minus strand of CM035092.1, from coordinate 68,089,167 downwards.
ATATTTTATATATTATTAAATCAATAATTGAGATGACGGAGTTATTAATATTATTATTTACAATATTAACGATGTTTAGAAGTTCTGCCAATGAGAGGTTTGATCACCTAATTGCGCGCCAATAGGGAGAAATCCTTATTGGAAAGCCCCCTCTTTCCTGGGAACGACCTGTTCGATTAATATTGTGAATTATAATAATGGTGATAAATGTTGTTAAAAAATATTGAGGGGATTTTTATGAGGTATTTGATACCCTCGCTTACCCATTTTTCAAAGCTGTCGGTAGAAGTTGTTTCAGTTTTGTTTTATATATATATAATTTTATCACATGTTTTGGAAATAGTATGGTGGGGTGGGGTGGGGTGGGGTGGGGTGGGGGGGGGGTTCTCAGGAAATCAAAGAAAAAGGATTTAGTTTGTATGGTGGGAGAGTGCATTATTAAGGCTATTATATATATATATATATATATATATATATATATATATATATATATATATATACGTATATATATATAATTTTGTCACATGTTTTGGAAATGGTGGGGGGGGGGGTTCTCAGGAAATCAAAGAAAAAGGATTTGGTTTGTCTGGTGGGAGAGTGCATTATTAAGGCTATTATATATATATATATATATATATATATAATATTTTATTTAAAAGTTATTTATTTTATTAGACAATAATTAGAATATATTATATTTTATTGTAAATCAATCTGGACCGTCCGTTTAAAGTAAATCAATCTGGGTCGTTCATGGATTGGTTACTATTCAATCCATTCTTCTATAAATAGCAGCTCATTCCTTCATTATTTCTTACGAATTCACTGAAACTCTAGATAGAGATATTATAGAGAGAGAAACTATAGAGAGAAAGAAGAAAAGTATTCTTCTACTACACTACTCCTATATCAAGTTTTTTTATTGAAAGGGTTATTATTTTTTCATATTCATGAAGAGAACTTCTGTTATTCCATTCTTTATTATTCTGTTGGAATAACCTGTATACGCGGTCTACCCTATACTTGGTGATTTCTGTTGTTGTTCCATTTGTTATTATTCTGTTGGAACATCCTGTCTGTGCGTTATACGCCGGACCTGATTCCGTCTTTATTATTCTGTTGGAATATCTTGTCTGTACTTTTTACGCCGGACCTGGTTCCGTCTTTATTATTCTGTTGGAATATCCTGTTTGTGCGTTTTACGCCGGACCTGATTCCGTTATTTATTATTCTGTAGGAATAACCTGTCTATGCGAAGTACCGCATGCATGGTGATTTCTGTTGTTATTCTATTCTTTATTATTCTTTTGGAATATCCTGTCGGTGCGTATTACACCTGACCTGGTTCCGTTATTTATTATTCTGTTCAAATAACCTGTCTATGCGAAGTACCGCATGCATGGTGATTTCTTTTGTTATTCCATTCTTTATTAAACTCAGTTGGTTAACGTTTTTATTTCTATACTCTATGAAATTAGTGGAATATCCTTGATATTTGCGTTATCCAGTATCTTTTCAGGGAAATATTCTTCTGAGCATTCTTGAACTTTACTCTACAAAGAAGTATCATATTGACAATTTGGACGTTATTAGTCCCTTGATAAATTAATTCTTGAACTTGTTTTATTGAATTCTTAAATCATTGTCATCATCCTCATGTTTATATTTTATTGAAAGTCATATGTGGCCTGTAGTACATAGATGGACTTGGTATGATTATAACCAGGTATTATTCGGTATAATCATGACCGTAATATTATAAATGATGTGGTAAAAGTCCTCATTGGCTCGAAGTGCATTGATGGACAGTTAGTTGACATGATCATGACCATTGATGAATACACGAATATCCTTGGTCCCGTAGTGCATGGATAATTTATGGTTGTGATACTAATGAATATCCTCGGCCGTAGTGCAGAGATGATATGGATGATTTATGGTTGTGATAATTTATGGTTGTGATACAATTCGTTTGGTCGGGGAATATTCTTTTTGTCGGGGAATATTTGTACGACGACACAATCATTGGTGGACCCCACAACGGAAGTATTGTCGTAGATAGAAAACGACAAAATTATCTTTCTATAAAAATAACGACGGAGGTGTTACCGTTAAAAATGTTGAACTACTCGGTAGTAAAAGTACAGTAATACGCGTTGTTGCATAGTAGCACACGGTATTGATTATTGATGATTACGTGAGAAGTCACTCAGCTATACTCAATTATTGCTACAGTAATTGCTGCATCATATCTCTTATATTATTGATTCAATTATTGTCACAATATCATCTGTATAATATGTTATATTATTTAAACAATAATTGAGACGACAAGTTATAAATGATTAATAATTGTTGAAAGATTAAATATGTGTTGATTAAAAATAAAATGATTTCTGGTAATTTTTATTCAATCCTTGATGTATATAAAGAGTCTATTATTAGACGTTTGTGGTAAGTTTAATTATTTATGGGGGGCATATGTCATCATCTAAGAGTCTCTTTCGTAAATAGTAATTACCTTCGTAAATAGTAATTACCTTCGTCAATAGTAATTACCTTCGTAAATAGTAATTACCTTTGTAAATAGTAATTACCCTCGTAAATAGTAATTATCTTCGTAAATAGTAATTACCTTCGTCAATAGTAATTACCTTCGTAAATAGTAAATACTTTCGTAAATAGTAGTAAGTCTTCTATAAATAGAGGCCTAGGGCTTCATTATTTTTCACGAATTCGTTCAAGCTATAGAGAGAGAAAGTATAGAGAATAAGAGAGAAAGAAGAAGAGTATTCTGCTACTTCACTTATATCCAGTTCTTCTAAGGTAGGGAATATTATTTGTTGTACCCGTAAGGGGTGTTATTCTTTCTTATTCATGAAGAGAACTGTTGTTATTCTATTTCTTATTATTTTGTTGGAATAACCTGTATACGCGGTTTACCCTATACTTGGTGACATTCTTTTATTATTCTGTTGGAACATTCCTGTCTGTGTGTTTTACACCGGACCTGGTTCCATTTCTTATTATTCTGTTGGAATATCCTGTCTGTGTGTTTTACACCGGACCTGGTTCCAATTTTTATTATTCTGTTGGAATATCCTGTCTATGCGTTTTACGCCGGACCTGGTTCCGTTATTTATTATTCTGTTGGAATAACCTGCTTCTGCGCTCTATCGCATGCATGGTGATTTCTTTTGTTGTCCCATTCTTTATTATACTCAGTTGGTTAAAATTTTGACTTCTATACTCCACGAAATTAGTGGAATATCCTTGATATTTGCGCTTCATCCAGTATCCTTTCATGAAAATATTCTTCTGATCATTCTTGAATTTTACTCTACAAAACAGTATCGTGTTGACAATTTGGACGTTAATAATTTCTGGATAAAATAATTCTTGAACTTGTTTTATTGAATTCTTATATCATTGTCATCATCCTCATGTTTATATTTTATTGAAAGTCATCTGTGGCCTGTAGTACATAGATGGACTTGGTATGATTATGACCAGGGATTATTCGGTGTAATCATGACCGTAATATTACAAATGATGTAAAAATTAAAAATCCTCATTGGCCCGTAGTGCATTGATGGACAGCTGTTGGCATGATCATGACCATTAATGAATACACAAATATTCTTGGCCGTAGTGCATGAATAATTGTGGTTGTGATACTAAAGAATATCCTTGGCCGTAGTGCAGGGGTGATTCGATGATGTGGAATATTTATTAAGCTGAGTCTCAGCTATAACAGTAATGAAAAACCTTTTAAATCATAAAAGATAGTAGATTTTATTTTCTACTTGACTCTTTTAATGGATTGCTGGTTCCGCTGCAGTTAAACTTTATGTTTATTGTATTTTATCAGTTTAACACTGTTGAAGGCTAATGATAATTTATTCTGCATTATCTTAGTCATAATATTTCTTACTGGGCTTGTTGAGCTCACCCTTTCTTTCACTGTTCTCTTCAGGAAATGAGAATATAGCTGGGACGAGTCGGGGAACGGAGTGATGGACCAGAGAATAGTATTAGTAGTCCTCACTATTCTATTAAATAGTGTGACAATAATTGTATTGAGGACTCCTTTTGAGTTTGTATGATCTCTAGTAGACAATAATTGTATTCAAACTCACAGTTATATTTTATCGTATTGTACACGATAGTGGTATTAGTAAGTTGTATTTGAATTCTGTACCATGTATCTGGCGACTCAAGATGGGTGATGTATACCTAATTTTGGGGGCGTCACAGTTGGTTTCAAAGCCTAGGGATATGATCCCTGGCTAAGATGTGAGAATAGTACTAGGAGGGGAGAGACGGGAAATTCTTTCGCTAGTATGACCTATCTAAGTTTATGTGCTATTTTATTGGTCGATCAGAATATAGGGATAATATGTTACATGTCAATTAACCTTTTATTTTGTGGCAGTATCTGAAAATGACATCTGAGAATGTTGAGAATGGCAATGGAGCACAGGCGATCGTTGATTCACCACATATCAATAATCAGGATAATGTTCATCAGGAAGGAAAAAATCCTCATGCAAACAACAACACTGACCAAATAATGAATGATCAAATGTTCAGAGGTTTTATGCAATTCATGCAACAGCAGGCGAGAGCGACTCCTGTCCAAAACGTAGATGGAAACACGGGAAACTCTCGGGCGGTCACCGCTAAACAGTTCAAGGAGCTGGGACCACCGGAGTTTTAGGGAGAACCAAAACCACTTATGGAGGAAACATGGATAAAGCAGATCACCAAGATATTTGATGTCTTGGGATGCTCCGAGGAGCAAAAGGTTCCCTTTGCCGCCTTTATGTTGCGCGGAGAGGCAGATTACTGGTGGGAATCGGTAAAACGTACTCAACCTGATGTACTGAAGATATCTTGGAAGATGTTCCAGGAGCTGTTCAATGACAAATACTTTCCTGAAAGTATTCACCACATGAAGGAGGTGGAGTTTATTAAGTTGGAATAAAATAATATGATCGTGTCGCAATACGAGGCAAAATTTGCAAAGTTATCACAGTTTGCGTCCCACTTGGTGGATAATGAAGAAAGAATGGCGCGAATGTTTTTAAGAGGTTTGAAGCCGGAGATACGTCAACATCTTATTTCTTATAAACTGTGTTTGTATTTAGATGTTGTAAATAGGGCTCAGTTAGTGGAGCGCGATAACGAGTCAACTCAACTAAAAGAGAGCAGCCGACAAAATTATAATACCAGCGAGAGTGGTCATCGAAGTGGTGACAAGAAGCGTGGAGGGAATCAGCAAGCCAGAAATGGTTACCACTTTGGTGGTAATCAGGGCCAAAATAATAAGAATGGACATTTCAAAAAGAGGAGATTCAACAATGATGGAAAGACGTCAGCACCAGCACCCGTTGTTAAGGAAGGAGAAAGACCACCTATCATATGCTTCAAATGCGGAGGGGAGGGACACATCAGTCCAAATTGCGCGATGCCGTCCAAAACATGTTATAATTGTGGAAGAGAAGGTCACTTAGCCCGATTTTGTCGTTTACCAAAGACAAATTCAGCTAGGATGGAGGCACCAAAGGCCGTCCCAGAAAGGTCAAAGCCGGTAATGCAAGGGAGAGCGTTTGTTGTGACCTCCCAGAAAGCAAGGATCCCGAATGAGGTCATCACGGGTAAGCTTATCATAAACTCTAACGAAGTCTATACTTTATTTGATACCGATTCTACCCATTCTTTTATTTCTCCTACTTGCGCTCATCGATTAAATTTGACTCCGGAGAAATTAGACTTTGACTTATCTATGGAAACTCCGTTGGGAGAAACCTTCATTACATCCACAGTTTATAAGTCTTGTTTGGTTCAAATCGGTACCCTCACATTACCTGTCGATCTTATTTCATTGAAAATACTTGCATTTGACGTGATTCTAGGGATTGATTGGTTAACTACTCATTATGCAAAAATTGATTGTTTCCATAAGGTTGTTAGCTTTCATATTCCTAATCAACCTATTATGCGAATTCAAGCGACCGAACCATTAAAATCAATCACGGTCATCTCAAGCCATAAAGCTATTCGTTTATTAATAAAACGGATGTCAAGCTTTCTTAGCTCATGTCACAGATTTAAACAAAAATACGTCAGTTTTGAACGATATTTCTATTGTTAATAAAGTTCCTGACGTATTCCCCAAAGAACTTCCTGGCCTACCCCCAGAGCGTGAGATTGAATTTTATATCGACCTTGAACCCGGTACAAAACCCATTTCTAAAGCCTCATATCGAATGGCTCCTATTGAACTTTAGGAGTTAAAAACCCAACTACAGGAATTGTTAGACATTGGTTTTATTCGTCCTAGTACTTCTCCTTGGGGTGCTCCTGTTCTATTCGTGAAAAAGAAAGATGGGAGTATGCGACTTTGTATTGATTATCAGGAGTTGAATCATGTCACCATCAAAAATAGGTATCCATTGCCACGAATTGATGATCTGTTTGACCAGTTGCAAGGAGCCAAATTCTTTTCAAAGATCGATCTTCGTTCCGGGTATCACCAATTGAAGATTAGAACCGATGACATTCCAAAGACGGCTTTCAGAACTCGGTACGAGCATTATGAATTCCTAGTCATGTCCTTTGGATTGACTAATGCTCTTGCTGCCTTCATGGATATGATGAACCGAGTATTCAAGGAATATTTGGATCACTTTGTGGTCGTCTTTATTGATGACATCCTTATTTATTCCAAAAGCCGTGAAGATCATGAGCAACACTTGAGGCTGACACTCCAAAAGCTTCGTGAATATAAGCTTTATGCCAAGTTGAAGAAATGCGAGTTCTGGCTTGAGGAAGTAGCATTCCTTGGGCACGTGGTATCAAGCCATGGAATATCTGTTGACCCTAGCAAAGATTGAAGCTATTCAAAGCTGGGAGCAACCTAAATCAGTGACCGAAGTACGTAGCTTTCTCGGTTTAGCTGGTTATTATCGGAGATTCGTGGAAGGATTTTCTCGAATCGCTACTCCAATTACTCAGCTGACTCGGAAAGATACAAAGTTCGATTGGAGCGAAGAATGTGAGAAGAGTTTTCAAGAACTCAAGAGGAGACTCATTTCAGCACCTGTTCTGACAATACCATCTAGCTCGGAGGGATTTGTCATCTACAGTGATGCTTCGGGCAAAGGGCTGGGATGTGTTCTCATGCAACATGGAAAAGTCATAGCCTATGCCTCGCGACAACTCAAAGAATATTAGAAGAATTATCCTACTCATGATCTAGAGTTGGCAGCTGTTGTCTTTGCACTTAAAATTTGGAGGCATTACTTGTATGGGGAGAAAGTAGAGATCTTTACGGATCATAAAAGCCTCAAATATTTCTTCACTCAAAAGAAACTCAACATGCGACAACGACGTTGGATTGAACTGTTGAAAGATTATGATCATACCATCCAATACCATCCTGGAAAAGCAAACGTGGTAGCTGACGCATTGAGTAGAAGATCACATGCAAGTACGAGTGCGATATTGTCAACGCAAGGGCCCATTTTGTGTGACTTGCAAAGGATGGGGATAGAGTTAAAGACTCCAGGGACGCATGTGACGATGGAGAATATACGAGTAGAACCGACTTTAATCGATAAAGTTAAAGCTGCTCAAGCTATAGACCTGGAGCTGATGCGTATGAGGAAGAAAGTGCAAGAAGGTGCTATGCCGGAAGCAAGAATCGATGAAGAAGGAATACTTCGAGTCAACTCCAGACTTTGTGTTCCTAACGACCCTGATTTAAAGTATAAAATCATGATGGAGGCGCACAATACACCGTTTGCAATCCATCCTGGGAGTACCAAAATGTATCATGATATTCGTCATACATTTTGGTGGAGCAATATGAAGAGAGAGATAGCGTTGTTTATCTCAAGGTGTCTAACTTGTCAACGAGTTAAAGCGGAGCATCAAGTACCAAAAGGTCCATTGCAACCACTTGAAATTCCAGAATGGAAGTGGGAGCACATTACCATGGATTTCGTTACCGTTCTTCCTAAGGTTTCTCAAGGCATAGATGCGATTTGGGTTATTGTTGATAGATTGACCAAGTCTGCTCATTTCTTACCGATACGAGAAACATATACACTTGAACGTCTTGCTCGTATGTACATAAACGAGATTGTAAGACTGCATGGTATGCCGATATCCATAGTTTCTGATCGAGGCCCAAGATTTACTTCACGATTTTGGGTTAGTTTGCAAAAAGTTATGGGCACAGACTTACGATTTAGCTCGGCATATCATCCTCAGACGGACGGACAGTCGGAGAGGACTATTCAAACTCTCGAAGATCTATTAAGACTCTGTGTCCTTGATTTCAAGGGAAGTTGGGACAAGTTCTTACCATTGGTGGAGTTTTCCTACAACAACAGTTATCAAGCAAGTATTGGCATGGCTCCATTTGAAGCGTTGTATGGAAGAAAGTGTCGTTCTCCAGTATGCTGGGATGAGGTGGGTGAAGCAACGTTGTTGGGACCGGAGTTGGTACGTATGACTACGGAAAAGATTCAAACGATCTGACAACGTATAAAAACCTCACAAAATCGACAAAAGAGTTATGTTGATCTTCATCGAAAGGACGTGGGATTCAATATAGGAGATCATGTGTTGTTACGTGTTACTCCATGGAAAGGAGTTACAAGATTTGGAAAGAGAGGAAAACTCAATCCTCGATTCATCAGTCCATTTTTAATCCTCGATAAAGTAGGAACTATGCCCTATAGACTCGCTTTACCGCCAAGTATGTCTCGTGTTCATAACATTTTTCACATATCCATGTTACGTAAATATGTGAAAGACCCGAACCACATTATTGAGTTAGAACCGGACGAAATAGCGGAAGATTTGACGTATGAAGAGATTCATGTTCAAATCTTGGATAAGAAGGAACATATTCTACGCTCCAAGGTTATACCTCAAGTTAAAGTTTTGTGGAGAAACCACGATGTTGAGGAAATGACTTGGGAGTTAGAATCTGAAATGAAATCAAGGTATCCTTACCTCTTCGACATACCAGGTACGTACCCTAATTTCGAGGGCCAAATTTCATAAGAATGGGAGGTTGTAAGACCCCAGTTTTTATAAATAAAGATGAATTTTCTATAATTATTATTTTTGAATATTATGGAATAAATTTGATATAATGTTATAGTTGTGGGTAATATTTATAAATTTTGCAAAGTACGCAAGTTGTTATAAAATACTCGTTTGGTCGGGGAATATTCATTTTTGTCGGGGAATATTCGTACGACGATACAATCATTGGTGGACCCCACAACGGAAGTATTATCGTAGATAGAAAACGACAAAATTATCTTTCTATAAAAATAACGACGGAGGTGTTACCGTTAAAACTGTTGAACTACTCGGTAGTAAAAGTACAGTAATACGCGTTGTTGCATTGTAGCACACGGTATTGATTATTGATGCTTACATGAGAAGTCACTCAGCTATACTCAATTATTGCTACAGTAATTGCTGCATCATATCTCTTATATTATTGATTCAATTATTGTCACAGTATCATCTGTATAATATGTTATATTATTTAAACAATAATTGAGACGACAAGTTATAAATGATTAATAATTGTTGAAAGATTAAATATGTGTTGATTAAAAATAAAATGATTTCTGGTAATTTTTATTCAATCCTTGATGTATATAAAGAGTCTATTATTAGACGTTTGTGGTAAGTTTAATTATTTATGGGGGGCCATATATCATCATCTAAGAGTCTCTTTCGTAAATAGTAATTACCTTCGTAAATAGTAATTACCTTCGTCAATAGTAATTACCTTCGTAAATAGTAATTACCTTTGTAAATAGTAATTACCCTCGTAAATAGTAATTACTTTCGTAAATAGTAATTACCTTCGTCAATAGTAATTACCTTCGTAAATAGTAAATACTTTCGTAAATAGTAATAAGTCTTCAGTTGTATGTCTTTGGCCTGTAGTGCAAAGATGAATTGTTAATGAATATCTTGGCTGTACTGGAAAGATGAATTTATTAGTATGATTATGAGCATAAATTGTGATTTGGTATAACCATGATTTTTGATATTTCAGGTGAAGATAGGTGATGAAAATTATCTTCGTCCTGGGTGCGAATAGGAATTTAGAAGCACAATTATGATTATAAGTTATACATATGATTATGGACATGAATTGTTGATTGATGTTACAGGGATAAATACATTGTTGGTGCACTTTTAACATGGAGAATATAATAGACCTTAAGGTCTATTTGACTCTTTTAATGGATTGCTCGTTCCGCTGTAACTATGGTTGAAAAGTTTTATCATATACCATATGTTCTAAATCTCTGATTTATTATTGATAAAAGTTATTGATAATTTAATTATCTTTAGTCATGATATTATTTACTGGGTTAGTTGTGCTCATATTTTACTTCACAATTCCTTTCAGGTAATAAGAGTGTAACTGGGTCGAGCGGGGGTAACAGGAGAATAGAACGGTGGTCTATAGCTGTTGAGGTTCTCCCTAAATAGTATAGAAATAATTTTATTTAGAACTTTAGATAAGTGTGTTGTATTGTATACGTCATTTGATATTTAATTTTAGTGAACCGAATAAGGTGATGTGAGCCCAACTTTGGAAGGGTGTTTTGCCACTATCATACAAGATGTCTAATGACATACAAACTCGTTTTATCATAAGATAGGGTTGTGCTCATCCACTTGCTGAGTATATCTACGAGCACTACCTATATGATCTTGGAGTTTGGTTGAAATATAATTTTCAATTGCAGACAGTGGAGATAGTTATATATCAAGAGAAAACTCACCATTGGAAAGAACATGATAGTAATCTTCTCAGTTTTTCTTTGGGGTCTATTGGATCAACCAAGGATAATTCTGTGGACATATGATATCTATCATAACCTAGACGTATGACCTCCCATGTACGAAGGTTTCCTTGAGCAATTTCCAAAGTTTTTAATTCTAAAATAGTTTTTGACCGTACTTTTATGTAAAAGACCATTGTAAGGTTGTGGTCGAGGCATCATGAGAGTTACATACATTTGTATTAAAACTCACAGTTTAATTGTGGTCGTATTCTGTATGACAGTTCAACAGTTGTATAAATGAAGTTTGTATTTGATTTTTATAGTATGATATTTGGCGAATCAGAATGGGTCGTGTAGACCTATTTTGGGGGCGTCACAAATGGTATCAGATCTTAGGGATATGGTCGCTGGCGGAGATATGAGTCTAGAACTAGGAGGGGAGAGACGAGTAATATACTTCGCTAGTGTGTGACTTACCTAAGCTAAAATTATTTACTTGATAAGTTGACAAATTGTGATATGTCAATTAACCTTTGTTTTGAAGGTATATTCTAGAATGATAACTGAAATACAGGAGATGAGCAATGGAAAAATCATGGTACAGAGGAAATAACCGGGAAGGTATAATCTAAAAAGAAAACAAGGTATTCTCATCTCTTCGAACTACCAGGTACATAAATTTCAAGGGCGAAATTTCATAAGGTGGGGAGATTGTGAGACCCCGAATTTTATGAAATAAAAGTATTCAATTTTTCTTTTTTGGTAAATAGTTAAATTGATAAAAGTTTAAAGTTAGGGTCATATTTGAAAATTTTTCAAAGTAAGCAAGTTGTCATCAAATAATCGGTTGTAAAAGTACAGTAATACGCGTGGTTGCATAGTAGTACACGGTATTGATTATTGATGTTTACGTGAGAAGTCACTCAGTTATACTCAATTATTGCTACAGTAATTGCTGCATCATATCTCTCATATTTTTGATTCAATTATTATCACAGTATCATTTGCATAATAGTTTATATATTATTAAATCAATAATTGAGATGACAAAGTTATTCATATTATTATTTGCAATATTGACAATGTATATAAGTTTTGTCAAGGAGAGGTTTGGTCACCTAATTGCACGCCAATAAGGAAAAATTATTATCAGAAAGCCCCCTCTTTCTTGGGAACGACCTGGTTGTTAAATATTGTGAGTTATAATATTAATGATGAATATTATTAAAAATAAAATTTGAGTTCAGAGTTGAATTTGGAGACACGAACGTGATATTTGAGTCCGGAACGATGAAATTAGTTGAAATAGATTATAAACACAAAATTTTTTAGGGTTGACTTTTTGGTCAAAAAAGTCAACAGTTGAATTTTTTGAAAAAAATCAAACTTCGAAATTTCAAAAATGAAATTTTTGAGAAAAATATTTCCATTGTGTTGGGATTGTTAGTGTTAGTGGAAATCGACATTTATTTCGATAATAATTGATGTCCGGAGGTTATATTGATCAATCGGGTAATTAACCGGATAAATGAGCGATTAATTGCTATTAATTCACATGATTATAACTATTTGTTCACATGTGTGTACTATTGATTCACATTTATGTACTATTAGGGGAGGTGGTGCAAGATTGATAATACGTGCATGACTAAGTTAAAAATAGAGATATAGATGGAGGTACTAAACTATAATTCGTATTTTTACATGATTATAACTATTAAGTCAGATGAATTAACTATTAATTCACATGATTTACTATTAGGGGAGGTGGTGCAAGTTTGATAATACTTGCAGGACTAAATTAAAAATGAAAGAAAAGTTGAAGGTATTGTACTGTAATATTTCGAGCCCCAAAATGTGCAATTATCGAAACTATATTTTCTTATAAATAGAAGCTCATTCTTCCTTCATTTATCACCAATTCACTAAAGTTATAGAGCAATTATTATAGAGAGAAATTATAGAGAAAAAGAAGAAGAGAAGTCTGCTACCTCACTATTCCAGTATCCAGTCTTCTTTTGAGGTAAGGGATATTATTTATTTCGTATTCATGAAGAGAGTTATTGTTATTCCATTCCTTATTATTATATTGGAATAACCTGTCTATTTGAAGTACTGCATACATGGTGAAATTCTTCTATTATTCCATTCTTTATTATTCTGTTTGAATATTCTGTCTGTGTGGATTACGCATGACCTGGTTCTGTTCTTTATTATTCTGTTGGAATATCCTGTTTGTGCGGATTACGAATGATCGAATTCCATTCTTTATTATTCTGTTGGAATAACCTGTCTGTGCATTTTATCGCATGCCTGGTGAATTCTGTTATTATTTCATTCTTTATTATTCTGTTGAAATATCCTATATGTGCGGATTACGCATAACCTGGTTCCATTCTTTATTATTCTGTTGGAAATAACATGTCTGTGCGGTCTATCGCATACATGGTGAATTCTTCTGTTATTTCATTCTTTATTATTCTGTTGGAATAAGTTATCTGTGTGGATTACCGCATGCATGGTGAATGATCTTTTGTATTCATTCCTTATTTAATTGTAGAAATGATTTGTCTACGTGGATTACCGCATTGCGGGTGAAAATCCATTTGCAGTTTCGTAATTTTTCTGACCCTCAAAAATTCTGGAAAAATTTAAAATGATAATTTGATGAGTTTTCAATATTGTGTCCAAAGATGGCGATTTTTGGATGTATAGATTAAGAGTTATGGGTTTTATGGGAAAAAACTATTTTAAAAGTAAACCCTTATAACTCCTTGTGGTTAACTCCAAAATTGGTGAAATTTTTATTGGGAGTACATGTATATAACAGGAGTATACCCTGTAAATTTTGGAATTTTTGGATAAAAGTACAATGTATGATAAATGTCTAAATATTCGGTAGTTTTGGCCATATGAAAAATAGTAAATGAATTTTAAAAATTCTGAGAAAAATATATGTTCAATATGGGACTATATTCTACTAAATCCCAGGAAAGAAATTTTTTTGGTACTGATTTGGTATTTTTTATGAAAATTAACTAGTTATGAGTAAAAGAATTAAATATGTTATGTGAAGTAACAAAATTGGAAAATAGGATTTTATGGCTTGGAAATCCTATATAGGGTATATGCAGATTTTTGATGAGGGATTTGACCATTGGTGATGAAATCTTATGAGTATGGCATTTTTGAATGATTAAAATGCATTATTTGGTAAAGTGTAAATAATTGAAATAAATTATTTATAAGTTTAAGAAGTGATTAAAATATTATTATAATATTAATAATATTAGATTATGAGTTTATTAAGTGATTGATAATATTTGGATAAATTTAAAGTCTTTAATATTTATCCTTAGTTTTCGCTTATATCATGATCATCATCATCATAATTATATTGTGATGAAAGTTATCTTTGGCTTACGTGCAAAGATGGACTGTTAATTATTGGTTTTATAGTTGTATATCTTTGTCTTACGTGCAAAGATGGACTGTTAATTATTGATTTTATAGTTGTATATCTTTGTCTTACGTGCAAAGATGGTCCGTTGATTATTGGTTGTATATCTTTGGCTTACGTGCCAAGATGGACCGTTGATTATTGGTTGTATATCTTTGGCTTATGTGCATAGGTGAACTGTTTATTGGTATGATTATGACCAAGAATCATTCGTTATAAGCATGACCTGTAATGTTATAAATGGTGTGGTAAAAGTCCTCAGTGGCCTGTAGTGCATTGATGGATAATTTTTGGTATGATTATGACCAGAGATTATTCGGTATAATCATGACCATTGATAATTACATGAATACCCTTGGCCGTAGTGCATGGATGATTCGATGATGTGGATTATTTATTAAGCTGAGTCTCACCGATAAAATATTGACTATACACTTTTAATATGTAAAAAATAGTAGATATCATGCTCTACTTGACTCTTTTAAAATACAGTTATATGTCTTTGGCCTGTAGTGCAAAGATGAATTGTTAATGAATATCTTGGCCGTAGTGCAAAGATGAATTTATTAGTATGATTATGAGCAGGAATTGTGATTTGGTATAACCATGATTTTTGATGTTTCAGGTGAAGATAAGTGATGAAAATTATCTTCGTCCTAGGTGCGAAGAGGAATTTAGAACCACAATTATGATTATGAGTTATTCATATGATTGTGGATAGGAACTATTGATTGATGTTAAGGGGATAAAACATTGTTGGTGGACTTTTAACATGGAGAAGATAATAGACCTTGTGGTCTATTTGACTCTTTTAATGGATTGCTCGTTCCGCTGCAATTATGGTTGAAAAGTTTTATCATCTATCATATGTTCTAAATCTCTGATATATTATTGATGAATGCTATTGATAATTTAATTATCTTTAGTCATGATATTCTTTACTGGACTAGTTGTGCTCACCCTTTTGCTTCACAATTTCTTTCAGGTAATAAGAGTGTAGCTGGGTCGAGCGGGGGTAACAGGTCATAACCATTCTTTATTATTCTGTTTGGAATAACCTATCTGTGCTATCTATCGCATGCATGGTAAATTCTTCTGTTATTCCATTCTTTATTATTCTGTTGGAATAACCTGTTTATGTGGATTACCGCATGCATGGTGAATGATCCTTTGTATTCATTCTTATTAAATTATAGAAATGATCTGTCTACGTGGATTACCGCATTGCGGGTGAAAATCCATTTGCAGTTTCGTAATTTTTCTGGCCCTCAAAAATTCTAGGAAAAATTTGAAATGATAATTTGATGAGTTTTTCAATATTGTGTCCAAATATGGCAATTTTTGGATGTATAGATTAAGAATTATGGATTTTATGGGAAAAAACTATTTTAAAAGTAAACCCTTATAATTCATTATGGTTAACTCCAAAATTGGTAAAATTTTTATTGGGAGTACATGTATATAACAGGAGTATACCCTGTAAATTTTGGAATTTTTGGATAAAAGTATAATTTATGATAAATGTCTAAATATTCGGTAGTTTTGGCCATATGAAAAATAGTAAATGAATTTTAAAAATTTCGAGAAAAATATATGTTCAATATGGGACTATATTCTGCTAAATCCCAGAAAAGAAATATTTTTGGAACTGATTTGGTATTTTTCATGAAAATTAACTAGTTATGAGTAAAAGAATTAAATATATTATGTGAAGTAACAAAATTGGAAAATAGGATTTTATGGCTTGGAAACCCTATATAGGGTATATGCAGATTTTTGATGAGGGATTCGATCATTGGTGATGAAATCTTATGAGTATGACATTTTTGAATGATTAAAATGTATTATTTGGTAAAGTGTAAACAATTGAGATAAATTATTTATAAGTTTAAGAAGTGATTAAAATATTGTTATAATATTAATAATATTAGATTATGAGTTTATTAAGTGATTGATAATACTTGGATAAATTTAAAGTCTTTAATATTTTTTCTTGTTTTCGCTTATATCATGGTCATCACCCTTATGCTTATATTGTGATGAAAGTCATCTTTGGCTTACGTGCAATGATGGACTGTTAATTATTGGTTTTATAGTTGTATATCTTTGGCTTACGTCCAAAGATGGACCGTTGATTATTGGTTGTATATCTTTGGCTTACGTGCAAAGATGGACTGTTGATTATTGGTTGTATATCTTTGGCTTATGTGCATAGATGAACTGTTTATTGGTATGATTATGACCAAGGATCATTCGGTATAATCATGACCTGTAATGTTATAAATGATGTGGTAAAATTCCTCAGTTGCCTGTAGTGCATTGATGGACAATTTTTGGTATGATTATGACCAGGGATTATTCGGTATAATCATGACCATTGATGATTACATGAATACCCTTGGCCGTAGTGCAGGGATGACTCGATGATGTGGATTATTTATTAAGCTGAGTCTCACCGATAAAATATTGATTATACACTTTTAATTTGTAAAAGATCATAGATATCATGCTCTACTTGACTCTTTTAAAATTCAGTTGTACGTCTTTGGCCTGTAATGCAAAGATGAATTGTTAATGAATATCTTGGCCATAGTGCAAAGATGAATTTATTAGTATGATTATGAGCAGGAATTGTGATTTGGTATAACCATGATTTTTGATGTTTCAGGTGAAGATAAGTGATGAAAATTATCTTCGTCCTGGGTGCGAAGAGGAATTTAGAGCCACAATTATGATTATGAGTTATTCATATGATTGTGGATATGAACTATTGATTGATGTTACAGGGATAAAACATTGTTGGTGGACTTTTAACATGGAGAAGATAATAGACCTTATGGTCTATTTGACTCTTTTAATGGATTGTTCGTTCCGCTGCAACTATGGTTGAAAAGTTTTATCATCTATCATATGTTCTAAATCTCTGATGTATTATTGATGAAAGCTATTGATAATTTAATTATCTTTAGTCATGATATTCTTTACTGGACTAGTTGTGCTCACTCTTTTGCTTCACAATTCCTTTCAGGTAATAAGAGTGTTGCTGGGTCGAGCGGGGGTAACAGGAGAATAGAACGGTGGTCTATAACTGTTGAGGTTCTCCCTAAATAGTATGGAAATAATTTTATTGAGAACTTTAGATAAGTGTGTCGTATTGTATACGTCATTTTATATTTAATATTGGTGAACCGAATAGGGTGAGGTGAGCCCAACTTTGAAAGGGTGTTTTGCCACTATCATACAAGATGTCTAATGACATACAATCTCGTGTTATCATAAGACAGGATTGTGCACATCCACTTGCTGAGTATATCTACGAGCACTACATATATGATCTTGGAGTTTGGTTGAAATATAATTTTCAATTGCAGACAGTGGAGATAGTTATATGTCAAGAGAAGACTCACCATTGGAAAGAACATGATAGTAATCTTCTCATTTTTCTTTGGGGTCTATTGGGTCAACCAAGGATAATTCTGTGGACATATGATATCTATCATAACCTATATGCATGGCCTCCCATGTACGAAGGTTTTCTTGAGCAATTCTCAAAGATTTTAATTTCTAAAACAGTTTTTGACTGTACTTTTATGTAAAGTACCATTGTAAGGCTGTGGTTGAGGCACCATGAGAGTTGCATACATTTGTATTAAAACTCATAGTTTAACTGTGGTCGTATTCTGTACGCAGTTCAACAGTTGTATAAATAAAGTTTGTATTTGATTTTTATAATATGATATCTGGCGACTCAGAATGGGTCGTGTGGACATATTTTGGGGGCGTCACAAAAAGCCTGCCCAAACTTAGAATTGAAGAAATTGCTTAGTGCACAATAGTCCATCACATTTTTAAAATTGAATATAGAAGGCATAAACTTAAAACAATAACAATAAGGCACAAACTTAAAAATTATCAAAACAAAAACCAATTATATATATAAAAATGCACAAACTTTACAGTACATTTACACACATATAAATTTTCTCAATTAATAACAACAACAACAACAAACATTGCAAATGCATACAATAATTTGGGTGAAATTAATTATAAAAAACTTAAATTAGTATATAGAAAATGATTTTTACCGAGAGAGCTAGAATTAGCGCGCGGCGTGGGCAGTGTGGGTAGGGTTCGGTGTGGGAGGGTTTTGGCGTGGGTGCGGTCTCTCTTCTCCCTCTCTTCTTCTTCTGTTATGCCTGGTTATGTCCGATTCTCTTGGATTAAAAGGAATCAGCGACTGTATGCGGTTGGTGATTTTTGTTGACGTGGCATTATTGGCGACCGCTTAACGGTCGCTGTTAATAAACGGTAGCAAAAAGCTTGCCCGCCAACTTTTGAGCCAAATCTTTAACAGCTAAATTAAATCAGCGACTGAATAGCGACCCCATACAATCGCTAATAAACACTAACGATTAGATTTACGTGTGATCGCTAATAGCAGTCGCCATTTAAGACATTAGCGACCATATTAGGCGGTCGCTAAAAGTATTGGTCGTTGTTAGACTATTTTCTTGTAGTATGGTCGCTAATAAACACTAACGATTAGATTTACGTGCAGTCGCTAATAGCAGTCGCCATTTAAGACATTAGCTACCGGATTAGGCGGTCGCTGAAAGTATTGGTCATTGTTAGACCATTTTCTTGTAGTAAGTATTGGTCATTTAAGTGAGTGGGTGGGGGGAGGGTATATATATATATATAATTACTGAATATTATTTTTTTGGGTTGGGTTGGGTGGGGTGGGGTGGGGTGGGGTGGGGGTGGAGGTGGTGTATATATAATCAATGAATATTATTTTTATGAATCAAAAAATTTCTGAATCTGGGGTAGAAAGGACTTTTGATTTGAATTTGGAATGAAATATAGGTCGAAAAATGGTTAACCGGTTTGGACCTATATTTCTTTTTTAAAATATGATTCCAAACCTTACCCAACTTAAATAAATAAAAATAGTTAACCAACTCATTTAGTTTTAATTAATATGTGTTGATTCAATAGTTAACCAATTATATTGCGAGGTCTAGAGACTATATTACCCTTATATATGTAAAATCAATAAATACATTTTCTATCTATTCATTTTGTCCTTAAGTTTGTTATACATCATATTTGTAAAAAAAATTAAAAATCTGCACTCTTAGTTAGTTTATCCTCAACTTTATATGAAACTAAATTACTATATTAAGCCAATTATTTTCTTAATTAATATCCCTCTTTCTAAGTTGAGATATTTTATAACATAATTTATTTAAAAAATTGAATTAAATGAACATACATAAAATACTAAAAAAGAAAAAATATAGATTTATAAAATGACAAAAATTAAGACCTGATATATAATTTAGCTTGCTATCTTATTAATGTGATACTCCACAATATAGTTAATTGGTTCATTTAATTAAAAAGATTTTATTATGACTTCGAATCAAAGTTTAAAATTCAAAGCAAATAAGAAATTATTTAGTTAATAAAGTCTTAAATATTGTAAATTATTTAAAAAGAGCTAGCATTTACAAATTTATTAAATTTAAATGAATTTGTACCAAATTTTAAAATTTTACAAACTGATTTTTTAAAATAAAAATGATTTTTTATATAATTAAACAAAAGGATTAACTAAAATTTATGATAATAATTTAAATTTCATGAACATAATTGATAGGAATTGGTAGATTTTTTTTTAAGTTTTGAGTAAAATAGGCAAGTGATGAATATGTTAATTGACTTTCCATTTATTAAGAATAAAAAATTGATATTTTTATATGTTAAAATAATATTTTCACATAAATCTATGTTCAGATAAGATCCACTTATAATTTATATGAGAGAAATTATATAAAAATATCAAATTTTTATGTAAAAATATCAGTTCTCTTAAGAATAATATTATCTCTTTAATATAAAAAAAAGTGCAACAATCAATTTAATTTAAGGTATACATATCTCCCTATCCAATAGTATATTGCCAAACAGAACCCAAAACATCCCCAACAGCCAAACAAAGGGGTTACACTTTATGCCGAGTCACTATCCATTTTTTCACTAAACGACAAACAACCCCATACAGTAGCTATTCACCAAAACGTGGACGGCTCAGATTCTCCCACTTTCCTGTCTCTCATTGGGTAGAAACAAGATCAACCCCACAACGATTGGTCCATGTTGCACAAAATGGGTCCCACAAAACTTACTTTATATTTCCATATTTAATA
This sequence comes from Panax japonicus, assembly GCA_020205505.1. Lineage (NCBI taxonomy): Eukaryota > Viridiplantae > Streptophyta > Magnoliopsida > Apiales > Araliaceae > Panax > Panax japonicus. Next base: position 68,068,651 of record CM035092.1, on the reverse strand, counting down.
ATCCGGCCTCCAGTCCTCCACCTTCTTTTATCCCAAAATAGGGGACTGAGACGGTGGACACTCGTCACTCAGGAGAAGCAACTTTTAGAGAGAGAAAATATCTACTTTTGAGAGAGAGAGTATATATATATATATCAGGTAATTTTTCTCGAAATTAATGTTAATGTTGATTTGTTTTTGTGGATTATTAATGAAATTTTAATCATTTAATGTTTCTGATTGTTACTATTTACTTAAAACAATCTGTTTGATTATGGGAGTATGTTTTTTGGTTCTAATATTTGGGGAATAATTTCAAGCTAATCTTTGGTATCTATCTATCTATCTGCTTTTGCTTTGCTTTAAATTACTTTTTGGATTTGAACTTTTATAGAGTAGTTGGTGAGAATCTGTGGTTTAAAATTGAAATGCACTACAATTAGGGTTTTGTTTTAGTTAGAAGGGATATTGGTACAGTATATCTGTAGATGTGTAGTGTTTGATTTCCGAGTTTTGGTTGTAAAATGTATCTATTTCCGTATTTTAAGGCTAATTTTCGGAATACAATTGTAGCAAAATTTGAATTTATAAGTGAATTTCAACTGTTTTAATTTTGGTTTCTCTGTTGGTTTTATATCAAATTTACACATATGTATATGTATAAAGAGATTTAATCATAAACTTCATTTTTTTAATCCCCTCTGAGCCCTTTCGTTGTTGATTTGATATCAAATTTGAAGGGGAGGAAAGCATAAAGCTTGATTTTGATTGCTTACCTTGGTTTTTATATAATACAGTAAACTTGAATCAGCTTTGATTATTGCTGGTACCTATTTCATAGAACAAGGATGAATATGAACTTCAAGAACTTTGGGAATGAGCCCCCTGGGGATGCTGGGGGACGGCTGCAGGGGAACCTTTCATTGGTGAGGCAAACGTCGATTTATTCATTGACGTTTGACGAGCTTCAAAGCACCATGGGTGGTCCTAGTAAAGATTTTGGGTCTATGAACATGGATGAACTCCTAAAGAGTATTTGGAGTGCTGAAGAAACACAGACTCAGACAGTGGGGTTGACAAGCGGTGTGCAAGAAGGGGGTGTCCCTGTTGGGTACTTGCAGAGACAGGGCTCATTAACTTTTCCAAGGACGTTAAGCCAAAAGACTGTTGATGAAGTTTGGAGAGGTATTTCCAAGGATTATAGTGGTGGAGTGAAGGATGACAGTGTCCTTGGGGTGTCAAACATGCCCCAGACTCAGAGGCAGCCAACTTTGGGAGAAATCACTCTCGAGGAGTTCTTGGTGAGAGCTGGGGTTGTAAGGGAAGATGCTCAACACATGGAAAAGCCTAATAATGATAATGGATTGCTTGGTAATTTTTTGCAATCAGGGAAAAATTCAAGTTTTGTTGGATTTCAGCAGACTGGTCAGAGTTTGGGGTTGATGGGAAATAGAATTGCTGATAGCACAAACCAAATTACCTTTCAATCGTCAAATTTGCCATTGAATATTAACGGGGGTAGATCTAGCCAGCAACAGTTACCTATACTGCAGCCACAACTGCAGCAGAGACATCAGCAACAGCAGCAACAGCCGCAAAAACAGCAACAGCAGCTGCAGAAGCAACAACGACAACAAATATTTCCTAATCAGCCTACTCTGGCTTATGCCACTCCTATATCTATACAAAGCAGTGCTCAGTTAGGTAGCCCAGGAATTAGGGGTGGAACTCATGGAATTTCTGGAATTTCAGATCCAGGGATGAATGGTAATTTGATTCAAAGTGTATCCCGACAAGGGGGAGGACTTGGGATGGTTTCTGTGGAAGCTGGGGCTATTACTGTTGTAACGGGATCTCCATCCGTTTCATCCGATGGGCTTGGGAAGAGTAATGGTGATACATCTTCTGTGTCACCAATTCCTTATATTTTCAATGGTGGTTTACGGGGAAGAAAATGCATCGCTGTAGAGAAGGTTGTTGAGAGGAGGCAGAGGAGAATGATAAAGAATAGAGAGTCTGCTGCAAGATCACGAGCTCGGAAGCAGGTGAATTTCTTGAAATATTTGCTTATATACATTCAGCTACATGTTTGTTAATATCAGCAAGTTGTTGTAGCTTGTGCATGCATGTATAGAAATAATAGTTCATCTTTTTGATCACTCATACGTTTGACTTCTCAAGACCTAGGGAAACAAATCAAGTGATTAACAATGATGGCAAAATAATTCTTGGATGTAACGGATACGCGGGCATGGTGTCAATAACGGATACGCGGGCATGGTGTGTGTGTGTTTTTTTTTGTGGGGGGGGGGGGAGGGTTGCCCAGTGTCTCCCCATCCAAGCAGAATAAATTATAGATTTTTTTTTCTTAAGATATACTTGTTCCCTGGTTACTGAGTTGAGAAATATGAATTTCCCCTATTTTCAATCCCTTTAATTGACATACTTTACTCCTACATCTTCTAAAATTTCAAGTCAGTTCACTTTTTAACTTAACAGACACGTCTTAAATGTCAACCGAGTTAAGGTTTATCAACTTGGTGCTCCTATGAATGTTGCATACAAAATGAAGAACTCCACTGCATTTTACATAGTATATAACAGGTCAATCAATTATATTGACAGGATCTTAAAGCTATTTTTGTCCTGCTCCGATTTTGGTAATTTAGTTTACCTTTCAAACATGGGGGTCATTTAGTGTAGGGTCATCTTTGTTCTTTGAGCATCACGCCTGTCACTAGTTAATACTGATCATATGTGTAATATATCCAAACAGCACTATGTGCATCAAGTATAGTATTTGCTCAATCGAGATCATCTCTGCTAATATCCCCCCAAAGCTCCCCAATTCGTAGATCAAAGTTATTGATTGACCTTCCTGTATGTCCAAACAAAATCTGTATAACTTGCATTTATTGCCTTTCACCATAGCAAGTGTAGTTTATGGTGATTAGAGATCAAAGAGATGTATCCTTCTTTTGGAAGTACTTTTTGCAACTATATAATTTGTTGTCAGGGCATGTACCCTTTTATTTGAGGGCACACCACGCAACCTTCACTTAGAAGTAACCAACCTCTATTAATCTTCTATTGAAACATACTACTAAATGTTGGATTGCTAAAGTGTCATACATAAGTGTTTTTGTATGTAACATTTGTTAAAGCATCCAACTCAAAACCAATTGATAATGAGTAAAGTAATCCACCAAGGTTATATATAAGGTTATATACTTATATATCGAGTCTACATGTCTTATTTAACTGATGTGGTGTTATATTGAGCCAAACATGGAGACAATTTTAATTGGGTGACTTGGAGCATGTGAGTTGTTGGTCTACGCATGAATGATGCACCAAGTTGAAGTATCCAACTCAAGACCAATTGGAAATGAGTGTACTAGTATCCCATCAAGGTTATTAGAGAGTCTCCAGGAATTATTTGCCCTATGTGGGACTGTTATATCTTCAATAGTAATCTCGAGTTTATTTAGGATTTAGTTAAATTTTGACTAAATGGTACCACCTTGTTCTAGTATATGAATTCCACTATATCGGTTAACATACTTGCCCCTTGCTGCAAAAAGAAAGAAAACAATGTGTAAATGAGTGTAATTTACTCGAAAATGCCAAAGAAATAGTCAAAGTTTCATCTTCTTGTCACTTAATATATTTTGACGGTCATTAAAATTTAAATTTTGCCTATATCATTCGTAGACATGTTGCATCCAAAACTTCATGAAGGATTGGATATCTTATGCGGCAGAATGGTAATGTGATAGCGAATCTGATTTGCCAAGGAATGAAAGACCATGAGAAGTTATAAGGATCTCATTTACTGCAAGGTAATGGAACGTCTACGGTTTAAGGAATATAATAATTTTGGCCGTACTATCTTAAATTGGTATAAACATTTAATATAAGCTTCCATGTGATGCATTAGTTCATAAATATTTCATCGGGCAGGGTACTTAGAAGCAACCATGTTCTAAATCTAAGAATACTTGCATTTTTGTTTTACAACACGAGTTTAGCATTTACACTAAACCTCTTCTCTTTTTGGCTTTCTCAGGCCTATACAACGGAATTGGAAACTGAAGTTGCAAAGCTGAAAGAAGAAAATGAAGAATTGCAGAAGAAACAGGTATCTATTTATGGTACCTGTGCATTTAGGGAATGACTGTCTGTGTGCCCACTATTAACATATGAAAAGTTGTGTGCTGAACATTGCTAACTTAACTTTAATTGCTGCAGGCAGAAATAATGGAAATGCAGAAGAATCAGGTAATCCTACATCTCCGGTTTGTCATGTAGTGAAATTTATCTATCTATCTGGTATTTTATTTATCCATTATTTTGACGGCTGGTCACCAACTTCGAGTCGGAATTTTTTATTCCTGGTTGAATACATATATAAAACTCACTAAGGAAATAAATAAATAAAAGCTGTTGATGTCCTTAAACTAACTATGGTATTCCTGTCCTTCAACTAACTTCATTTTCAGTCTCATGTAAAAGACTTACTTTATTTTCTATCAAACATTTTTTTTTAATTTTTTTAGTATTTTATTAGCACTTGAAACAAATCCCTCGACAACTTTTGAGTAAATTTGAGAACCACATCTACTCAAAATTCAGCTAATCCCTTGTGGTCCTAAAACCTACATGTAAATGCCCGTGGTTTTAATGCTAAGTGAAATTGTTAAGATTTCCATCCAAACTAACCATGTGTACAGTCCACACTCCAAAAGCGAATGGAGATACCCCGACGGTAATATGCTGAAAAAAAGAGTCCCATTTGCCCTTTAACCACTCTTATTTACCCATTTTCTATTTATAGCAACAATTCTTAAATTTTTCCTGCCATACATGGCCTTGTCTTTCCTCTTCCCTCTAACATATACATATAAGCTGATACATAAATACTACATACATATACAAATGCATATATCCTCTTTTATTCTTTAACCAACATTCAAGATCAAAACATCATCTCTTCATTTACATTCTCATTCCCACCCGAATCCTTCCTTTTCCAGCATTTTCTCTAGTGAGCTTCACAAATTCCTTGTAGAAACTCTTCGTCCATTGGCGGAGGTCTCACCAGTGTCATCTCATTGGGTGACGAGTCTGATAACTAACTCAAAATCATGGGCCGTCCGGACAGTATATACAGTTGCAATTGAATTTGAAAATTTAGCAGGACATAGAATCCAGAGATAATATATCAATAGGAACCATGTGGACAAGGCGCCAAGTCGAGTCGAGGCGACAGCCGGGAGCTTAAGCGCTTAGGCGACAAGGCGCCCGACTAGTTGTCCACAAGTCGACAAGTCGTTAACAATGTAAATTTTATACGTATAAAATTATATATATTTAATATTTATATGAATATTTATATATTTAGGTGACTAATTATTTTCAGATTTGGTTTATTTAATTTGGCTTCCTGCTAAAGTAAATAATAAGCTTTATTGTATTATAAGTTGTAATTTGGTTGTTAGTTCTACTAACAAATTGGGATGTTTTCCTCCTTTCTACTATATTATAGTTTATACAGATGTAAGGCACCAATCACCATCATACTCCCAAACAATAAAAAATAATTCAATTATATTATACAGCACTACAACAATAAGTCAGTAACATCACATCATTAGAGGCTTAGAAAGGAAAAAAAATATTATCTCTCCTGTACGCTGTAAGGCAGGCTGCAACATGCATTCAATTATTATTATTATTATTACTATTATTATTATAACAAATGACTTCTCGGTGTGTACTGTGTATCCAAAACCAAAGAGAAGGAAAAAAAGCTCAGGAATGATGAGAAAGGAAAAAAATAGCAGAACCAAACCCTCTGTCCAAGTTGACGCAGTCAGCAACAAAGAAAAGAAAAGTATAAGAACTGAAAAAGAAAAGAAGAAAATTAAAAGAAAAGTAAAGAGGAGGCATACCGGAAGTCACGTCGGCAGGTAAGTCATATTGGCAGTTGAGTCCCTTTTCTTGCACTTAGTCTCTGCTCTGCAACTCATTTCTCCCTCTTTGCTCTTCCGAAGTCGCGATCGATCGATTAGGTTTACAGTCGAATCGAACTTTGTTTTTTTAAACCCAGTTAAGGTTCGGGTTGAACCAAACCCACTCTGTCCAAGTCGACCGCTTAGCCATATTGTCGTCCAAGTTGCGAAAAAGTCGTCCAAGTCGTTGAAGTCGTTGCCTGAGCGGTCGACTTTCTCCCCTGCAACCAAGTCGTCCAAACGACTTCCCAAAATGTACCGACTGGACGCCTAAGCGTCCGTAATAACTTAATTGAATGATCCCCGCACAAGCTGGATCATAGGATCATACCCTCAAACCCTCTCATTCTCTTAGGTCAAGCAGAATGGAGACACGATATTCAAGCGCGATCTCTGGTCTGCATCAATTGTCTTTTAAGTTTTAACCATTTCATCAACCCCTCCGGCATTGTCTCATCCCTTATTTGCAAAACTAGGTCTACCTAGCTCCAATCTCCTCATTGCCCCGTAATGCAAGTCATTACTTTAGTAGCTATGCTCCTCTCTACGCCCCATGCAGAGTATGTATTTGAGGGAAGAAAGGTTGCTGATAGATAGTAGAGAAAACAACAGAGAAGGGTATGGTAGTCGCTAGTCATTCCGCTCGTTTAACAGAGTTTTGACAGATTTGGTTATTTCACTTGGCCTCAAAACCACAAGGGTTTATGTGTAGGTTTTAGGACTATTGTCAGGTTAGAGTTTTGGTAAACTGCAGGTAGTTATCATATCAGTTATGTACGACAATCTAAACGATACCAGATGTAAATTTTGCACAATGTTACTCTAATTTCTTGATTCTTGAATAAGACTTTCTTTGGTCTTCCCTTCTTATGAGTGATCAAAAATCGTGGAACCAGAAACTCTTCATCACACTTCTATCTTATGTTAATAGAATTGTTAGCAAGTACTTAACTAAAGTTTCATCCTTAATTCTTTTCCAAGTAGTGTTTTATGTTGTATGCTAATTTGAATTGTCTCTTTACAAAGAAGTCTTAGATGTTGGAGGCAACAACAAAGTTATTAGACTGGATAGTGTGGTTTTATTTGCATCCATTAAACGTTGTTATAGTTTACAGTGGAACTTGGTGTTTGTCTTTTTGACTATAATCTAGTTAAAGAAGTAATAGAAAACTGAGTTCCCAAATGACGGGGAATTTTATTTTGGTTGTCGGTACATAAGAAGCCTAATATGTAATGAAAATCAATGGTACCTCCAAGTGCGTTAGGAGATCCTTATCTTGCTATCAACTTGACCTCATCATCTTTCTTTTCCTTTGTTTCATTTTTGTATTTTTTTTGGGTACTTTCCAGAAGTCGTCGTTTATTAGTTTTGCAGATAGATATTGGTTAGGAAAGACATGGAATTAAATTTATCAAAAAATAAATTAATATTACTTTTTTGACATGTGTACATTGCCACCATGCACAGACGTCCTCTCTAAATCTCTCTGATAATGCCAAGACCTAAAAATAATTGTGCCTATTCGTTCACGTAATTTGTTGTTTCGAGAAAAGCTTGAATTGAAGTGATCTTGATTGTTAAATTTGGTAACAGGTTTTGGAGATGATGGACAAAGAGCGAGGAGCTAAAAGACGCTGTTTAAGAAGAACACATACTGGTCCATGGTGAAGAGAATATAGTGTCTACAATCAGATTATATGGTAGATGGCTATACATAGTTAAGGAAAATGTCTTCCTGTTGTAGATTAGGAAATGAGAGTTGTAATTTGTTGTTTTATTGATCTTTCCAGTTATGAACTGTATTTGCTTCTTTTATGACATCATTACAAGGCAGAGGGGGAAGAAAAATATACAATAGATCAGGTATCTATCTTTGCTGTATTTATTATTTTTAGATTAAATGTTTGTTTTCTCAAAATTATACTGACTCTTTTTTTGTTTTTTTATTTGGGTGGGTGAAGGGGGATAATAAACAGGAAAATTCTAGTGAAAAAAACTAGCTCTGCAATATGGCATTAAATTCCTCCATGTTATTGGCAACTTTCCCATAACCAGAGGAAATTAGTCAATCCATGTACCAAGGGGCTGATTAAAAGTTATATGAAAAAATTGTAGTATTTTCCAGTAACATTAGAACTTGTGAACAATAAAGTGATGCTAAAATGGCCCAAGAACTTGTGCTATGTTTGGATCGCAGGAATGAATGTGAGATTAGAATTTTGTATTCTTATAGAATAAAAATATTATATTTGGTTGGGAGAAGGGTATAGAATGACTCATTTTAGCTTAAATGGAATGATTCATTCTACTCTCTTCACTAATTTCATTTTTTTAAATCCAAATGTGAATGTCTAGCATTTGTTGTCCTCCAAATTCTAGCATACATGATAATAAAATGCTTGGTGCATAAAAAGAATGATATATGCTTAAACTGGTAAACATGAGCAAGTTTGAGAAGGGCTTAAAGGGTTTTGTGATGGTGTTTGAAGGTTGCAGCATTTCTGGTTCACCACAAATGTCAGATTCCATATGCAGAGAGGATGTTGTCAGACATTGTTAGATCAGTAGTGAAACAAAAAAGAAAAGGGTTAAATAAGTGTTTGTAACAATAGTTTTTGTTGTTTTGTTTAAAATTAAGTCCAAAAGCTTATGATTAATGGGTATATTTTTCGTTCATCAAATAACCTCAAATCTAAGCAATTATTTGTCCTCAAGCAACACAAATGAATAAAACAGAATGAATGCAACTAACCATCATGATCAGGGGCGGATCCAAGCTAGGGGCAGGGTGGGCATCTGGTCCCACTGAATTTTTAGGGGTTATAAGTGCATGTGTTGTATAATTTCACTGTCATATTAAAGTATCAAATATCAATTATACATTTTCGTAAAATTATTTAGTCTTATTTTTTCTCTTGCATATAACTAATAAACAATTGTACTCTTTTATTCTTTTTCTTTAAAAAAATTGTACTCTTTTTAACAATTACAATTTATTTGATTTCTGTAATTTTTCCCAACATTTAAAAACAATAAATATTGTATTCAACCTAGCATCTCCTAAATTAATTTACTCTCTAAAATTTTGTTATATTTAATTTTAAAATTTTTATTCGGTTTCTCTCTTTGATTTTTATACACATTTTATCTCTAACATTTAAAATTTTAGATTTTTATTTATTTATATATATAAAGGCTTCGAACTCTATTTATAGATGTCAAACGAAATTTTTAAAAATTAATCTCAACCTTCGTTTATCGAAGATAATATTGTTTTTCTTTGGACAAGCTCTGGTTTGGATTATTACTCATAAACCTAAAATCTCAGGCGTAAATTTTTTTGATAGAATCGGAGTTGAGAGGTTGTGACCATTCATCTCTTGAAATATTTCAAGAGCGCACCTTCTTGACAATGAAAGGGCCTTACCAGTTTGGGAAAAATATTCCTTTAGACTCGTCTTGAATTAAGAGTATCTTTTTGAGGACTAAGGGGGTGTTTGATAAAAATTGAATGAATCTGAATCTGAATCTGAATGAGCTGAATCTGAATGAAAAAAACTGTTTGATAACTGACATATCTTAAAGATCTGAATGACATATTTTTAATATTTTACCCCTCTGAAAAAATTCAAAGTTGTTATAAATTTATTTAATATTACATAATATAATAGTTAATATTTTTTATTATTATTATTTTTATTTTTTTTTACTTCATTCAGCCAACCATTCAGCCTTTCAGACCAAAAATTCGGACTTAACCATTCAGCCAACGCATCTGACCGATTCATCCATTCAGACGATTTTTTTTTCAAAACAAACGCACTTAATGATTCAGCCACTTACCGATTCAGTCATTCAGACCCATTAAGTTCTAAACAAACAGCCCCTAAGTCATTATCCTAGAATATCTAAGGTTTCACCTTCTTGTAGAAATCCTTTATTGGTATAATTGGCCACGAAAAATAGTTGACATCCTCTTTTCTTCAATTAAGGTCAACTAGTCATACCGGTTCTGAATTATTTGATCCTCCTTAAGGTTGGCTTCCAAGAGAATGCGTAAAGAAGGGATCTCTACTTCAATTGGTAATATTGTCTCTATTCCGTAGACCAGAGCATATGGGGTTGCCCTTGTGGATGTTCTGATTGATGTTTTGTAGGCAAGAAAAGACAATGGAAGGAGATCGTGCCAATCCCCATTCACTTTCGGCCTGTAGATTACTGAGTTTAGGTGCTTGATCTTGAAAGGTTGCACAACTTGCTCACCATGTCGTTATTAAGGTTCTTGGAATTACCTGAAATGATCACCTAAGGTTGTCCATATCAACAGATTACGTTGTTTCAAATGAAGCAGGTAATGATTTCCCTAATAACCTTAGCAAATGAAGCAGCCTCAACCCATTTGGTAAAATATCAATCATTACGAAAATGAACCAGAGTCGTTAAAATCGACTGTCCGATCACATCCATCCCCCACATGAAGAAAGGCCATTGGTAGTTGTCATTTACACTCCAAAAAATAAATATCTCACTTAACTTTACGAACTCAAAACTAAACACAGTATAACAGAAGCAAGCGTCAATCCCACATAGAATAATGTTATTTAGATTTATTCTTATGTTTCTAACTAAAATAGAAAGTAAAAGTTGAAGTTGGGGTGGGGGTGGGGGTGGGGGTGAATTCAATTAAATAAATTAACAGAGCAAAGTAAAAGTAATAAGTTTAACCAATAAATAAACAACTTCAGTTTTCCAATTCAGTAACCCCTTTACAAAGAAAATAGATTATTTAAGCATATCAAAATTTATCCTTCAATGAAATTAATAGCCATAGATAACAACAAAATCTGTTACCCAAAATTCCCCTTAGATTATCACTAAATGAAACAAGTTTTTCACAAGATTCTAACTATCATACAATCTAGAACAAGCTCTCTAGATTTAATATAACAACAACAGTAAGAACTAAGGAATTAGACTATTCCAAGCAACAAACACATAAGCTCGAATTTTTTAACCTCTCTTCTGATAACCATAGCAATACTCAAAAACTTGTCCATAATCATGTATCACTTACTGCTACTTGTGATTAGGAACAATATCAATTACATAATACTTTTCCTTAATCTAATAAATATTACCAGCTAACTAATTTAATTCTGTAGAAACCAAATTAGTTAGCCAAATAATATTCAAGCAATTAAAACATATTATCAAGAATGAATTTCATATAAAAAAGAATAAATAATGTATATTTAATCAAACTGTAAACTGCTACTAAGGTTCAACATCCCCTTCAAACTAAAATAAAATAACTAGAAGTACGATATAATTTGAGACGTGTCAGGATGTTTACAAGTGAAGGTATTTATAGATACAATTGAAACCCTAGAAGAATTCTAATCCTATTTTACTTTGGAAGTCTTCATTCTGCAGATATGGTAGTTTCAATCTCGTTCTCAATCTCAGAAAAGTAGCTTCTTTATTAAATTAGAATTTAGTTTCCAAAGTTAAGTATTCTTCAGATTCAGTTTCCTTATCTAACTCTAACTTAGATTCCATATCAAATTCTACTTTCTTTAATGAACTTCAACTTTCTTCTTGATGTATAACTCTGTCTCCAACTCATGTCAAGAATTGAATTATTAAGCTCCAATGTCGTAAATCCTTCTTTGATCCGGAATCCAAAAGTCAACTCACAAGTCAACCTATACAATTATAGAGTAAAGCTTCTCAGCAGACAAATGTAGGGTGAAACTCTTCTCTTGGAATCTTAGAGTAAACCTTGTCAATCATAGAGTGTCTTAGCTACTAAGCTGAAAACATAGAGTAGAATAGCCAATCGTAGAGTCCAATGTCGTAGAGCTTGCAAATCGTCGAATAAAAAGTCTGGTTGGAGAGTGAATTTTGACAATCGTAAAGTGAAGCTGCTGAATTCTTCCTACAATCGTAGTGTTACCAAACTGAACTCCAACACTACGAATGTAGAGTGATTACTCAACGATCGTAGAGTACTCCTGAAAATAACTAAAAACCGGCATTAAACTCCATATTTGCAGAATCATACTTAATTCTTCTATAAATCAATAAACACCTTAAATCAATTTGTATAACATAAAACATGCAACAAAACGAAACATAAAGGAATCAAAATCATCCAACATTTTATACTTATCAAATTCCGCCACACTTAGCTCTTTACATGTCCTCATGTAAACAAAACACACATCAATTCAAAATTTTATCAAAATCTTTGTCCAACTAAACTCTCAAAGGTTTCCAAATTCAATCATGAACATTAACAATGACCAACAGATATCTTATTAGCACCTCATTAATCAACTTATAACAACAGCCTCATCATTCTCCACTGAACTTCTTCAAATCAAACTGCATCCACACAAATATCTTTCCTGTGATCCACATGAATATTTAACTAAATTATCATGGAACATAGTTGTGCACACTAACTCAAAACTTAGTACATGTTTACTCTGCCCTTTACTCCTTTTCTCGATAGAACCTTCAGTTTTCTTTTCTAGGTGAATGCATTTTATGCTCCATTTCACCTTTTACATTCTTTCTTTCAAGTGAGTGCATTTTATGCTCTATCTCACTTATTTGCATGTGTTTATAGGGTGAGTGCATTTTATGCTCCTTATCCCACCACAAGACATCTGCACTTTTCAATTTCTTTTCTCTTCAATCTCATTTTTTTTCAACTTTTCTAAAAAAAAATCAAATGGTTCTGCAAACAAAATAAGTATTCAAATAGTTCTAAATCATGAAATCAGTACACATAGTCAACTCCATAGACAACTCAGCCAAATAAGCATGCATTTCATATTCAAGTGTTCATGTAACACACATTCAATTCAAATCAGTTATTATGGATCATGACTTAGCTATAATTATTCATCAATCAATTTAGCATCAATCAGATTATGCAAATAAGCATTAATTTTATTCTACGAATTCAGCCTTCAAAAACTTAGTAGAACACTACGATCGTAGGGTAATAATCGTAAAGTTAAAATTTTGAAAAACAAATTGAGTTAAAACACACATAATCTATATATCAGGATATTTAAGCCTAAACTAAAGTAAACTAAACCTAAACCCCTCCCCCACACTCAAACCATACATTGTTCCTAATGTAAGACAATCATGCAAAGAAGAAAGTAATTAACATGAAACTACAAAATAAAAGTAAAGGGAATAGAAAATCAAATCTGAATTCTTGGGTTGCCTCCCAAGTAGCGCCTTTGTTTAATGTCATTGGCTTGATATCAATCATCTATTAAACTGCATAAACTAGATCCACCAAATAAAGCAACTTAACATCGTGCACCTGATAGTCCTCATAGAATGGCTTGAGTCTATGGCCATTGACCTTGAATGTCTTCCCTGTACTTGGACTCTGAATTTCCACTACACCATGATGAAAAATATTAGTAATAACAAAAGGTCTTACTCATCTAGAACATAATTTACCTGAAAATAGCTTAAGCGTTGAGTGGCAAAAGAGAACTTTATGTCCCACAACAAAGGTCTTCCTCAAAATATTCTTGTCATGAAAGGCTTTAGTCTTTTCCTTGTAAACCTTAGAACTTTCATAATCCTCATTCCTTAACTCTTCTAGCTCTTGTAACTGTACCTTTCTCTGCTCTCCAGCTTCATCATGTTACATTGCTTAATTGCCCAAAGATTTTTGTGCTCCATTTCCACAGGCAAGTGACATGGTTTCCCGAAACACTATCCTATATGGTGACATACCAATAGGGGTCTTGTAAGCTTTTCTGTAGGCCCACAGTGCATCTGGTAATCTCATAATCTAATCCTTCCTATTAAGCTTCACTACTTTCTCTAAAATATATTTGATCTCTCTGTTGAACACCTTAGTCTGGCCATTACTCTGGGGATGGTATGATGTGGAAACCTTGTGCATAGCATTGTACTTTTTGAACAGTGCTGCCAGCACCCTATTACAAAAATGGGTTCCTCTATCACTAATAATACCTTTTGGAGTACCAAACCTGACAAAAATGTTAGACAGAACAAAATTTGCAACACTTTATAATCGTCAATCCTTGTATCCTTAGCTTCAACCCATTTAGAGATATAACCAAAAGTCAAAAGAATATAAGTATTACCAAAAGATGAAGGAAAGGGTCCCATAAAATCAATACCCCAGACATCATATATTTCAAAAACTAAAATGGGGGTCTGTGGCATTTGATTTCTGTGTGAGATATTTCCTGTCTTTTGGCAGTTTGCACATGACTTACAAAACAAATAAGAATCTTTAAAAATAGTAGGCCAATAGAAACCAGATTCTAAAACTTTGTGAGCAATTCTTTTAGGTCCAAAATGACCTACAAGCATATGAATGACAAAAAGCTAGAATATATTGGAATTCACTATTGGGTACACACCTTCTAACAACCTGATCACTACAAAAATTTCATAGTTGTGGGTCATCCCATACACAGTGTTTAGCATTTTATTTGAGTTTATCTTTTTGCATTTTAGAATATTCTTTTGGTACAAAATCACTGGCTATATAATTAACGATTTGAGGATACCAAGGTAAAAACATTATCAACAGAAAATAAGTACTCATCTGGGAAAATTTCTTGCAATGGTAGGGTCTCTTCCTCTCTAATTAGTCTACTCAAGTGGTCTGCTACCAAGTTGTATGCTCCTCTCTTGTCTTTGATTTCTAAGTCAAACTCATGCAGTAGCAAAATCCACCTAATGATTCTAGGCTTGGATTCCTTCTTAGGCAGCAAGTACCTGAGAGCAGTATGATCAAAATAAACTACAACCCTAGTACCAAGTAAATAAGATCTAAATTTATCTAAGGCAAAAACAAATGATAACACCTCTTTCTCAGTTGTAGAGTAGTTTATCTGAGCAACATTCAAAGTCCTGGAAGCATAATAAATGGCATGTATAATTTTGTTGATTCTTTGCCCAAGACAGCTCCAACTGCATAATTGCTAGCATCACACATGATTTCAAAAAGTATATAGATCCTAGTTTAGTGGTTGGATTATAGGTGCTAAGGTCAGTAATGTCTTCAGTTTGTAAAATGCCTCTTTGCACTCATCTATAAACTAGAATTCCACATCTTTATACAATAATTTGGACAAGGGCAGTGTTATCTTTGAAAAGTCCTTGATAAACCTTTGATAGAAACCTACATGACCAAGGAATGAACGAATCTCCTGCACTTTTGTAGGGTAAGGCAATGCAAGCAATAATTTCTAACTTAACTTTATCAACTTCTAGACCTCTAGATGAAACAATATGTCCTAGAACTATACCTTGCTCTACCATGAAATGACATTTTTCTCAGTTAAGAACAAGATTGGACTCTACACATTTGTCAAGTACTTTGGTTAAATTGTCTAAGCATGAATCCAAAGAATCACCATGAATTCTGAAACCATCCATAAAGAGTTCAATGCAGTTTTCTAACAGATCAGAGAAAATACTTACCAT
Organism: Panax japonicus; assembly: GCA_020205505.1. Classification (NCBI taxonomy): domain Eukaryota; kingdom Viridiplantae; phylum Streptophyta; class Magnoliopsida; order Apiales; family Araliaceae; genus Panax; species Panax japonicus. The sequence continues at coordinate 68,053,153 of CM035092.1, read as the reverse complement.
GCATCTTTAAAAAGTACCCGGGGCATTACACGGTCCAAATGACATTCTTCTATAAGCAAATGTTCCAAATTGACATGTAAAAATGGTCTTTTTCTGGTTTTATAGTGCAATCACAATGTGGTTATAACCTGAAAACTCATCTAGAAAATAGTAATAAGCATGACCAGCTAATCTTTCCAATATTTGATCAATAAAGGGGATAGGAAAATGATCTTTTCTAGTCACAACATTTAATTTCATGTAATAAATGCACACTCTCCATTTTGTTTTTACTCTTGTTAGCAGCAGCTCATTGTTGTCATTCTTGATTGCTATTATTCCAGACTTCTTTGGTACTACTTGTACTGGGCTCACCCATTGACTATCTAAGATGGGTAAATTATGCATGCATCAAATAACTTTAGAACCTCCTTCTTCACTACCTCCATCATGGGTGAATTTAACCTTCTTTGTGCTTCCCTGGTGGTAAGGTTGTAAACGAGCCGAATAGTTCAGGCTCGATTCGGGCTCGACTTGAAAAAATACGAGCGAGACTCAAATTCTTTAATAATATGATCCAAATCTGAGCATTAAAAATAGTTCGAATAAAAATATGAGTAGAATCTGAGCAAGGTTATACTTGACTCGTTTAAGATTCAAACTACTCAAATTCTTGATTATGATTCGATACATAATCAGTTAATACATATTCGATTAGATGTTTGATAAATTTTCTTATAATATATACAAATTTAAATCAAATTAGGATAATTAGTTATTATTTTGTTTTGTTTTTAATTTTAATTATGATTTTATATTTGTAAAGTGTAATAATAAATATATTTTCTCATTTCTAAATAAAATAAAAAATTCCATTTATAATTATATTTATTATAAAACTAGTTATTATGTAGAGACTCAAATTTGAGCTTGAATTTGAAGCTCGTGAGTAGTTTGAATAAATATTCGAGTCGAGTCGGATCGAATTCGAGTAATAAATATTTGAGTCGAGTCAAATCTGAGTAGGATTTTTCAAATATAATTCGAATTTGAGCCGAATTCGAGTACGAATTTATCATTTCGAGTCGAATTCGAGTAGCTCTCTGTTCGCTACGATTCGACTCGTTTACACCCTTACCTGGTGGGCTTAGCTCCTTCTTCCAAAAGAATTATATGCATACACATAATAGGGCTTATACCTTTTATATCTATTATTGTCCAACCAAAAACTTTGATGTGGTCCCTAAGGACTCTTAGCAATTTATCTCCCTGCACTTTGGTTAGATTACTACCAATAATTATTGGTAGAGTATCAACAGTCCCTAAATATACATATTTCAAATGTGCATGTAATGGTTTTAGTTCTAAGGTTAGGGCTTGCACAACAGATGGTAATCGTTTTGATGAGAAGTAGGTAATTGAATGGAATTGACTGTATATTTATCTAAAATTTTAGGCAAAGAATACAATGCAGCCACAACCTCCTTCAATTCATGGTTCTGCTTAAGTTCTTCTTATTTATCCAAATCCAAATTGTTAGTGATGGCAACCTCTAAACTTCCCTTATGAAATTTTTCAAAAGAACCCTAGTACTAAAAGTCAATGATATCAATGGAAAAAAAACATAATTAACATCACTAAGATACCTTATGGCTTCATATATGTTGAATTGTATCTTTTTACCATCAAATTCCATGGTCAAGGTTCCATTGTGTACATCAATCATGGTTTTTGTTATTTTTAAAAATGGCCACCCTAGGAAGATATGTGAAGGATTTGGAGATGTATCATCGTCCATATCCACAATGTAATAATTTGCCAACTCATTTACTTGCACTAAGACATCTTCAATTACCCCTTGAGGGTAAGTGTTAGTTCTATCAACCAATTAGAGAATAACACTAGTTTGTTTCAAAGGGCTTATATTTAAATAAACAAATATGGATAATGGCGTGACATTAATTGGAGCTCCTAAATCTAGCATGACTTTATCAAATCTGGTAATTCCTATTATACATGGGATTATGAATGTGTTTGGATCTTTACATGTAGGGGGAATCTTTATTTGAAGTATTGCTTTCACCAACAATGACTCTTTCATCATATTTTAATTTTCTTTTATTAGTACACAATTCTTTCAAAAACTTGGCATACTTGGGCACTTGTTTTATTGCATTTAATAAGGGTATCTTTACCTCTACCTTTCTGAAGGTTTCCAGAATCTCTTTTTTCCTGCTCATATTTCCTTAAAGTCTTATGATTCCTAGGTGGAAAAGGTAATGGCTTAGTCTTAACTTGAAGATAGGGGTCATAAGTTACCTTAGGTATTTTCAGCCTCCTCTTGGGCTTTCTCTTCATCAAATTCTGCAAGTAGCTTGGGGCACTAGTAACTGTTTTCCACTTTTCAAAGTAATAGCACTGGAATTCTCTTTGGGGTTGATAATTATTTGTGAGGGTAGCTTCCCTGAACCTTGAGATTCCAATTTTTCCACTGTGGTTGCAAGCTAACCCACTTGATTCCTTAGATCTTGAACATAAGTACTTATCTTCTGCTGGAATTATTGTGTCTGGTTCATGAATTTTTGAGTATAGCTCATGAATTGTTATGTCTGACCCATGAATGCTTTGAACATGTCTTCCATAAATGTTCCAAAAGTTGTTGGGGCTGCTTGTTTAGGTTGAAACTGAGGTTAAGCTGGTTGAAAACCTTGTCACCTAGCTGTGAAAAATCCTTGTACTTGTGGCTTATTTCCTCCATAATTAAGATTGGGATGATCCCTCCAGCCTGGATTGTAGGTATTTGATTAGTATCATACTTATTTTGAGGTTGTGCCTTATAATTTACCTGGCTTGTTGCACAAACTCTTCATCTTGTAATGTTGGGCATGCATCTGTACTGTGGTTTGACTATAGACAGATTCCATAAGTCTTTGCAACTGACATGTTACCTAAAGCTATTTGCCTAACCATAGCAGTTAAATCAAAAAGTTGTTGTTCAAGATTACAAGTGGTTACCTCATTTACCTTTTTGGTGTATGATCATTCCTGGTCCTATACTGCTGGGAAGGGTAAAATACAAAGTAGACCACTGAACTTTAGAGGTTTTTGGGTATTGAGCCCTTTTCTTTTGGTCAACGCAAATTGAGCCCCTTTTTATTAAAAAATTTGGACTTTGAGCCCCAGGCGCCACATGTGCGTTGACCTGCCTACGTGGCACCTATGTGGCACACGTGGCAGATCTGGCGTGGATATTTTTTATTTTATTTTACAAGTGGACCTCTGCCTACATGGCTCCTTTTTGAAATTTTTTTCCAAAATTATCTTCGAATCTGTGCATTACATAATTTTGGAAAAAAATTTCAAAAAGGCGCCATGTAGGCAGGTCCACTTGTAAAATAAAATAAAAAATATTCACGTCAGATCTACCATATGTGCCACATAGGCGCTACGTAGGCAGGTCAACGCACATGTGGCGCCTGGGGCTCAAAGTCCAATTTTTTAATAAAAAGGGGCTCAATTTGCGTTGACCAAAAGAAAAGGACTCAATACCCTAAAAACCCCTAAAGTTCAGTGGTCTACTTTGCATTTTACCCCTGCTGTGAATTGGCTACCATATTTGCAATCAAGTTCATTGCATCCTATGGAGTTTTGTCAACCAATTCTCCTCAACTAACAGCATCAATCATACTCCATTCAATTGGTACCAGTCCTTCATAGAAGTATTGGATCAGGTGTTGTTCATCAATTTGGTGAGGTGGAGAGCTAGAACAAAGCTTCTTGAACATCTCCTAGTACTCATAGAGTGTTTCTCAACTAAATTGTCTGATTCCACATATCTCCTTTTTTTCCTTTTCGATGTTGTCCACTCCTGAAGCAGGAAAGTACTTATCCAAGAAAAGCTTCTTCATGTCATTTTAGGATTTGATTGATCCTGAAGGAAGATAGTAAAACCAGTTTTTTGCTAGATCTGCTAGTGAGAAGGGAAAAGCTCTAAGCTTTATCTGCTCTTCAGTTATTCCATGTGGCTTCATAATGTAACACACCACATGAAACTCCTTTAAATGCTTGTATGGATCTTCACTTGTAAGACCACGAAAATTAGGCAATAGATAGAATAGACCCAATTTAATTTCAAAAGCAGCATTCAAAGTAGGATATTCAATGCATAAAGGTTGTTGATTTAAATTTGGTGTTGCTTATTCCTTTAGAGTCTTGTTGTTGTTTGGAACAACTATCTCCTCTTTTGATTCACTTGATGAGCTGTTGGACAGCAGTTCGAGTGCTATGTTGAGGTCAGGTGATGGAACTTCTTCTTCTGCAGTTGTATGTTACACTCTACGATTTTCCTTCCTAAGCCTTTTTGCAGTTTTCTCAATATCTAGATCAAAATTGAGCTTAACATATTGAGACAATCGAGTTATAAACTAATAAAGAAAAAAAGAATAAATAAAACCAAACTTTTGATAGTTGTCATTTACACTCCAAAAAATAAAAACCTCATTTAACTCTACGAATCAAAACTAAGCACAGTATAGCAAAAGTAAGGGTCGATCCCATAGAGAACAATGTTATTCAGATATATTCTTATATTTCTAAATAAAAACATAAAGTAAAAGTTAGGGGTGTTTTGAATTCAATTAACTAAATTAACAGAACAATGTAAAAGTAATAAGTTTAACCAATAAATAAACAACTTCAGTTTTTCAGTTCAATATCCCCTTTTCACAGAAAATAAATTAATTAAGCATATCAAAATTTATTCTTCAATGAAACTAATAGCCCTAGATAACAACAAACTCTGTTACCCTGAAATTCCTCTTAGATTATCACTAAATAGGCCTGAAAAACAGGGACGGGGCAGCCCAAAAGGGCTGGGCCAAAATGGCTCAGTTTTTTTGGGGCTGAAAATATGAAGCACGTGGCCCGGGTTGGGTCGGGACAGCCTTTGGTTTTTTAATAGAAAAAACAAATTACAATGTTTCTTCTCTCACAAAAGTCATACATAACAACCAAGATGTCCTAGGTTCGAATCCCCCATCCCCAACCCCAAAATTTAAAAATTAACAAATACTGATAAAGTTTAATTTATATTTAATATGTTGTGTTATTGGCCCTCACTAGGTCACTCTTATGATGATGGAATTTTGCTAATAAACAATGAAGATCCTCATCATGAAGGGTTAATTAGTAATTAATACTCTCTCATTTCCATTATATAAGTCGCTTAAAACATAATCACATATATTAAAAAATCTCATTAATTTTAATTAATTTATATTGATTCAAAATTTTATTACTATCTATATACTAATTAATTACTCTTTCTCCTCTCTTTTGATTACTCTATTTTTGTAGAGACAAAATAGATCACTTTATTTAATCTGAAGATTGCATATTAATGTTGACTTAATCTAACAGTTGTGTTTGATCAATTCTTGTGATGGACTATGATTGAATAAAACAAAGATCGTGTTTGTTTGCAAAGATTATAATCCATGAGATTATAATCCCAAGACTATTATTCCTAAGATTAAATAGTTCTAGTCACGTGTTTGTTTTTTATGGGATTATTCATGGGATAACTTAAAATAATCCCATGTTATGTTTGTTTTTTCCCAGATTAATTAAAGGATTGGATTAAAAAATATCGTTTGGACTATTATACCTTTACCAATAATAACATATTTTAAACTTGTTTATACATCAAAAAATAATGAACAATTAATTAGAAACTTTTAAATAAGTGGTTATATTATTCAATGATCACCGGAAAAAACCTATCACCACCCCTACCCCCCTATCCCTCGACCCCCACCCTTATCCCACACCCACCCCAAAAAATAATATTTATTGATTATGTAAAACTCCAACGCCAACCCCTATGCCCTACCCCCCAACCCCACCCCACCCTTACTCCCTATCCTAACCCCATCCCACCCCACCCCTACCTCTATCCTTACTCCCCTACCCCCAAGCCACCCCACCCCCTTACACCACCATCCCCATACCCCTACATCCCCACCCCCTACCCTCACCCCCATCCCCATCCCACAACAAAAAATAATATTTACTGATTATGTATACAACCCCCACCATTACCCCCCACCCCAAAAAAAAAATTTACTGATTATGTATTCAACCCCTACCCCTTACCCCTATGCCCACCCTTAACCCCACCCCCACTCCCTACCCCCTACCCCCACCCTTACCCCTACCCTTACCCCTACCCCTAACACTTACCCATCTTATACCCTTTATGCCACCCCCACCCCTAACCCTATACCCCACCCCTACCCCCACCTCCACCCCTACCCCTAACCCTCTACCCCACCCCTCATTCCCACCCCTACTCCTTACCCATACCCATACCCCTACGCTCACCCCTAACCCCTCCCCTAGCTCTACCCCCACCTCTACCACTACCCCCTCACCTCTACCCCTACGCCCACCCCATACCCCATACCCTTACCCCTACGTCCTACCCCCTACCCTACCCCATTCCCATACCCATACTGTGATGCCCCCAAAACAAGTATACATCACCCATCTTGAGTCGCCAAATACACACTACATAAATTTAAATACAACTTAATTATACAACAGTCGTGTAAAATACGACAAAACATAGCTGAGAGTTTGAACAAGAATATTGTCATCTAGACAATATCCACACTCAATGGAGTCCTCATTATAATTATTATCACACTATTCCATAGAATAGTGAGGACTACTAATGCTATCATCTGGACCGTCAATCCGTTCCCCGACTCGTCCCAGCTGTATTCTCATTTCCTGAAGAGAACAGTGAAAGAAAGGGTGAGCTCAACTAGCCCAATAAGAAATATTATGACTAAGATAATGCAGAATAAATTATCATTAGCCTTCAACAATGTTAAACTGATAAAATACAATAGACATCAAGTTTAACTTCAGCGGAATAAGCAATCCATTAGAAGAGTCAAGTAGAACATGATATCTACTATCTTCTATGTTTTAAAATGTTTTCATCAATTTTTATCGCTGAGACTCAGCTTAATAAATAAACCACATCATCGAATCATCCCTGCACTACGGGCCAAGAATATTCATTAAATCATCAATGGTTGTGACTATACTAAATAATCACTGGTCATAATCATACCAAAAATTGTCCATCAATGCACTACAGGCCACTGAGGACTTTTACCACATCATTTATAATATTACAGGTCATGATTATACCGAATGATCCCTGGTCATAATCATACCAAGTCCATCTATGCACGTAAGCCAAAGATGACTTTCATCACAATATAAACATGAGGATGATGACAATGATATAAGCATTAATCAAACGAAAATAAGGATAAATATTAAAGACTTTAAATTTATCCAAATATTATCAATCACTTAATAAACTCATAATATAATATTATTAATATTATAACAATATTTTAATCACTTCTTAAACTTATAAACAATTTATTTTAATTGTTTACATTTTACCAAATAATGCATTTAATCATTCAAAAATGTCATACTCATAAGATTTCATCACCAATGATCAAATCCATCATAAAAAATCTGCATATACCCTATATAGGATTCTCAAGCCATAAAATCCTATTTTCCAATTTTGTTACTTCACATAACATATTTAATTCATTTATTCATAACTAGTTCATTTTCATGAAAAATACCAAATCAGTCCCAAAAATAGTTCTTTTCTGGGATTTAGTAGAATATAGTCTCATATTGAACATATATTTTTCTCAGAATTTTTAAAATTCATTTACTATTTTTCATATGGCCAAAACTGTTGAATATTTAGACATTTATCATAAATTGTACTTTTGTCCAAAAATTCTGAAATTTACAGGATATACTCCTGTTATATACATGTACTCCCAATAAAAATTTCACAAATTTTATAGTTAACCACAAAGAGTTATAAGGGTTTACTTTTAAAATAGTCTTTTCCCATAAAATCCATAACTCTTAATCTATACATCCAAAAATTCGCCATTTTTGGACACAATCCTAGAAAACTCATCAAATTATCATTTCAAATTTTTCCAGAATTTTTGAGGATTAGAAAAATTACGAAACTACCCTTGGAAGAAACCCCTTTTGAATGAAAATACTATTCATATGAATACAAAGGATCATTCACCATGCATGCGGTAATCCACATAGATAGGTTATTCCAACAGAATAATAAAGAATGGAATAACAAAAGAATTCACCATGTATGCGATAGACCGTACAGACAGGTTATTCTCAACAGAATAATAAAGAATGGAACCAGGTCATGCGTAAATCGCACAGACAGGATATTGCAATAAAATAATAAACAATGAAACCAGGTCATGCATAAACCGCACAGATAGTATATTACAATAGAATAATAAAGAATGGAACCAGGTCATGCATAAATCGCACAGACAAGATATTCTAATAGAATAATAAAGAATGGAATAACAACATAATTCACCAGGCATGCGATAGACCGCACAGATAGGTTATTCCAACAGAATACTAAATAATGGAACCAGGTCATGCGTAATACGCACGGATAGGATATTCCAACAGAATAATAAAGAATGGAATAACAGAAAAAATTTCACCATATATGCAGTACTTCGCATATACAGGTTATTCCAACATAATAATAAGGAATGGAATAACAGAAGAATTTCACCATGTATGCAGTACTTCACATATACAGGTTATTCCAACGGAATAATAAGGAATGGAATAACAATAGCTCTCTTCATGAATACAAAAGAAATAATACCCCTTACATTAGAAGAAACTGGATATTGGAATAGTGAGGTAGCAGACTTCTCTTCTTCTTTCTCTCAATAATTTCTCTCTATAATAATTGCTCTATAGCTTTATTGAATTGGTTAGAAATGAAGGAAGAATGAGCTTCTATTTATAGGAAAATATAGTTTCAATAATTGCACATTTTGGGGCTCAAAATATTACAGTATAATACATTCCTCTTTTCTTCCATTTTTAATTTAGTCCTGCAAGTATTATCAAACTTGCACCACCTCCCCTAATAGTAAATAATGTGAATCAATAGTTCAATCATGTGAACCAATAGTTATAATCATGTGAAAATACGAATTACAGTATAGTACCTCCATCTATACCTCCATTTTTAACTTAGTCATGCAAGTATTATCAATCTTGCACCAACTCCCCTAATAGTACAAGAATGTGAATCAATAGTACACACATGTGAACAAATAGTTATATAAGCATGTGAATTAGTAGCAATTAATTGCTAATTTATCCGATTAATTACCTGATTTATCAATATAAGCCCAGACTTCAATTATCATCGGAATAGATGTCAATTTCCACTAACACTAATAATCCCAACATAATAGAATTATCAAATTCATCTTTAATCAACACGAATTTATTCATCATTAATATTATAACTCACAATATTTAACAACCAGGTCGTTCCCAGGAAAGAGGGGGGTTTCCGATAAGGATTTCTCCTTATTGGCGCACAATTAGATGACCAAAACTCTCCTTGACAGAACTTCTAGACATTGTAAATATTACAATTTAATAATATGAATAACTTTGTCGTCTCAATTATTGATTTAATAATATATAAAATATTATGCAGATGATACTGTGACAATAATCGAATCAATAATATGAGAGATATGATGCAACAATTACTGTAGCAATAATTGAGTATAACTGAGTGACTTCTTACGTAAGTATCAATAATCAACACCGTGTGCTACTATGCAACCACGCGTATTACTGTACTTTTACTACCGGGTAGTTCAACAGTTTTAACAATAACACTTTCACCGTTATTTTTATAAAATGATAATTCTGTCATTTTTTAACTACGGCAATACTTCTGTTGTGGGGTCCACCAATGATTGTGCCGTCGTACGGATATTTTCCGACAAAAAGAATATTCCCCGACCAAACGGATATTTTATAACAACTTGCATACTTTGCAAAATTTATAAATATTACCCACAACTATAACATTATATCAAATCCACACCATAATATTAAAAAAAATATTTGAGAAATTTAAATCTTTATTCATAAAATTTGGGGTCTCACACATACCCCTACCCCCACTCATACTCACACCCCCACCCCCTACGCCCCTAACCCCTACCCCCTATGTCCTACCCCTTACCCCACCCCTACCCTCTATCCGTACCCCTACCCCTATCCCCACTCCTAACCCCCATCCCCTAACCCCACCCCATACGCCTACCCCCCAAATAATATTTACTAAATTATGAATACATCTCCACCCCCGCCTATCCCCCCCAAAAAATAATATTTACTGATTATGTATACATCCCCACTCGCCCATCCTCCACCCCGCACCCCCACCCCCACCCTTCACTCCACTAAAAAAATAATATTCAGTGATTATATAAACACCCCCACGCCCCACCCTCCCTAAAAAAATAATATCCAGTGATTATATATATACCCTAAGCCTACCCTGCCCACCTCAAACCCCCCTCCCCAAATTTTTTTTTTAATAATATTTAGTTTTTGTACCAGTAAGTTTTAATTTGCCAATAATAATAAAAGAAATTATAGGATATGATGGTCATTTTAGAAAAAAATTGAGGTTGTCTAACAATTTTTAATCCCAAATGGTAGGCTATTAACTAGGTATAGCATGGTATTAAATAATCCCTCATCTTAAGTTATTTTATAATCCCATGACTAATAGTTCCAAGCTCAAATTTAAAAACAAACAAGACACTTGAAATTAATAGTCATATCCCAAGTGTAATCCGTGCAATCAAACATAGCCAAAAAGTATTAAAAAGAGATGTAGTAAGGTATAGAGTGACTTTAGAATAAAAAACCCTTGTAGCTCAGTTGATTTGAGCACTTGTTTAAGGAGTGAGGGAGGTCTCAAGTTCGATTCTCAAAGAGAACATTATTTTGTTAAAAAAAAAAAGAACTTACGGGTCGGGCCAAAATGGCCCAAGTTTTCATGTGCTAAAAAAGTTAAGCCCAAAGCCCAATTTTTATATACCAGCCCGGCCCGCGAGCCTGGGCCAATTTTTCCAAGTCTATCACTAAATGAAACAAGCACTTCACAAGATTCTAATAACATACAACTTAGAACAAGCTCTCTAGATTTAATATAAGAACAACATTAAGAACTAAGGAATTAGACTATTCCAAGAAACAAACACATAACCTCAAATTTTTTGACTTATCTTCTAATAACCATAGCAATGCTCAAAAGCTTGTCCACAATCATGTCTCACTAACTGCTACTTGTGATTAGGAATAATATCAATTACGTAATACTTTTCCTTAATCTAACATATATTATCAGCTAACTAATTTAATTCTGCAGAAACCAAATCAGTTAGCCAAATAATATTCAAGCAATTAAAACAGATTATCAAGAATGAATTTCATAAATATTTTATAACCACTTGCTTACTTTGTAAAATTGATAAATATTACCCACAACTATAACATTATATCAAATCCACACCTTAATATTGAAAAAAAGTATTTCAAAAAAATTAATCTTTATTCAGAAAATTTGGGGTCTTACACTTTAAATCCTCTTTAATTGTAATTCACATAGGAATATAGTGAATTAGTTAATTAGGGTGTTTGATTCAATTCTATCAATTGTGGATTTGGATTAATATGTTTGTGATGCATCGAAAGGTGGTTATAAATAATAATAAGTTCCTGATTAACAATCTAGAATAGTGAGCATAATTAATAAGAAGTGTTTTAATATAAGTGAAATAATAAGTGAAGTTGTGATCTTAAATCTCTATAACCTGATTTTCAACTAGTGGTAGTAGTAGTAGTTTAATTATATATTTTAATTCACAACATTAAATCGATTGTTTAAATAAAATTAGTTTGGTTAAGAACTAGTACTTGGTGATTTTTATTAAATAATTCTTCGTAGGAACGATACTCTACTTTCACTTTATTACTTATTGACCGTGTATACTTGCACGTATGTTTGATTGTGAAATCGATCAATAATAGATGAAGGTACTATACTGTAATAATTCGAGCACCTAAACGTGCAATTATCGAAATTATGTTTTCTTATAAATAGAAGTTCATTCTTCTTTCATTCTCACCAATTCACTAAGACTCACAGGAGCAATTATAGAGAGAGAAGTTATAGAGAGAAAGAAGAAGAGTATTATGGTACTTCACTATTGCAGTATCCAGCCTTCTACTAAGGTAATGAATATTATTTTGTTCAATATTCATATGAAATAATATTTTCTTTCATACTCTGTAGTATGTAAGTAATATTATTTCGTTTTAAATTCTGAATTTTACACTCATTTTATTAAAGTATTGCTTCTATACTCCGTGAAATTAGTAGAATATCCTTGAAATTTGCATTTCATCTAGTATTTTTTTCATTGAAATATTATTCTGAGCATTTTTGATAATTTTTAATCTTTTCATGCCAGAATACTATTCACGGGGTACTATTCACAAAGTACAATTCATAAGGTACTATTCATAAAGTACTATTCACGGGGTATTATTTACAAAGTACTATTTATGAAGTACTATTCACTCGGGTACTATTCACCCGTGGTACTATTCATGATAAAAATTGATTTCTTTTCTGTCCAAATCATTTTTGATACAATATTATTCTTGAATTTTACTCCACAAAGCAGTATCATGTTGACAATTTGGATATTATTGAATTCTAGATAAATTAAATTATAGATCTTTAAAAATTTATCATTTGCTTTCTTTTAATTGAATTCTTATATCATTGTCATCATCTTCATGCTTATATTGTGATGAAAGTCATCTTTGGCCCATAGTGCATAGATGGATTGTTGATTGGTATGATTATGACCACGGATTATTCGGTATAATCATGACCTGTAATGTTACAAATGATGTGATAAAAGTCCTCATTGACCCGTAGTACATTGATGGACAGTTGTTGGCATGATCATGACCATTGGTGATAACACGAATATTCTTGGTCCGTAATGCATGAATAATTTGTGGACGTGATACTAATGAATATTGTGACGTCCCCCAAAATACGTATACATCACCCATTCTGAGTCGCCAAATACATGATACAAAATTCAAATACAACTGTCGTGTAAAGTACGACAAAATATAAACTGGAAGTTTCAACACGAATATTATCTTCTAAACAATAATCAAACTCAAATTCAATATCATTACAATTATAATAATACTATTTCACAGAATAGTGAGAACTACTAATACAACCATATGGACTGTCAATCCATTCCTCGACTAGTCACAACTATATTCTTATTTTCTGAAGAGAACAGTGAAAGAAAAGGGTGAGCTCAACTAGCCCAATAAAAAATATTATGACTAAGATAATATAGAATAAATTATCCTTAATCTTCAACAGTATAACTGATAGAATATGATAGACAACAAGTTTTAGATCAACAAGTGCAGCGGAATAAGCAATCCATTAGAAGACTCAAGTAGAGCATGATATCTACTATCTTCTATGATTTAAAAGTTTATTCATAAATTTTATAGCTGAGACTCAACTTAATAAATAATCCACATCACTGAATTATCCATGCACTACGGGCCAAGGATATTCGTTTTTTCACAAATAGTCATGAACATGCCAAACAACAATTCATCATTGCACCCTTGGCTGAAGAGAACGCATGGTCATGATTATACCGAATAATCCTTGGTCATAATCATACCAATCAACAGTTCATCTACACACTACAGGCCAAAGATGACTTTTATCATAATATAAGCATAAGGATGATGACAATGATGTAAAAATTCAATTAAATGAAAGCAAATGATAAATTTTAAAAATTTATAATTTAATTTATACAGAATTTAAAACGTCCAAATTGTCAACATGATACTGCTTTATGGAGTAAAATTCAAGAATAATATTGTATCAAAAATGATTTGGACCGAAAAGAAATTAATTTTTGTCATGAATAGTACCTTGGGTGAATAGTATCCGAGTGAATAGTACTTCGGGAATAGTACCCCGTGAATAGTACTTCAGCATGAAAAGGTTAAAACTTATCAAGAATGCTCAGAATAATATTTTCATGAAAAGATACTGGATGAAGCGCAAAATTTCAAGGATATTCTACTAATTTTATTGAGCATAGAAGCCAAAACTTAACAAAATGAGTATAGCATTCGAAATCTGGAACGAAATAATATTACTTACATACTACAGAGTATGGAAGAAAATATTATTTCATACGAGTATTGAACAAAAATAATATCCCTTACGACTTTTGAACGAAAATAATAATCCTCATGAATATTGAACGAAGATAATATTTCTTACGAATATTAAACGAAGATATTATTTCTTGCGAATATGGAACGAAATAAAATTTCTTACGAATACGAAAAATAATATCGTAAGCGAATATGAAATAAATAATACCCCTTACAACTGTTGAACGAAAATAATATTCCTTACGAATATTAAACGAAGACAATATCTCTACGAATATTAAACAAAAATAATATTCCTTATGAATATTGAACGAGAATAAAATTTCTTATGAATACGAAAAATAATATTATAAACAAATATGAAATAAATAATACCCCTTAAGTCTAAGATTGACTAACAAATGATACATTCATTAATCATTGATCTTTAGACGATTTTACCAGCGTTGAGTAAAATATACTGATTTCTACACTACTCCGTATTACATTTCTCATTGTGGTCGGGTTCGTTGGTTTGTAAACGTCAAATTTTTCTCGTGCTCAAAAGGACAGACCGGACGCGTTAAAAAGAAACACATGTCAAATTTGGTCAACGAATCGGAGATACAGAAGAAAAAACATCAGTGGCATTTTTGAACCTTTGCCCCTTATATTTATACATAAAAAATTGATATTTTCACATGATCCCTCTCACATGAATAGTGAATGTATCCCACCTTTATGTGAGAGAGACTAATGTGAAAATATCATTTTAACATGTAGAAAGATCAGTTTCCTACATTAAACCATACCACATCTTATTTTGGCCCTCTCTCTTCAAACAAAATCCAAAACCCACTCCCCCCTATCCAAAAAAAAGTAGGAGAGAAGAAAGAAGAGAGGAAGAAGAAAAAGAAATAAAGGAGGCTATTTTTTCTTTTTGCAACTATTTTGTAATTCTCCATTTACAAATAAAGGTAATTTTCTAATTTGTTCTTTTATTTATTTATTATTATTATTTGGTTATTCATATAATTCAAATTGTATACTTTTACACACTTTTCATTTGTTTCCCTATATTTCATTTCAATGAAATATTTAGGATTCAATTTATTTTTTACAAGTATATTAATTCCATCATTTGGGATAATCCCATTTTTTTGGGATATTTTTGAATGTTGCTTTTGTTTTAAAATTATAAATATTTGTTGTATTATTGTTTTATTTGAGTTTATGACAACTTCTAAATTTAAAAATCCAACTTTTGTTGGGTAATGAATATAGATTCAATTGTAATGTAATTTTATTTTTTCTCCATCAATCACAATTTCAGCCACACATGGCTATGAAAAACACCAAAGAATAATAGAGAGAGAAGTTTGTAAACAAGTCTGTCCAATCTCTATTGGTAATCCTCTATTTATAGGCATAACTCATTAATTTTTTTCCATGTAAGTTTCAACTTCCTAGTAACAATCAACTTCCTTCAAAGAGATATTCTAAATGGACTTTCTTTTCTTTAATTGGATTTGACTTACACACCAATATTGTTTCACCTCAATTTTTCTTGTAGGATTCTTCTTATTTCTTTCCTTCCATGAATATGAGGATTAAATATTATTTGATCACCAAGATATTAGCTTTATTGTAGTAAAATATTAAATTCATGTGCTCGCGTAATTACAACTATTATTCATAAGGAATATTATTTTTATTAATAAGCAAATATGAAATAATTAAAATAATAAATTATTTTTTTATTAATAACTCAGTTTTTTTTTATTAATAGCTGAGTTTGTTGCGTTTTTTTTATTAATTAAAACTGCGATTTATTATTATTTGGTTTGATGACATATTTACCCTTGATGTTTAGAAAATATAATTAAAATAATATTTTTTAATTACACGTAGGCATTAGTTTGCTTAGTCAGCGCGCCACGTCATCAATTTATGACGTGTCAACTTAAATTGGACCGAAGTGGAAAAAATTAATAGTTTAATCATCTAATTGACAAAATTGAAAGGTGAATCACCGAAGTGGAATATGACCTATAGTTTAGGATAGTAAATCATATTTAAGCCTCAATCTTATTCAATTATCATTTAATTAAGCTTTGCATTTTTTAGCCCTACTGCTTATCACAAATAAATTCACACTAACACTGAGAAAGAATAAACTCACGAAAATGTGAGAATCGGACTCAAACTAAATTTTACAAAAATAACCGTGCAATGCTACATAATTGGTTAAAAATTTTAGGATCTGATTATCATGAAGTTAACTTCATGGTAAATTGGTCAATTGACCAATACAATGCTGACACGCATAGAGAGAGATCACCTCCCGACCTGTGTGTCGACACTATATTGGTCAATTGACCAAAGTCAACTTCATGTTAACCACTCACATAATTTCCATACAAGCGATATTGATTTATTTTAGAGAACTGATATTTGTGATAACCCGAATTTTTAAAAATTATTAAAATAAGAATTTAGTAAATAAAATTCTTATTATGGCATGTATCGGGTTCAAATAAGAATATATATGCGTTATATATTTTGAATTATGTGGTTTGGTGAGAAGAAATTATATATATATATATATATATATATATATATATATATATATATATATGAGATTTATAATTGATTAACTATTAAGGAAAGTAGAATTTCAACTTGAAGTTTAATCTCTAAATGATTGAAGAAGGTAGTGTTTGATGTAAAATCAAATAAGAGATTGATTTTGGTTAACTGGTATAACAAGTTAGCATGTTCAAAGGATATGTAAGTTAAGTTTCTGTTTCTGCTGAAGCAGGGGAGGATCTAGCCCTTCAATGGGGTCAAATTCCGGAAAAAAAAAATCAAGAATAAAAATTTAATAAAATTAATCACAAAATTAAATAATCCTCGAATATTGTTTACAATAACATTTTTCAAAGTTTCATTGCTTGAAATTATTGCATGATAACCTCATTTTTATCCGTTACAAAAAATAAATATCAACAATGACACGTTCGTCACTAGTCCCTTCGGCTTGGACATTTTTATGAATAAATTCAAATTTTGTACGTTTAGTTGTTATAACCCAATTACGTATGTTCATGCCTGACAATCAATAAATATTTAAAAACTAATTCAAAATAAAAAATAGATCAATATATATTATCATTATGAATAGGCAAGTGTAATTATCACCAACAATAAACAATCTCAATTAAACCACTTACAATTAACATTACAAAATAAATTATAAAATTTAAAAGAAATTAAAAATAGAATAGAACACATACTTGAAGAACTTTTATTTGATGGAGTTCTCTTCATTGTTGGAGTGTTGTTTTAAGAAGTAAAAAGCCCTAATTTTATAAAAGTACAAAAAAGAAGAATCCATAAACAATTATAAAAATTCACAATTGTTTCAATTGCAAATCGTGATAGCTTATTTACTATTTTACCTTATTGGAATTTGGAGACTTGGTTTGGTCCACTTGGAATTTGCATATTGTGATGGCATAGTTGTTCTGTTGCACATGAATTTAGAGACTTTGAGAGATACTAAAGAAATCTACTTGGAATTTGATTTAATGAAGTCAGTTGATTGCTAAATAATTTAAGCTCGAGGGTTTGGTTTGGTTTGGTTGTTGGCTACTTGGCTTGTTGATTTCGCCTCTCTGTTGCTGAGTGGAAGACGAAAGTTGGAATTGAGATTTGGGATAGAAGGAATATGGGATTGGCCCCAGAATTCATAAGTCTAAATCACAAAATTTCATTTAACGCCCTTCAAAAAAAAATATGGCCCCTTGACTTCTTGAAAATCCAGTGGGGGCATGTGCCCCCTACCCCTGCTTTGGGTCCGCCCCTGTGCTGAAGCATAACATGTCTGCTTCTGAACTTGAGGTCACGCAATCGCGCCACTTTCAGATCTAAGCCAATGCGGTCATGCAGGTCTGCAGATGATTTCTAGATGAGTTTGTGTAATCTGAACTTTAGGGTATGTATATTAGTGGCTAATATGTTGTAATATGGGTTATATTTGGTGTTCAAACTGCATGAATGGATTTAGATAGTAAAACATAAATTGAATGAGAGTTAGGTTTGGAAATTAACTAAACAAAAAATAAATATTGGTTAATTTAAATTAAGTTGAAAGTTATATTATGGAATAATATAATTTGAATATTAAAACCTTAATTAGCAGTGGTGTTATAATAAATTGAATGAAAGGATTAATTCACTTAAGTAAAATGGTGAATTAATATATGTATGTTGCATAAAGAAAATGAAATGATAATGTTAATTGAATTCGTATTTTTAATATATTACATAGCATGGTAATATATGAAAGGGTCTAATATTTTGAACGATGTTAATGAAAATAAGACGTTGAGGAGGGAAGAAAACTAATATATCTATAAATAAATATTGGTTAGAGATTGATAAATTTAATTAATATTTGAGATATGGCTAAAAGTATAGATTGAAGAAATTGTCTTGGGACAATTTATAAAAGAAAGGAAATCGAACAATTATATTATATAATTGTGTAATTTATTAAAATAATTAGTGGAGTAAATACTAATTATTTTAAAAGAAGTGGGTATTTTAAATAGAGGTGTTGTGAGTATAATCTCATAAAGTCTAGGGAAATAGTTATACATATTATAATTGTATAATTATTCATGGTAGATAAATAATTTAGCATTAAGGTAAAGTATGTCACACAAATCTTATATTAGCGTAATATTAAAATAAAATGAAATTGGGGGAAAACAAAACATGGCCTAGACCCCTGATATTTTCTAACTGCTGAGACTATAATAAGCTTGAGCTATGTAATTCTAATAAAGCTTGAATAATGAGCATTATGTGACATAAATATTAATGTTGGACCAACTGAAGATTTAAGTGGAATTATTAAAACAGAATTAATGGTAAGGGAATAAATTATTGATATTAAGTAATCATTGGAGTATTTATGTGTGATTAGAATAATAAGCGTAATGGAAAATAATAGGTTGTTAGTACCCAACTAAATTATATTATTTGGATTAACTCAATGTAATGAGGTATATAATTATATGTAGTGGTGTATATTCAAAGTATGAGTACACTTTCTTATATGTGGGTGTGCATACCTATATATATATAGGGGTTCCATCCACAGCAACCGGTTGTTGGGGAGCAACCCCTTTTCACCAGCCGTATGAAGCTGTACCGGCTTATAAAAAAAAATAAAAAAATCTAAGGCCGGTACAGCTTCATACGGCTGGTGAAAAGGGGTTGCTCCCCAACAACCGGTTGCTGTGGATGGAACCCCATATATATATATATATAGCCAGCGGATCCAGTCCGGGAGTCCGGACTGGAGCAAAATACGGGCCCTATTTATTTTATTTTATTTTTTTAAACAACTAAAAAAAATTATGGAACTGAAATTTTTACATAATACAGTATTTTTGGTGTGATTTGGATACATATAACAAAGCATGTCTGTACACATTGTATTATGTAAAAATTTCAGTTCCATAATTTTTTTTAGTTGTTTTAAAAAAAACTAAAAAAAAGTCCGCATTTTAAGAAAATGCGGGAGTCCGGATAGGAACCGGACTATATATATATATGTGTGTGTGTGTGTGTGTGCGCGCGCGCGCGCCCATAACTTAACATAATGTAGTAATATTAAGTCATTAGAATTGACTTAATGAGCCCAAAAGAAAGTAATTTTATTATGTTGTGGTCTAAATTGGTAATGCAGACTAAATAAAATACTTGTCCCAAAATCATTGTCTGAATTTCCTCCATCAGCCGCATAATAGGCCAATGGCCTATCCTCCTCTATTGCGTATAAACAGAAACTAAATCATGGCTATAAGAATGGCTAGGGAAGAAGTTGGTAATCATTTTCTACCAAATCTCTCTTGCCCAATGGCTTCTCGTTCTTCCCGTTAGTTTAATTTTTGGGACAAACTCAGCAATTGGTTAATAGGTTTTCTATAAATGAAGGTCTTCCTCTCCATTCTTCAATTTAATAAACCTTTGATAAGTGCAAATATGAAGTGTGGGTTTTGTTAATTGAGAGAGAACAATCTGAATTGGAAGCAAGAACTAACTTCACAAGCTTCAAGAGATAACATTATCTTATCTATGTTACTAAATTCAAGTAGAGAAATTATTAAGAATTGGTATGAATTGCTTGGGAATTGGTTTAGGATTTTGTATCAATGTGTTATCTGAGTTATATGGAGGTTATGGCCTGTTTAATGGCTAAAATTAGTTATGAATCCATGTTTAAAGTCTAAAATTGATAATGGATTATGTTAGTCCTTTGAGAAACGAAAAGAACTCAAGTTGAATGAATCAAAACGGATGAAAAACGAATTCTTAAAGAAGGATTTTGTAAAAGATGTAAAATTGTGAAAATAGAGCTTGGGCATTGAAATTGAACCATTAAAATTCATTGGTTAATGTTTCTGAGATGTGGAAATCATTCTGTAGTTGTGTTTGGATAATTTATTGAGTTTATAGTATTTGATATTGGCTAATTTGGAGTTTTGATGGGGAAAATATGAGTTTTGGGAGAAAACAGTGTCTGAAATCAAATTGTAGTAACTTAGTCTGCGCAGCGGCGTTGCATCGTCGTGCCAAAGAACAGTTGGGGCGCTACCGCACCTAGCAGCGTTGTCGCACTAGTAACAAAGCCAAATATGGCGCGACCGTGCCATCTGGCAGTGAAGCCCAGTAAAGAAAGCTTCAAGATGTAGCAAGGGAACTTAATGTAAATCAGTTTTAATAATCATTATTCACTTAATGAGGGGTAATGGGAAGCTCTAAACACCTAACGAAATGATAAGTGTCAATTCGAACGAATTAAATTTAAAGAATGAAGTGAAGATTATATAACGAAGGTTGATAATCCTTATCCACAAATGATGATGAGATAAAGAGCTTAATAAGCTTAGTCGAATGTTAAGTAACACTTCGCTGATTGCAGTTGTTGACACGTTGACCATGTCAGCCTTTGGCCCTGAGCCATGCTGACTCAAATTAGCGACCACAATGACGATTTCGGTCGCTAATAGCGGTCGCAAACATATCGGTCACTAATAGTGGTCGCTGGTGTGCACATCAGCGACCAGATTTTATGCAACGACTATCAGCGACTGCAGTCGGTCGCTGATAGGTATCTGCGCGGTCGCTGATACGCGGTCGCTGATAGACCCTTTTCTTGTAGTGCTTTACGAAATTCTAGAGGTATGTTATGAAGATTCTTAAGTAAGTTGATTAAACCTGGTTTTTATCTAATAAGATGTGAGGGTAAACTTTAAAGACTTAACCAAATGTTGAGTGATGATTATAGAGAAACCTAAAGGAACCTAAGACGGGTGATTATTTAATGTAATACATCTAATTCGATGTAATAACAACTATGACGACTTAATCAAATGTTAAGTGTCAACTAAAAGAGAAGTATAAAAAAATATGAGATGAAGGTTAACTTAAGTAATGTTAATAAACATCATACATCTAATGTGATGTAAAGACAAGGTTTAAGACATAACTGAATGTTAAGTGTTAATTAAAGTGGAACGTAATGAGAAGGAATAAGAAGTTTAACGTAATTAAACCGATTGAACAAAGAGATGTCTTAGCAAGACTTAAACACTTGAATGAACTTCGAGTATGACCTAAAAAGAAATATAATGAGATATAAGTCGAAAGTTAGCACAATTAAATTGAACATTGTGTATCGATTAATAGAAAAGGTTATGGGATGTAAAGTAAAGTTTACATAACATCTAATATGCGTTGCTATGTGACTAGCAGTTGATGTGTATGATTATATAATTGTGTAGGATACGTGAAGTGCAGATAGTTATAAGATGTTAATCTGTTGTTGGTAATCAACGATCAAGGCAAGTTTTTCAGTTCCAATTTGCTATATGAATATGATGACTGTTAGTTGAATTATATTATGCTATGAGAACGTGGAATTACATATGAAATGTATATGAAATTTGAAAGTCAATCTATGACTATATGTTTAAGAAGTTAATCTCTATACTTGTTATGTGAGAAACAACATGCGTAATGAATTTAAATGATTATGATTGCATAAACTGAGCATGATATTATGTGCTATGTGATGCATGAAAACTGTTAGATTTACTGGGTTGTCGAGCTCATCTTTGCAAATAACTATTTTTACAGGTTAAGGATTCAAGGTAATGTTGTGTGCTACTTGAATGATAGAGATCAATAGTAACACAAGAAGATTAATTATTTAGTTGAAGTTATTACTTTGAACCATGTTTAAGGTTATAGAAGATGTTCATGATAATAGTTTAAGATGTTTAATACATGTTGAGTTGTAAAGTTGTACTATTTGATATATAAAGGATATCAAATTGAGATGTAAAATTTTATACAGTAATTCGGATGAAGCGAATCATAACAAAAATATGATTCAAAGATATGTAGTTGATAAAGATTGTGATTCAGGGAAAATAAAGAAAGAAAACAAAAAAATTAATTATTCCGCATTTTTATTAAGTTTAACCTCAAATACGATGTAAAGTCAGGAATAATTAACGACCGAGGTTGAGGGTTAACTTATTGAAATTTTGGGGTCATTACACATATCCTGGAAATGGAAGGAATTAATATATTAATTGGTATCAAGCGAGGTTGTTTTCATTATTTTATGAATAGAAGTTATAAATATTCAAATGAAGGTTGGATCGTAATGCACCATATCCGAGGTAATAGGTATCCATATTTGGGAGCGTTACAATATGTCTACATGTTTTTTTTTGATATTTTCACATGGTCTTCTCTCACATGAGCATACAATGAGTCCCAACTTCATGTGTGAAAAAACTATATGAAAATATAAAAAATACATGTGGAGATAGTGCTCCCCTTTATTTTATGAGCTATTTTGATCATGATATATGTATGAAAATGAAAAAACATAGGAGATTATTAGGCAAATTGATGTATATTACAAATTTACGTGTAAATTTTTTAATTGTCAGTTTAAGCAGATGAGTAATAGTAGTAGTAATTATTTTAAAGAAATCTGTGTTAGCCACGTTAGTAATAATCTTTTTGCAGAAGCAGAAATACAATAAAATTCGGAAAAGAATTCTATATTGATATTAAAGTAAAACCCAAAATAAAATAAAACAAATTTAACCTTAATACAATGAATGTTGAACAGACTAGAAAATTCTAGCTTTGAGGACTGTAAGAACAGTTTCCTTAAGACAATATTTGGCCGTGGCAGGACAAATTGTCTCCCAGGATACAACAAAGCTCTGAAGCAAACTCTACCGTGTGTAGAAAAATTATCACCGAGCAAGAAGGAAAAACTGAGGAGAAGGCCTAAACTATAATTTTTTTCCCACTATATTTTCTCTAAAATCCACACCTTTACGACATGGGAGAATACTCTTATAACAAGAGTTGAGAGAGTAACTCCCAAGTGCCAATTAATCCATCATTGATGTCAAATATCCAATTAATATCATTGATGCCCACTATGCCCACTAAGCCTTCATAAAGTAGGCCATCAATTCTCATTCATTATCATCTCCACTAAGCTCAATCAATACCATCCGTTACTCAACAATCCCCCACATGAATGAAAATTGAAAATAAAGGAATTCGATGTGGTGATAACTCTCTACATTTGATATTAGCATAGGATAGGTAGGCATCAACCCTTGAACCTTCCCTTGTGAAGTATATTTACTTTACTGGCTGACTAGTAGACGTGATGTCCTTGAACTATTCTGCCGTTTGTGTAAACGATGATATACCTCACACAAATACCAACATAACACGGTTTTGGTTCTCATGGTTATGTTCATTATGGTCGTGAACATCTCCTGGTTCTGCAAGAATTGAAGAGAACTAAACTCATTAGTTTTCCTTGAAGCGACCCCACTTCATTCTCACATAGGTGATTTTATCTTTTTATTCAGATTACTGACACACAAGATCAATCATTAAAAGCATAGCTTAACCTTATCCGATTTCATATCACTGTTTATAGATAAGGGTTAGACCCCTACAATGATAATACATTGTCTATGCAATTAGGTTGTCCCATTGAACCTAGATTCTGGGATCTCCAGTCAACAAGGTTGGGTTTTCCTTCACATAGAACCTTTAAATATTTATGGCCTTCAATCCCATTCTTCTAGATGTCGTTTCAACTTGATCTCGGTTTAAACCTTTGGTTAGCGGATCCGCAATGTTATCCTTTGATTTTACATAATCAATAGAGATAACCCCCGTTGTGATCAGTTGCCTAACGGTATTGTGACGACGACGCATGTGTCTCGACTTACCGTTATACATCACGTTCTGTGCTCTTTTAATCGATGCTTGATTATCACAATATAAACAAATTGTGTGCACAGGCTTAGGCCATTCAGGAATATCCTCCAAGAAATTTCGTAACCATTCGGCTTCTTCTCCGGTTTTATCCAGAGCTACAAACTCAGACTCCATCGTGGATCTGGTTATGATCGTTTGCCTTGAGGATTTCCAGGACACTGCTCCTCCTCCCAGAGTGAACACGTATCCACTTGTACCTTTGGAGTTCTTTATATCAGAAATCCAACTAGCATCAGAGAATCCTTCTAATACTGCAGGTTCTCTCGTATAGTGCAGTCCATAATTACGAGTGTATCTTAGATACCGAAGTATCCTAACGATAGCTTTCCAGTGGTTATCCCCTGGATTACTCGTGTATTTACTTAAACTGTTTACAGTAAAAGCAATATCAGGTCTTGTACAAGTCATGAGATACATCAGACTGCCTATAATCCTTGCGTATTCTACTTGGTCAACGCTTTCACCTTTGTTTTTACAGAGGTGCTGGCTGATATCTAGAGGAGTTCTAGCTTCACTAGAATCATCCTTGCTGAACTTCCCAAGTATCTTGTCCACGTAATGTGACTGGGTTAAAATGAAACCATTAGGTGAACGCTTGATTTGAATTCCCAAAATCACATCAGCCAGTCCCATATCTTTCATATCAAACTTAGAGTTTAACATGTCCTTAGTATTCTTCACCATATTTTCATTACTACCCACAATCAGTATGTCGTCAACATACAAACACAGAATAACATATCCTTTGTTTGTGATTTTGACATAAATACATTTGTCACATTCGTTTATATTATAGCCATTAGCCATCATGACATCATCAAATTTCTTATGCCATTGTTTTGGTGCTTGCTTTAGTCCATATAAGGACTTCACCAATTTACACACTTTTCTTTCCTGGCCTGGAACTACACAACCTTCAGGTTGTTCCATGTAGATCTCTTCATCAAGATTTCCATTCAAAAAGGCTGTCTTAACGTCCATTTGATGTACTTCGAGATTCCGTAAAGCGGCAATAGCAAGTATCATCCTAATAGAGGTTATTCTCGACACTGGAGAATACGTATCAAAGTAATCAAGGCCTTCCTTTTGTCTATATCCTTTTATAACCAATCTAGCCTTGTACTTATCAATTGTTCCATCTGCTTTCATTTTCCGTGTGAAAATCCATTTAGAACTTAGTGGTTTCGTTCCCAGAGGAAGGTCCACTAATTCCCAGGTATGATTTTGCATAATGGAATCAATTTCACTTCTTATAGCCTCTTTCCATAAAGGACTATCCGTTGAATTTACAGCCTGACTGTAATTCTGAGGTTCAACCTCTAGCATATAGGTTAGAAAGTCTGGTCCAAAAGATTTTTCAACCCTTGCCCTTTTACTTCTTCTAGGCTCTTCATGTTGAATGTCTTGACCGTCTTCATTAACAATCTCAAGAGATCGTTTTGAACCCGATTCAATCTCTTCACGTTTACATGGAAAAATATGTTCAAAGAATGAAGCATTCTTTGATTCCATGAATGTGTTCTTGTGTATATCAGGATTCTTAGAATCATGAACAAGAAACCGATATGCGTTACTGTGAAGCGCATAACCAATGAAAATACAATCCACCGTCTTTGGACCTATTTTCATTTTCTTTG
Source organism: Panax japonicus (assembly GCA_020205505.1). Classification (NCBI taxonomy): domain Eukaryota; kingdom Viridiplantae; phylum Streptophyta; class Magnoliopsida; order Apiales; family Araliaceae; genus Panax; species Panax japonicus. The sequence goes on along the minus strand of CM035092.1, from coordinate 68,026,901 downwards.
GCAACGGAGCCAAAACTTTTGCAAGACACCCCCACACTTTTAAGTAGTTATAGGAAGGTTTCCTTCCTTTCCATAACTCAAATGGTGTCTTGTCTAATTTCTTACGAGGCACCTTATTTAAAAGGTGATTAGCTGATAAGACAGCTTCCCCCCACATGTTCTGTGGCAACCCAGAACTGTTTAGCATCGCATTCATCATCTCTTTTAGAGTACGATTCTTGCGTTCCGCTACCCCATTAGATTGAGGGGAGTAAGGTGGAGTAACCTCATGAATAATACCATGTTGGGAGCAGAACTTACCAAATGGTTCAACGTATTCACCACCACGATCACTCCTTACCACCTTAATTTTCTTATTAAGTTGGTTTTCAACTTCCTGCTTATAAAGAACAAATTTCTCTAAAGCTTCATCTTTGCTTTTAAGCAAATATACATAGCAATATTTTGTACTATCATCAATGAAAGTGATAAAAATTTTATTACCCCCCCTTGTTTGGATAAATTTTAAATCACATACATCACTATGTATCAGATCAAGTGGTTCTGTATTTCTTTCAACTGTATGAAATGAAGATCTTGTTAATTTTGATTCAACACAAATTTCACATTTATGTTTATGATCAATTTGGAATGTTGGAATATGTTGTAAATTAATTAACCTACGTAAGGTATTATAATTTACATGTCCAAGTCTACCATGCCATAAATTAAATGACTCAATGATATAAGCAGAAGAAGTATTATTCTTATTATTAATCATTGCATTGGACTTGCTAGAGATGGCATTAATTTTCCACATGCCATTACAAACATACCCTTTCCCACATACATTCCCCCTTTTGACAAAACAAATTTGTCCGATTCAAATACCATCCTAAAACCATGAATACTTAGGAGGCTACCAGATACAAGATTCTTCCTAATTTCAGGAACATATAAAACATTCTTCAAAGTCACTTCTTTTCCCGAATTCATCTTCAGAATTACAGTACCACTTCCCTTGATCTTGGAAGTTGCAGCATTGCCCATGTAGAGCTTCTCCCCATTCTTGCTGGGAACCAGTTCAGTAAAGGAATCTTTGTCACAACAAACATGACGTGTGGCACCGGTATCCAGCCACCATTCCCTTGGATTTGAGTCAACAAGGTTGACTTCAGAAATCACAGCACATAAGTTGATGTCAGACACTTCTCTAGCAATTTCTTCCACAACATGTGCTTCATTAGGCTTCAACTTTCTTGGCAGCCTACAATCAGAGGACTTGTGCCCAGCCTTGTTGCAATTGTAGCATTTTCCATTAAATTTTGGTTTCTTGGAAATACCACCCTTAGGACCCAATTTGGACACAGATTGAGGCTTTTTGCCTTTCTTGGAGTCTTTATTGACCTCCACCACATTCACCCTAACCTCAGATTGGTGGGCAACGTTGGAAAATTTATTTTCCGAGCCTTTGTTGTCTTCCTCAATTCGAAGTCTAACAATTAGTTCTTCAACTGTCATCTCCTTTCGCTTATGCTTAAGGTAATTTTTGAAGTCTTTCCAACCAGGTGGTAACTTTTCAATAATACAAGCCACTTGAAAAGATTCACTAATTACCATACGTTCAGCATGAATCCCGTGAATAATCAGCTGGAGTTCTTGAACTTGATTCACAACAGTTTTGGAATCAACCATTTGGAAATTCAGGAATTGGCTCACTAAAAATTTCTTAGCGCCAGCATCTTCTGATCTGTATTTCCGGTCCAAGGATTCCCAAAGTTCCTTTGCCGTTGTCTTAATACTGTATACACTATAAAGTGCATCAGTTAGACCGTTCAAAATATAATTACGGCAAAGGAAATCAGATTGTTTCCATGCCTCAATTGCATTGTAGGCGGTGATATTATCCACCTCGTCATCTCTGATAACAGGAGGATCATCCTTCAAGCAATTAGCCAAATTCAGCATAGTCAGGTAAAACAACATTTTCTGTTGCCAAGTCTTAAAATTCACACCAGTGAATTTTTCTGGTTTTTCACTGTGATTGACAGGTATAGTTTGGCGGGGAGCCGCAATCTGGAAACCAGACCCGTAAATAGGACCAGAACCAATGTTCTGTGAACCAGATACGTTCTGTCCATCGGTGCCATTCTGTGAACCAGAACCTGGATTGTTCTGTGGACCAATTGGAACAATTTCATTCTCAGGAATATTCATTCTGAAAATACAAACACACCAAGTTAGTCTAAAAATAACAAACTATTTTGAATAGGAACAAATTATTATTTAATTATTCCAGAACGGTCCAAGTGAATATTAACTCAAACAGTCCAAATAAGAAAACCAAGTCAAGGTATTCCAAAGCAAAGGTATAACCTGCAACTTAATAAAAGATTAACCAAAACAAAATATTGTCTTAAGATTGTTAGCCACGTTAGTAATAATCTTTTTGCAGAAGCAGAAATACAATAAAATTCGGAAAAGAATTCTATATTGATATTAAAGTAAAACCCAAAATAAAATAAAACAAATTTAACCTTAATACAATGAATGTTGAACAGACTAGAAAATTCTAGCTTTGAGGACTGTAAGAACAGTTTCCTTAAGACAATATTTGGCCGTGGCAGGACAAATTGTCTCCCAGGATACAACAAAGCTCTGAAGCAAACTCTACCGTGTGTAGAAAAATTATCACCAAGCAAGAAGGAAAAACTGAGGAGAAGGCCTAAACTATAATTTTTTTCCCACTATATTTTCTCTAAAATCCACACCTTTACGACATGGGAGAATACTCTTATAACAAGAGTTGAGAGAGTAACTCCCAAGTGCCAATTAATCCATCATTGATGTCAAATATCCAATTAATATCATTGATGCCCACTATGCCCACTAAGCCTTCATAAAGTAGGCCATCAATTCTCATTCATTATCATCTCCACTAAGCTCAATCAATACCATCCGTTACTCAACAATCTGTCATATGGTGAATTATACTAATAAATTTCGAGACATGTTATATATAATGACAAATTTATGTTAATATTAAATACCGACATATGTAGATATATAGAATATGAAAGAATTAAGAAGGAACTCACATTAATTTATTATATTTTATGAATTAAAGTTTTACATTAATTAGATAAAAAATTTCTTAGTACTTTGTAAGGTTGTAAATGTATATTTTGGAATACACATACATGTATATTTATTTTGGAATACACATCTATCTACACAAAATACAATTGATTTTGAATTTCTTGTTCACCCTAATAAATCATCTGGGCCGTCTAAAGTTCAGGATAAATCCCACCGTCCATGTAGTGTTGGAGTCACGGGACATAGCTAGTACATGTATATTTATATAGAAAATGATATACATGTAGATAAATATTTAATGAAAGGAAACTGTTAAATCCACATCATAAAATGTTATTTTCACAACAAAAGTGTCGCTATAGATTCTATAACGGCGGTTTTCACCATTGCTATACATCTACAATGACATTTTTATTGTGGAAATAACAAAAAATATTATGGATTTAACAATACCCGAAATTATATTGCCACTAACGTGACGAGATATAATAAATTAAAATAAAATTTTCTTAAGTTTTACTTATCTCATGTATACACATACCGCACAATCATATTTTAACAATATATAAGATAACTCTATCCATACTTGTATCTAAAAATAAAATATAATATTTATATCCGACAAATATGCAATTTGAAATATTTGTATTCATATCCACGGATAATATTCAAATACGGTATCGTTGCGTCCTTAGGGTTTTGGCCTTTGGGTTTATGGGTAGGCCGACCGGATCTTTGTCTGTAGTCCGGATTGATTCGTCATCCTTCCCTCCCAATTAATCGACTGATTTAACTCAACCTGCTGCTTCAACTCCACCTATGGAGCTCCTAGAAGTGGAAGACGAATCGCCTGCTATCAAAGCTCTTGGATCCCTATTCAAACTCACTGAAATCTACCTATGGTTTTCTCTTTCTCTCTCTATATACGTTTATGTATATGTTTGTGTTTGATGTATTCATACATGCCTGTAAGACTAAGAATTTAGGGCAACTAACATTTAATAAAAGAGAAAGGAAAAAGAGAGGACATTTTCAACTTTTTGTGTATTACTCAATTTAGTTCTGCAATTTTGTTTATTTTCCAGGGACGGGGATTATGCCTCGGCGGAGATTCGAGGAGGGTCTCAATTTAACCAAAATCTGGTAAGATTATTCTGTGTATAGATAGACTATATTTTCACTAATTTCGGTTCAGTCTGCTAGATTCTCTAATGTTTTTGAATAATGTTGAATATTACGTAAGATAATTCAGTTTTAGTTATAATTATCTGCATTTTATTGTAATTTAGTTTTTATTTATTTGTTGGATGCAGAAACCTGTTCAGGATGTTGATAGTGGCTTGAATGTCTCGGCTATGAATAATGGCAAGTGTTTTACCCCTTTTGTTATTGAATAAATTATTTCTTAGAGCATTAATTGATAATTCATGTAGCGTTTTGATAAAATGGCCTTGGAGTTTTAATTATTTGAAGTGGCTTTTGAACTTCTTTTTTGTTTTATCCCCTTTTCCAGATGATTTAGAATTTGCCAAACAGATGGATGCTCTGGGTCTTCCTCTATCCTTTTGCAGAAATAAGGTGGTGAGCTTGTCTTTTTTGCATTCTGTGATATCTATAGTATTATGTTTTCATAATTTGCTTAAAGGTTTATAATTGTTACATTTGATCCATTGTAATCAGTTTATTTATTTGGTGTGCTTCATGGAGATGAAACTACTATTAACGTAGCTTACACGGAATTCCCTGTCATGTCTAATAAATGACTGATAAATTCTTATTGAGTGTTGATCGACAAAGTTGTATATCTCATCCATCTTAAAATGAAGGAATTACATTTTTTTTATTTCAATGGTCCAATATATATTAATAAAATTTCAAATTGATTGCAAAGTTATAAACATATTCATTACTATGTTGATATTGAAAATTAGTTGAAAGATTGAGCTTTAATCAAGTTCTAAGAAACTAATGGCTCAAATATATAATGATGGGTAATATTTCCCTGATTTTAGATGATGTTATATGTTTACCCTATGATATTATGTGAAACTTTAAAATAATTAGCCCTATCTAGGTGGCTCATATAGAGAAGGCATGCAATTAGTATGAACTTATTTCAATTTCATACGGAGATTGAATGAGTTTTTGACTGAAAATGAACAAAAGCCCTCTTGGCCTTATATTTCTAATATTCTGTTATTTCATTTCATTTTTCACTATTTGTCAATTTGATGATGTTGGAATATTTTTTGAAGAGAAATGGAATGATCAGAGGGAAAAGTAAGGACAGCAACAAGAAGCATCTGCGTACTAATGCAGAAAATGAAAATGCAGTGCCCAGTTCCATCAAAGTGAGTGAGCAAGAGATCACATCTCCCACTATTATTCATGATAACATGAGCAATTCTTTGTGTTGCATTTCACTGCCAGGCCAAAGTGAATCATCGTGCTGTGATGTTGCAGTGGATGTCAACAGTAAATTTTTATCAATGGATGTCATGAGAAAGGAGGCTTGTCCAATCGATTTTGGCGATGGAACTGCTGCAGGAAGCTGTTTGCTAAAAGGCGGCAGTGGTCATACTGAGAAGAAATATGAAGGAGGGTTGATGGAACATTCGTTATCTGCAGGCCCCTCAGTAGATGATGGTAATATAGAAGGTGAAAAGTCATTGAGTGATATCTGCTCTAAGATGTCACAGGGTCTTGACTCTGCGGTGTGTTCTCAGTTATCGGAAGTGCTCGATCGTGATAATATGAACAGTGAATGCCCCTCAGTAGATGGTCATTGTGCAGAATATGAGAGGCTATTGAGTGATATCTGCACTAAGATGTCGCAGGGTCCTAACTCTGCGGTTTTTTCGGAACAGCTTGATCGTGATAAATTAGACAGTGAATACAATGATGGTTTTGGAGATTGGAGAACATATTGGGATTCATTCTATTCAAGAAACTACTTTTTTAATATAAGAACACAAGAGAGTACATGGGAACCACCTCCAGGCATGGAACACTTGCTATTTCTGGACATGGGTGATGAGCCAAAAGAAATGGTTGTTGATGTGGCTGAAATGTATGTTGATTCTGCTGTTTCTTTCCATTACAATGAAAAACTAGATTCAATTGATTCACAATATAATCTTGGTTCGGTAGAAGAATCCAGGAAAGATGATAGATCTTTGGACCAGCCGTCTAATGAGACCTTAGAGGGCTTTGGGCTTGCTGCTGACAATTTCAACAATTCACTGACTACAACCACTCTAAGATACTGTTCCGAACCTTTAAATGAACAACTTGAGATTAATAAATGCATTGTTGAAACTTCAGTTTATGCCTCGTCAGATACTCAGCAGCAGAGTGCCTTGTAAGTTTTCTTCAACTCTTCTCCTCAATTTTTTTTCCTATTGATATTTACTAGTTATTATTAATTCTTTAATATTATGTTATGTCATATTATGAAGGTGGTTTCTAAGGATTGTCTTTAAGCAGGTCTCTATTATTTTTCTTGTACAAAGTATAAACAACTCATGGTATTCAACTAAGCTTATGTCAATAGCAATGTGTTTGCAGATTGGCTAGTACACTTCCTAAATCTTTGTCTGAAGATATCCAGAATACTGACTCATGTCTAGGACATATAACTTCTATTGAAGTTAAGATGGATGCTGAGGGTGAAATTGTCACTACTAAACGCAAAAAGAAAGTGAGGAGAAAACGGTCGCATAGGAATATATCTGCTGACAATGAAGGTCATCTCTCTCTCTGTCCCAATATTAAATAGATATTACCCAATATTAAATAGATATTGCATGTCCTTGGGATTCTGTTTTTGTATGTATTTCTATAGATAGATACATATTTATATATATTTGCATGTGTATTTGTATTTGTGTATACAGTTTTCAATCAGATTTTAATCATTAAGAGTGAACTTTTTCCTTTTATTTGTAACAGTTTATAGAAAAATCCCCAAATCTGCTGTATACGAGAGCTATATATATATATATATATTAACTTATCTACATCATGCCAAACAAAAAAAGTTCAAAAAATAGCAAACTAATTTAGTTGTTGCACACCGTAGTCCATGGTTGATTGCAACTATATGAAGGCTGACTGCATGACGGGTGCCTTTTATATGGCTCCCTTAGGCCTTATCATGGTGCAGAGTTTACCTTTTCCCAAATCTCAGAAGTTTGTTTGCTAGGTGCAAAGTGGTCCTATTTTTTTGGTTTCTCCTTGATACCTTTCTCTTCTAATTAGGACATTGTATATTCTTTAACTATGAGAGGTTTTCCTCTGTACGATTGGGTCAAGTACGTTCCAATTGTGGGTAATTGGCTAGTGCCTCTAATGATAATTGGGCACTTGGTCTTGTTATTGTCAAATGCCCAAATGGCCTGTTGTCATCTTGACCTATGATGCGGCACTAAGCTACAAGCATGTTTGTGTATAACTTGAATGATTCCACCGGTCCAAAAATAAATGTCCAGAGATAGGAGTTATAGGATCTTTGATTCTAATAGAGATCATTGGTGTTCAAACTTTGTAATACTAGAGACCAAATAAAAGTCTTGACTTTGGAAGGGATCTTGACTAAATGATAGGGGAAGGGATTACTTGTACTGAAATTTATGTATCTTCAGCATGATAGTATCTATTATATGGGATGATATTTCCAGAGTATGTAGCCAAACTGGGGATATATAATCTTCGGTTTCATAATTCAAGCAGACCATGGGTTTTGTGTACAAGAGGATAATCAAAGGCACAATCCAACTCAACATATTGTTGCTTAGTCATATTAATAATAAGAATAAACATAGAAATGTAACTGCTAGGTTGTAAAACCAAATGAGAGTTCGGTTTTAGGTTTATCTTATTCTGAATTATGCTGTTGGGAAGAGTATGATTGCATATGCTCCTTCAGAGCTAAATGTTGCCATAATGAGCTAGGTCATTTTTATCATCTCCATCTTAAATGGCATTTCACTTGGAATCTTGGATGGTTAAGATGCAAAGAGATGCGCATTAAACTATGTGGCGACTGTGTCACATATTTTGGCTTAAAGGTTATGAATATTAAACTATAAAATGATTACTGCTTAGGTGGTGTGATTCTACTGTTAATTGTAATATGTTAACTGATAGTTTTTTTTGTAAATACTATGAAAACAGATTTGAGCCCTTGATATATATATTTTTCTTTATTCAGAGCTACAATATCCAGCGATTTTTGAAGAATTTTCACCCATCATTAACAAGTATTGGTCTCAGAGGTACCTACTGTTCTCCAAATTTGATTGTGGCATAAGAATGGATGAGGAGGGGTGGTTTTCTGTCACCCCAGAGCTTATAGCAAAGCATCACGCATCCCGTTGTGGTAGTGGAATTATTGTTGACTGTTTCACTGGAGTTGGTGGAAATGCCATCCAATTTGCACAGAGGTGAGAACGAATGGTCATTCCCTAATGCTAGTTTTTTAGTTTTTTGTAGAATTATTATTATTGTCATTCCCTAATCACATTATTATTGTTGCATTTTTTGATGTTTAGAGGATATTATGTTATGTTCATGTTGTAGAGGATTTATATTACTTTCTGTATAATTACTACTTAATAACGTTTCTGATATATAAATACATTAGTTCTTTCCTCACGCTAGCCCTCGGAAGTTCCCATCTCATGGTTTGAGACTTAAGTTCTTTCCTTCCTATGATGTTAAGTGTTCTTTGAGGCTAGTTGGCTTGGTGATGCTCATCTACTGGTTACAATTTCAATATTTTTCTTTTTCTCTTCTTTACATAACGTTCCATTGCTAGTTTCATTCATTGGCAAGAGGAATTTAAATGATCACAACTCATGATTCAATTGATTGTTTGGGTCTTCTTAGCCAAGTTTCTATTTTTTTCTTCTGCTCCTAATAGAAGATCGTGGACCTGTGGTTATTGTATCCTTTGGAAATTTGTTTTTGCAAGCCTTTTGATTTTATATTTGTATTTGATACTAGTGATTTTCCCTTATTTATAGAGGTGAAAAAAAACACTTGTACTTGGATTTGAAATTTGTTTTTGCAAGCCTTCTTTTGATTTTATATTTGTATTTGATACTAGTGATTTTCCCTTATTTATAGAGGCGAAAACAAACACTTGAACTTGGATATGAGTATCATGTTAAGAAATTTTCTTTTTGGGATTTTTGAGAAGGCTTCGGTGTACCCTTAGAGTTTCCTTGGGCTCAGTTTTTTGGGTTTTGTAGGATACAAGGATGCCAAGATTCTTTGGAAGTTTGTTTGTTTTGCTATTTTATTGAGTATATGGACAGAAAGAATGTTAGAATTTTTAATGATACCTATCTCTCTTCCTATTTTTTGGGATAAAGTGTTCACTTCTAGCATCAATGTGGGCTTCGACTGTTGGAGTTGTTATGTTAGCGGGCACAGTCTCACTAGTATAGTTGGCGGTAATCGACTGCCAGGACGTCTAGGCGACAAGGCGTACGGCGACTAGTCATTTACAATGATCAATTTATATATTATTTATTTTACTTAACAAGTATATTGGCAATAAAATTTCATATACATTAAAACCCAAAACATAACATTATGGAACAATATTAAAAACACAATTATGTAAATTCTTAGCAAGTACAATCCAAAAATAAAACACTTGATGTTAAAAACTAGTAGAAGAAATGAATTCAACAAACACGACGTAGAAAATAAAGTTGCAACCAACCATCACATATTATTAAATTAATAACTAATAAAACACCACATAACAAACCAAAATAATGTATATATTCTAGTCTCTAAACATTATTTTTATATATTATTTATTTTACTTAACAAGTATATTGGCAATAAAATTTCATATACATTAAAACCTAAAACATAACATTATGGAACATTAAAAACACAATTATGTAAATACTTGGCAATTACAATCCAAAAATAAAACACTTGATGTTAAAAATTAGTAGAAGAAATGAAGAATTCAATAAACACGACGTAGAAAATAAAGTTGCAACCAACCATCACATATTACTAATCTAATAACAAATAAATCACCGCATAGCAAGCCAAAATAATGTATATATTCTAGTCTCTAAACATCATTCAAGCAAACTCATCAAGAACAGGGTCATCTCCATCTCCTCCACGAGAACTACTCTCATTCAAAGGCGTAGGTGGTCTTTATCCAAAATCAACCTCCACATCTTCATCATTATTTGGAATTCTCTCCATCAACTTCATCATCTAAGTTGAATTCAACAACCTTGATTCCCTTGAAGTTGAACCACTACGTCGAGAATACGTAATGACATTATTACTAGTATTAGCATGAGCCCTTCTCGAAGGATTGCGACCTTCAAGCGTGTTGGATGTACCGGCTGCTCGATCCACATCATTCCATGTAAGATCCTTCCCGGGATGAACAACGTAGGCCTCATTATTGATCCATTCATTACTCCATTCAAAGTCATCAATGACTAATGGATCAATTTTTTTTGCAAGTTCATGCCTCTTTTGGAACCTTGAAATGATCTTTCGATAGTATTGGACATACACCAAGTCACTCGATCGTTTGTGTTCCAATCTATTCATCTTCTTCGTATGAATCTAAAATAAATAAAATAATAATAATAATAATACTAATGATAAAATTTTAATTATATAAAAAATAGTTAGTATTAGTAGTGAATGTCTTATTACTTTTGAACCAACAATAGAAAGTACCTACAAACACAAATGTACTCCAATTGCACTCACAACCGGAAGAAGAACAACAAAGGTCTAGAATTCCTTTTGCAAACTTTGTAAGCTCCCTCCAAAAGCGCTAAACCAAACAACTAACAAACATTAAAAGAAATATAAATATTTTTGAAAGGAGGAAAACAAGAATGTATATAATTATAATTTATTTTTTATATCTCTATATATATTCCAATATACTTACGAGGATTCTTTAATTTTCGTTGCCTAATTGCCATTTCTCTAGCAAAAGTATCTCGAGAAGCATCATAGTTATCGGCTAGATTGCTTATTTTGTCTAGCAAATCTAGCTCGAGCACCATCTTTGCAAGAATGTCATTGAAGTCTTCTCGTAGAGTGCCAGCTAACACCGAACGTTCCTCTTTGATATCAAAGTACTTGTGTTGATTGATAAACGTAGCCCCATATAATTTTCGCTCCATTTGAATTTCCCATCGCATCTAAACAATGTCAATCATCTTCTTGGAAGTTATGATTCTTCTTACATTTGCGATTGTAAGCTGGAATTGTTTCAACTTGCCTAAGCCCTCTAGCATAAGGCTTAGGCAATGAGCGGCGTGTCCAAAATAGTGTAGGTCTCCTCTCCATTAGTATATTCCCTGCTGTTTGTAATTAGAGGTATTGTCCGTAACAACTCGAACAACATACTCGGGGCCAATTTCCTTAATTTTACTATCAAGGAGATTTGCCAACATTGTGGCTATCTTGCAACTAACTGGAGCAGCAACAGAACCCATGAAGTAAGTCCCCTTCGAACTATTAACAAGAAAATTCAACAAGTGTCTTCCCCTCCTATCTGGCCAACCATCTGACATGAGTGTGCAATCATATTGCTTCCAAGAAACTTCATGTTTCGCCTTTAACTAATCGGTTTTCTTCTTTTCCTTCTCCAGTAAAGGACCCTCAACTCATAATACGTTGGAGGCTTTAAACCTAACCCATATTGTCCTATGGACTCGATCATTGTCTCGAAGCTCTTTGCATTTGCAGCATTAAATGATGTCACACTCGTAGAAAAAGTTGGTAATGTGTATATGGATTCTCTCCTTTTCGTCTTGTGTCAAGCGATTTTCAATAGTCGTTTGGCTCAAATGCTTACTATGTCTCTCTACAACTTCTCTGTGAGTCTTCTTAAGAAATGCTTCAATAGTCTTTGTTGGAGCTTTTGGTTGTAGCTGGTTGGAATTGAAAAGCAACTCTCTTCCTTTTGGAAGCGATCCCAAAACTTGGGATAGTGTTAGAGGAAGCATTGGAAGCCATGTTTGGAGGAGTAGATGATTGTTCTTCTTGCACTTTTACTACATCATCATCATCTAGCTCAACTGACTTATTCCTCTTTTTACTATTCAAAGCCGCTTGCATCTCTCTCATAATTTCTGTTGATATTTTGATGGGGACTCCCAAGTCAAGAACAAAAAAGAAATTTTTATATTGGGCTAATGACAAAACTTTCTCCCAAGTTTGGACGAAAATCAATTTGATACAATGTTCTAAAAGTCGCTAGGTGGGAGGCGGGCGGCTGGGGGGGGCCTAGCGCCTAGGGGGCCTAGGCGGGTTTTTTTTATTATTTTAGGCCAGTTTTAATATTTTATCTTACATTTATCCAAACAAAACAATAATATAAAACAAAATAATCTATAATAAAGATAATTAAGGCCTTTGCTTAAAGTTCAAACACATCTATATTGCTAGTGTAAAAGTTCAAACACAAACATGCAATTGTTCAAAGTTCAAACATATTTTTAACGTATTAGTTTTATTCATAAACAAGATTGCTATTAAATAATAAAATTTAAAATTTCAAGAATTTAAGTCGATATTAAAACTTAAGAAACTAAATTTAAGAATTATATTGAATTAAACTAAATATTACAAATGTATCATCATTTATATAATTTGAAGTTGGTACAAGTTCAAAACATTACAACTATAATAAAATTATCCATTTTGACTTTATATTCATTTCTTGTTGTGATTTGATATGCTACAACATGTATTATGAATATGGTAAATCATTAAAAAAATAAATATATCAAGATTTGGTTTGAGTAGTTATTAAAATAAAAAAATCTCTCCGCCTAAACCCCACCTAGGCCTCGTCTAATGTCCTGGAGGAATTTTTTTGCCGCCTTGGGCCTAGGTGAGGTGTCAGGGGGCCTGCCTAGCGCCTAGGCGGGGCGCCAAGGGGGGCCTAGCGCCTAGGTGGGGCCTAGGCGGGGATTTTTAGAACACTGATTTGATACTCAAAGTTTGGAAATCTTCAATCAATACCTCTAAGTATTTTAAAACAACAAATGTGTTCCCTTTTGGCTGGAGTGACCAATTTTTCACAGGAATACGGTTTGACTACCTTTTTTTGTATTTTGACATTCTCAATACATTTGGCTTGTATATTTTACTTGTATTTAATAAGTATTTTCTCAAATAATATTATTCTTTACTTTGTTCATTTCCCCCAATATTTAAAATTAAAAAAAATAAAATCTTAACATTATTTATAAAATTAATGACAATAAATAATAAATTAAATATAATTATAATTTCCCTGACACATTACCTCCATCTACAAATAAACTATTTTCATGAAATCTATAAATAAAAAAATCAATATTAAAATCAAGTCTCTTTAAAGAAGAAACTAAAATAAAAACAAATTAAATAAATAAAACATCAATGGTAAGAAGAAAAAATTATAAAGCAATTACAAAATAACAATAAAATCAAAAAATCAAATAGATTCTCTCTTTTTTCTTCATCTTTTTTTTCTTCTTTATCAAACTTCTCTCTCTCTCTTCCTTCTCTTCTCTATCTCTGCTCCTTTTCTCTCTCCTCTTTCTTTCTCTCTTCTTCCTGAGCCTTCTCTCTTACTCCATTTGTTTACTTAATTGGTCTTTTAATGTTTTATTTTAAATTGTATAATTTTTTGGAGTGTATATACTTATATAAAATCATAATACATGTATATATATGCCTACATCCAAAATGTATAGTACATAAAAAAATTGACACGTGGCAATCTCTGTCGAAAAATTGGTCTATCCGGCCAAAAGAGATGGAAATTCTTGAAATTTTAAAAGTTGAACCAAAGGTTATGTATGAGGAACAAATTGAGAAAACCTCTAACGTTGGTTTTGAGTTGTTCGTTACCGAAGAAAGGACGATTCGAGAAGTTGATCCAATCCAAGTTGACGTTGATTTGGTTGTTCCAAAAAGCTTTTTAGCACCTTTAAATACAAAACCAAGGCTCTCATCATTGAGCCATACCTCGTGATGATGTTGTCAAAAGTGTTTAAAGATGTTCTTCCGTTGCATATGAGTTCATTATTTATTCTCTCATATTATAGAACTCGAGATCGAGTTTTCTCTAACAAGAGGAGAATGATGGGGATTCCAAGTCAAGAACAAAGAAATTTTTTTTATATTTATTATTTGGAGTTTTTATTATGTTTAATATAAATGTAGTTGGTGTGTGATTTATGTATTTTATTTATTAGTGGGGACTTAAGACATTAATTAGTAATTAAGAATTATTAATAAGTGTATTTTAGTTGTTTAGCACTTTTATTATTCCCCAAGTAATATTAGGGTTTTAAGTCTCTTTAAATAGTAATATAATCCTCACAAGTCTGTTAGACTGCATACTATTGATATTGAAGTTGATAATTTTATCCATATCGTAGATGTATTTTATCCATCTTGGTGTTGATACGTGGAGTTAATACACTTAAGAGATCCTAGTGGTTTAAACATGAAGTTTAAATCCTAGTTTATTTTCCATTAATTCTTCATCTTAAATCTGTCTTGCATCATGTTTTTGGGCACTTCACTACATCTTCAAAATTCCAATTAGATGTTGCTTAGCCTCTTGATACCCGAATGATATTTCTTCCCGCAAAGTATATATTCCATGACATCATTATTATTTGTATCCGGCCAATATCCATATTTTCAACCCGGATCGTTCGATTTAGCTTTTCTTTTGAGGATCCTTAGTTATATCATAACTATTGGCTACCCAACTTTCCGCCATTTTGTTTTCTAGTTTCTACACAATACAATCAAACAAAATATATAAGACAAAATTGATCCAAATAATCAAAATATTTTTTACTTTTGTTTTTACTTTTGAATCATTGAATGTATTACTTTTGGTCCATACTCCATAATTAATTAAGTAATTATATAAACAATAATTACTGTTCATTGTCCAAAATATAAAGTAAATAAAATGTTACATATCTTTTTAGTCCACAATAATGATTATCAGTGTATGTTTCAGCATGGGACTTAACCTCATGTCCAAAATGTAACCACACAAGTTAAAAAAACACATGTAGGTTTATCATATATCATGTCTCAGTTATTAGTTTCAAAAAGATGGAGAAATAATTATTTAGTACCCACTGGCCAAAACAATACTCCCTCCGTTTAAAAATAAACGTCCTAATTAGTTTCGGCACACTAATTAATAAAGTTTTCTTTTATCTAAATTACCCTTTTTGATTACTTATTAATTGAAATATTTTTTCACTTTTCTATGATCCCAATAATTACTTTTTCACTTTTCTATGACCTCAATAATTGTTTTTTCACTTTTCTATGACCCCAATAATTGTTTTTTCACTTTTCTATTACTCTAATAATTACACTTTTCTGTCATTTAATTCTCTAGATACATTTTTTTGTAATTCTCACATTCCCAATAAGTATATTAAGTAGATTGCGAGGGTATAAGAGAAAGAATATGATAAATAAAGTTACTAATATAGAAATAGACATTTATTTTGGAACATCCTAAAAAAGAAATTAAGACATTTAATATGGAATGGAGGGAGTATATTTTAGCAGGTAAACACTACCCACTGTCCAAAAAAGTACTCACCGTCTAAAACATATTATGTATTGTTCATAGTGTAAAGTTTGCAAATTTTAATAGTTAAAAACAATACCCATGTCCAAAACATTATTATTTAATCATATACATAGTCTAACACTACCCAAAGTATTACAAGCAATCAATATTCTAAAAGGCGCTAGGCGAGAGGCGGCCGGCCGAGGGAGGCCTAGCGCCTGGGGGCCTAGGCCGGGTCTGGGCGGGGCCTAGGCGGGATTTTTTATTTCAAGTCAATTTTAATATTTTATCTCACATTTAACCAAACAAAACAATAATATAAAGCAAAACAATCTATAATAAAGATAATAATGGTCTTTGCTTAAAGTTCAAACACATTCATATTGCTAATGTCAAAGGTCAAACACAAACATGCAATTGTTCAAAGTTCAAACATATTTTTAACGTATTAGTTTTATTCATAAACAAGATTGCTATTAAATAATAAAATTTAAAATTTCAAAATTTAATTCAATATTAAAACTTAAGAAACTAAACATAAATTTAAGAATTATATTAAATTAAACTAAATATTACAAATGTATCATCATTTATATAATTTGAAGTTGGCACAAATTCAAAAAATTACAACTATAATAAAATTATTCATTTTGACTTGATATTGTTCGTTTCTTGTTGTGATTTGATATACTACAACCTGTATTATGAATATGGTAAATCATTAGAAAAATAAATATATCAAGATCTAGTTTGGGTAGTTATTAAAATTAAAAAAAAAACTCTGTCTAGGCTCCGCCTAATTTCCTAAAGGAATTTTTTTGCCGCCTTGGGCCTAGGCTGGGTGCCAAGGGGGCCTAGCGCCTAGGCGGAGCCTAGGCGGACCTAGGCGGGGATTTTTAGAACAGTGCACGCAACATATTATATAATACCCACTAAATGACCAAGACTACCCACTAACCCAAGTAACCTATCATATTACAAAATAACCGACTAACACTACCCACTAACCCAAGCAACCCAACATATCACAATTCACAAACAAAATACCCAGCAATCAACATAGCAGCGAGAGAGAACTCAGAGTCAGAGAACGAAAATACTTCGCATGCGAGAGATAAGGAAGGTGAGAAAACAGACCTGAGGGAGACTCGGTTGGGGGAGGTTTGCGATGACGCGACTGAGGGAAGTCGAAGTCGAAGAGGAGTCGCGAAGTCGACTGGAGTGTGGAGTCGCGACGTTGTAAAGGCAGGGTACTGAGACTAAGTTTAGGGCTTTAAACTTAATTGCTGTTGGGTAAGTAGAAGACCCATGGAAAAATAAAAGGTTGGGCACCGTGAGGCACCGAGCTGCCAAGGCTTATGCCTTGGTGACCCTGCCTCAAGTCAACACACGACATGGCTTACTCTTCATCGCAAGGACGCCTAGGCGTCGCCTTGGTGAAGCCGTGACAACTATGCTCACTAGTTTTTATTTATTTTCGCACTTGTATTTCTTTTTGAGAACTCCTCGTCATTTCTTTCTATACTCTCTTCTTTTTCTTTCTTTTTTTTATCAAAAGCTTTTTTGGTATCCCCCAAAAGATTATTTATTATTTTGTTTCCAGGTGCAAACATGTTACTGCTATTGATATTGATCCAAAGAAGATTGATTATGCACAGCATAATGCTTCCATCTATGGGGTTGATGATGGTATTGAGTTCATAATAGGGGACTTTTTCCTTTTAGCTTCAAATTTAAAGGTATGAAAGTTCTCGTCTCTTATATTTTATGGAATAATCTATTTTCCCATTTCCCCAAATAAGTGAGCTGGTTTAACAGACACATAGTTTTTGTTGGAGAGTTTACTTTTTATTATTATTTTTGGATGGCGAGAGGGAATGATCTGGATAGATTAAGTTCACTTATTTTTGTACATCTCAATGTACAAGGGAGCTCACTTAAATGGGACTGAGGGAGTGGATTTTATTGCCTTCCTATCCTTTTACTTTTTGAAATTATTGGTGTACCGTTAGGGTGTAGAGATCTCTGTTGCTAGTATTGGTTCTTATTAACATCAAGTGTCTAGCATGCAAAAGGAGCACCTTTTAAATTCCTCATTTTTTTTTATTTATGTTCTTATATGAGTGAAATATTGGCACTTTTTATCTGCTTAGTACTTTTTGCTCCATAAGTTGTGATATATATTATCTTTAAAAGAAAAATAAATAATATTTTTCCATTAGTATGACTCAAACATAAATTGTAATTGCCATCTCAAGATTTTAGACACATTTAAAAAAAATAATAATCATAATTCTTCCAATGTAGAAATTTAAATATGCATCTAAAGATTATATACAGTTGAATGAGTCCAATACAATTGTGTTCAACCTCTTTTCCCGTTTGGCTTCCCCATAGAAGTCTTTGTACCTTCTCAACAATCCTATATTTGGCCCTCCTTCAGAATATTATGGGTAGTTGGATCCTACTCCTAGTGGAGACGTAGCACTTGATATTAGTTATGCCAGTTATTTTGCGTTTGGGATATCTGCAAGTGGACACCTCTAGATTTTGAGTTATGCCAGCTATTTTATGTTTGGGATATCTGCCAGTTGATGCAGCAGTTTTTTGTTGTAAAATGAGAGATATAATATGAAAATCTCTCCAGTTACATTTCGATTTATCACAGTGCTTACATTTTATATTTTTCAGAATATCAGTCGTCACTTTTTGGTTTTGGTGGACACCTCTAGATTATGCTCGGATACTTCTTTTTACTTTTAGTGACCTCCTTTAGATCTCTTTATTGATGTGCTTACTTTCTTGAAATTGTAGCTAATTTTGTTCAGATTTTTGTTACAGTTGATCGTCTTTAGGACAAACTTTGCTATGTAGTCGATGTGAATGAACAGAATTCAGTTATTTCTTCTTTATTTACTTTTTACGTCCAGTCCTTTACTGAGTTTCAAGCTTTCATGTTGAATATCTGCGGTGTTTCAGGCGGATACCGTCTTCTTGTCACCTCCATGGGGAGGACCTGCTTATGCCAAAGTAAAGGCTTTTGACATCAAAAGTATGCTCAAGCCACATGACGGGTCTAGAATTTTAACTCTTAAAAATATCTGAACATTTGCAATTATTTTTATTCCTTTTCTTTTCAAATTACTTTATTCTTATGTGTACTACATACTAATGTCAGGTATTTCCTCTTTACTGTTGCAAAGAGAATTGCTTCCAGAATAGTCATGTTCCTCCCAAGGAATGTTGATCTCAATCAACTGGCAGAGTTGTCTTTATTTGCCAACCCTCCATGGTCACTGGAGGTATGTGGACCAATTTTTCGGAATATACAATTATTTATTTTCATATGCTAATACATTTCTACGCTTAGGCAGTCTTGAATTACCACCTCTCTCATAATAACAAATACTTAATATATTGGTTGTTATCTAAATTGATATGAATGTAATACGAGTATTATTTTTGTAACTACATTTTCTGCCCCCTCTTCCCCTTCCAAATAAAGAAAAAGGAAAGAGAGAAAAAGAATATAACTATTGGGACAATTCTATCACTGAAAATGAAAATTTAAGGTCCTTTAATTATCTAAGTTGGGGATATTTATATTCCTTTTTTGTCTGTTTTTTCTGGATACCTTTGCCTTTCCTATGACGATTATTTTGTAAATAATTTGTTTAAATGTCTAATCAATTAATCATCTGAATAATTTCATTTATGATGCAATTTTGCCCCAAGAGATGAAGACTTGAATGATTCATTTGGCATAAAGTCGTAACTAGTTATGAGTATATGCCTGGGTCATGTGCTTCCACTCTTGCACCCTTGTATATTTTCCGTTAGTATTAATGTTTGGCTCTCATCTTTATCCGCCTCATATATGCTTTTAGGGATAAGGTTTCCTCGTTCTAATGCTTGTGTCTCAATTCATACTAATCCGATAATATTAATGTTTGGTTCTCATCTTTAGCCGCCTCATATATGCTTTTAGGGATAAGGTTTCCTCGTTCCAATGCTCGTCTCAATACATACTAATCCCTAAATAATTTCAATCAAAGACACTGTTGCATGCTCTGGTTTACGCAAGTTGAGTTTTCTGATGATTCGGACTTACACTATTAGATTAGATCATAATTATAAAGAAATATTTTTCCAGGTTGAAAAGAACTTCCTAAATGGCAAGTTGAAGGCGATTACTGCATACTTCAGTGACCCATCAGTGTAGATTACAACTTCCAGCAAATATTTGTTGATAATTAACCAGTTGCTTCATTTGGGGCAGAATTTTGGCTATTCTATATTCAATAATTTATATAAGGAATGTGTGTACATATGTATAAGGAGAGATTAAGAGATGTAAATTTGATTAGCGATGATTTTCATACTTTAATCACAAGAACACCTTGGTGGTTTTGTCGTAGGAAGTTTGGCGAATGAAAGTATAATCTTTCATGATTCAGAACCCTTGGAAAATCCAGGTGTAACAGGTTATAAATCGCCATCCCTTGAGATATACACATTATGCTGCACCAACTTCTGCAGGGAGTTTGGTCCACTATATATATGAAAACATGTTTTGCATTGGAAGAATTTGAACCTTACACCTTTGGCATATGTTAGATGTTGATGCATAGAGATAAAAAGCAATTTGCCACCAGTAGAAACCCACTATCCAGAAGACCACCTTAATGTATTCATCCAAGGGTAATATGAGAGTTGGTATGAGAACATTCATCTTCAAAATCGATAAATTATCATTCAAAAATGAATTTGACTAGATAATTACACGACTCGTAGGGACATAAAAAAGGAAATTTTTCTTTTTTATGCATTCCAATTAACAAAAGGACTAAAAAAAGGTACCAAAAGTCGCATAAAAACTTAAGAAATAAGAACAAGCTTGTTGAACGGATCAGGTTAGCATGAAGTTATTTTTTTGGTAAGTTGGTCAATTGGCCAATAGAATAGTGACACACATACAACCTTGCCTGTGTGTCAGTATTCTATTGGTCAATTGACCAACTTATCCCAAAATAAACTTCATACTAACCACTTCCTTGCTGAACACAGGCCTTTGCATTATTATTATTATTATTGGGAGTGGTTAGCATAAAAGGTGAATTTCATCCATTTCATGTTTAATACGGTGCTAATACGCAACACTGTATTGGGCATGAAGCGAACTTTTCATAAAGTTCAATCCATTATTATTATATACTCACAGTAGTTCAGTTTTGGAAGGTGTAGGTGTGTGTGGTAGCCTAGCTTGGCCTGGCCTGGTAGGTAAAATAGACAAATCTTTACATTTAAACATTGTCTGCGGTCTGCACAATGCATAGCTAGCTAATGCGCCTCACGTTGAGTTGAATTGAATGCCACCTTCTACTATTAAAGGAACCTTCTGCTGTTTGCTCGTCAAAATATTGGTTCTTTCCTGATCATGTACTTTTATTTTACATAAATCTTTAGATGACTGATATAGAATTGTTCAAGGGCCCTAGAATAATTATAAAAAAATTATAAAAATGATATACATATCCATAAATATGTGTTTATGGGGTGTGTTATTGCGATTAATGTGAAAATCTATGCGATAAGATAAAATAAATTAGAGTAGTGACCTCTTATGTATGCATATATGTCACGAATAAGGGAAGACATGACTGCTAACTGTCGGATCTAAAAATATATTTAATGATTCTAATTATCATGAAGTATCAATTAATATATTTAAATCATAACTAATAAAGATGTTATATTGAATATTAAAAGAAAATTGAGGAGAGCTAGCCAAAACTCTCTTTAATATTCTTTTGAATTTGCAATAAAAATATGTCCATTTTTGTTGTACGTAAATACATTAATTAATTATTATATATTTCATTAATTTATAAATTAAACTATTTTTATTCATTCTTAACAAGCAACGTATTTTTAGTGCAATTCATATAATATATAAACTCTTTCAGTTTTGTAAGGTTGAGGGATTATTTAGTTAAATATTTGTTACCCGTTTTGACCGGCATGAGGGCAGACAGTTCCAGTCTGTCCAGCTCGTTTCACGAGAACATTGAACTCACATTTATGCCCTCTGTCTGACTTGTCAACTGCTTATTAATTGCGGCCTGCGGGAATGAAATGGAGTAAAATACAAAAAATAAAAGGAAATTATTAAATATATAATAGAAAATATTATTTTCGCAATAAAAATGTTGCTATAAATTCTATAGCAACGATCTTCACTGTCGTTATATATCTACAACAATACTTTTATTGGAAAAATAATAAAGTGTTATGGATTTAATAATTCCCAAAATAAAATGGTAAGAGCAATTTGCAAGTGTATTTTCAACTCGAGCAAAACACTTATATTATATACTCTCTATTCTAAAATATAAGATTTATATTGATTTTTTTAAATTAATTTATAATATTTTAAATTTTAAAATAAGCATAAATTCTTTTAATTTTAGCTACTATAATGGTAAATATTATAAATTATGAAAAAGTATTACTTGGTGTAAAATTTATTATTTTATACTTTTTAATACATTATATCAATTTTGAGTTTAAATATTTCTCAATAATAACTTGTACACATAATAATTCATAGTGGTTTAAATGTATGTTTGGTTACCTAGTTTTTGGGTATTCAGCGTTTGGTGCGTTTGAAAGTTCAAATTGTAAAATCTCAATCACACATCGAAAGAATCTGTATATAAGGAATTAAGTTATTAACAATAATACTTTTAGTCATGACCTTTTAGATGAGTATGTTGTGGGCTAATTAGACGACTCAAGAAGATAGCATTGGATTACTGGTTTAAGATTTTGTTTGGATGAATTTGATTCAATTCGGACTTTGAATTTGATTCGAAATATGTTCTGAATTCCGGATTAGTGTGCGAATAAATCCTAATTGTGTTTGGATGAATTTGATTCAATTCAGACTTTGAATTTGATTCAAAATTTGTTATGAATTCCGGATTAGTGTGCGAATAAATCCTAATTGTTTTTTTTTAAATGAGGATGTTTGTTACTGTGTTGAAATTGTACGATCCATCCCACATCAATTCATCATCATGCAGCGCACACCTCTATAGACTAGCCCAATAAGCATGTTGGACCACCTCCTTACCTAAAAGGTTAACCTATTAGGTTGAGGTTCTATCATACTTATTAACCCATCTACACTCTTGAATTTATCCAATGTGGGATTCATGTGAAATATCCCAACAATCTCTGTTAGGAATAAGCATGTGAATGATATTCCTATTTATATATGATTTGGTTATGATATAAATGAATGAATATGCAAGTATGCTTGCATCAAGAAAAGCTGTAAAGTCCTTTGATAGATAATAGGAACATATGTACAAGGACTTAGAATAAATTGATCAAATGTGTTAGGTTGATCCTACATAAGCAAAACAGCTTTGTAAAGTCCTTAAATGAAATGATGTACAGGGATTACAAATTTAGAAAGATCAAACTTGTTAGGTTGATCTTATAATGTAATAGATAGGTCTGTCTGATCGTCGAGCACTGCACCAGAAATCGTAGTTTGCCAGAAGAGTCAAGGAAAACTCGAGAGCTATCAAGGCAAAATCGTAGTATGCAAGATAGTAGATCTCGGAGTTCGTAGACTGCCAGGAGAGGCGAGAAAGGATCGTAGTGTGTCGAGAAGAACTTCCTCGAAGCCATAGTCTGTTGAGGAAGTCATGTTCGGAATCATAGAGACAACATGTCTAAGAGCCGAACGAGCATCTGCTAAAGCCAAGTCAAGAATTGTAGACCACACTCGGAGTCGTAGAATCTACTAATCAAATAAGAGGCAGAGATCGTAGTCGAGCCAAATCAGATGAAGACAACAAGCTTAAGGACAGAGATCGTAGAGTGTCGACATCTGATCTCGGAGTCGTAGTGTCTGCACAACCAAAGCTAAATCGTAGAGTGTAGAATTAAGGCTTCAACAAAGGTGCTCACAACGCCAATACAGAATCATAGAGTAAACACGATTCTCAATAAATGAGCTCTCCCAGAATATCCAAAGGATGAAGCCTCTTGTTAGAGATGCAAAGATATATTCCACCTGAAGGGAACCAGAGTGCACTCAACGAATGGCTTGCAAGCTAACAGAAGATCTAAGTACCAACCCAATCAGCATCCAGATTGAGTTGTAAAGCCATTCAAGATGAAGCCTTCTACAAGTAGATCAAAAGAAGACTTCAGTAAAAGTGTCTGACTAAGAAAAAGTCAGCAAGTGTAGTAGCTGTCAAATGAATAGAAGACAACGATCTTGGGGTCAACCAGGATCGTAGTGTTTGCCAAGCAAAGAAGGAACTGACATAGTTTACACAGAGATACTGGTCAGCTTCTGAAGAACAAGGCTAAAGTGATTAAGCATGGGTTAGTCCATTGATGATAAGTGAACATGAGATCACAAGGAGAAAGTGAGTTGGACATGCCACAAATTTGAGGTGTCTTGCTATTCATAAGGGACCAGAACAAGGAGTTAAGCTATCACTTTCTTAGATCAGTCAAGGCAAACAGAAGTATTGAAGCACTGCACAAATGAAGAAAGAAGTGTTCTACATTGAAGATCCAATGAACACTCTTAGGATCGTAGTGTTGTCTCAACTAGTCAATAAGCAACATTCAACAAGACACTACGATCAGGTCCAAGAACATATACATCAGAATCGTAGAGTTCGGTCATCTGAAGATTGAAGCATTGGCAACGATTCAATCTGAAGAGTGATATTCGAATATAGCTTATTGAGATCATCGATGCAAGAGGACAATCTCAGATGTTCTAATCGAGAAGTCAAAAAAAGAAATAAAGAAGACTACCTGCCCAAGACATCAAAGTGACATCTCTGACGAGGTAGGTGAAACAGTAGACTACAGTGTCAGAAAGATGAAAAAGGGGATGTCATGTCACATCTGCAGTCTACATCAAATAACTCGAGATTTGCGAGGCAATTCAAACTACTCTCAACGACTATATTCCAACGGAAAGATTGGAAAGGAGTATATATCAGCCTAGAGCTTCAAGGATCAAGAGTTGTTAAGGTTGTAGAATCAGTTGAGTTGTTGTAATACTATATTGTTGACTCTACGAGTTCCACTAGAGATAAACAGAACAAGTCTTAGTGACAGTGAGACTACAAAGGTGGAAGTGAAGCAGCTTTGAAAAAGGAATCAAATTGACTAAAAGTTTCACTCAACAAAGATAAGAATTCCACTGAAGATGGCAGCTAAGCTGAGAGCCGAGAAGGCCAGGAAGATAGCATTCAGAAAAGTTGTAGAGTACAAAGAAGATCAAGAGTCACTCTACAAATTACAATGAACCAAAAGCTGAAATAGAACAATGCAGAACCATGTCTGCAAACCATTCAAGAAGGGTTCAGGGAATGCTAAGTGCCAGACAAAAGTCTACCAAAAGCTCAAACACTTAGCAAACCCAAATGGTGATGGTGCACATCTGACATCAGATGAAGATGAGCAGAAAAGAATAAAGATCAGCTGCACCAGAGAAGATGTGGTCCAGACTCGAAGCAGAATGCAAAGAGGACCACGCTAAGTTGCTAAGTACATAAGATGTTCAAGCTTAAAGACATCTTAGCAGCAAGACACCAACAACAACTACAACAATAAGAAGTCAGGGCCTGAGGGGTCCTTGTCCGGAGGGACTAAATGAAGTTCCAAGCCTGCTGGGCTTAAAGAGTTCCTAGGGAACTAGAGGAAGTTCCAAACCCACTGGGCTTGAAGAGTTCTTAGTAAACTGAAGTTCCAAGGCTGCTGCCTTGAAGGAATCTTAGTGATTCAGGGTGTTGTTCTTCCTTAGTGGAAATCCTGCTAGTTAAAGTAGAAGAGTGGATTAGGAGCTTGAGTTTCTGAACCACTTAAAATCCCTCGTGTCTTTTACATTCAGTCATTTACTTTATGTCATTTACCTTATGTACCTAACTGCTCTAACTGTTATGTATGTATTAACTGCTTACCACTTAACTAACTCTAAGAACAATGTATGTATGATTATGAATATATCAATGAAGGGGATATTTTACTTATTCCACTGTGCTTGAAAAGATTCTTATGTTTGTCATATGTTAATGCATTAGCTATACAAAATAAATAGGAAAAGTATTTGAAAATAAAAAGGATCTATTCAACCCCCTCTTCTAGATCTATTGTGTGCCTACTGGGAACTAACAATCTCCACCTTTCACTTGAATACCCATCACAAGTATCATACTAGAGTATTCACCATTAAACACACCTTCTTTGAATCCTTCAAGAGCTCTGCTCGACTCTAATACTATTCCACTACACCAGAAGTAAACGTGTCTGAGCAATTTCGTAGAGCAATCCTGAGCCCGCTCTACCCGACTCAAATCATGCCGGAAGCAAACGTGTTTGAGCAATTTCCTAGAACAATCCTGAGCCCGCTCCACCCGACTCAAATCTATTTTCTCCACCCACGAGGCCTGCAAATTCACCTTCGCACTCCCCTCGCACCTTGGAGTTAATAATTGGGCCCATCGAACCATGAGCTCTGATACCATTTTGTAGCAGAATTATACGATCCATCCCACATTAATTCATCACCATGCAGCGCACACCTGTGTAGACTAGCCCAATAAGCATGTTGGATCACCTCTTTACCTAAAAGGTTAACCTATTAAGTTGAGACTCTACCATACTTATTAACTCATCTACACTCTTAAATTTATCCAATGTGGGATTCATGTGAAATATCCCAACAGTTAGAAGTCATGATGGATACCCACCTAAACATATATGATTGGGTATCTGATTATCGTTAATAGAAAATGGTCATATTGTGTCACTTATGTTTGGTAGAAGATATGTGATTATCGATAATTGCTATTATGAGT
The DNA here is from genome assembly GCA_020205505.1 of Panax japonicus. Lineage (NCBI taxonomy): Eukaryota > Viridiplantae > Streptophyta > Magnoliopsida > Apiales > Araliaceae > Panax > Panax japonicus. The sequence continues at coordinate 68,000,300 of CM035092.1, read as the reverse complement.
GTTTGATATGAATTTGAGATTATTGAGTATATTTTTTCTAATATTGATCTTTTACTAAAATATCCTTGTATTAATTTTAGTTAAATGATTCACCCATATGGTTAATGTTAAATGTAATTATCAACGATTATCAAAGTAGTATCAAATTAATTAATTTAGTACTCATTATGTTCCAAAATTAGATATACAACTAGATACAAATCTGCGCATTGCGGCGAGATTATTCATTTTGTAAATAATAAATTTATACATACATTAATAAATTAAAATATAATAATAAGATGATATATTGTTGTGCGATTATCAAATTTTGGTAGCACTTGTTACATAGAGTTGGGTAAAAATTTTGTGAGCAAATATATATCCAAGTATAGAATTAATCTGATTACTAAACTCCAGGACATTATATAACAGTTGTGTGTGTGTGTGTATATATATATATATATATATATATATTAATTTATTGATAAAAATATTTATAATGTAACCAATAGTGATTTTAGGAGATAATAATTAATTTAATAATGTTAATATTAGAACAGTTAACATTATCAGAACAGTTTAGATTTGTAGTGATTTAGGAGATATTAAAAGGCTTTTCTTTTAATATAAATGTATGCATACACACAAATAATATGTATATAGTGATAATGATATAATAATAAAACTGTGATAATAATGTTAAAATATTTATTATGTCTAATGACACTTTTGTATAACGAATGGCGTATTATTTAATTAATATTTTTTAAAAAAGTTTTATATGAAATGTTGTTCAAAAGTCCATTCAATTGTATTTCAGTAATATTAAGAATTATCAAAAATTTGATCTAAATAATTCTAAGAGTTAAAATCAAAAAATACACACATTCATAGATCAATTATTAAACAACTTATTTCACGTTTCAAACAGATCAATTATTAAACAACTTATTTTTATTCAGCGTTCAGCTTTCAAGTTTCATTCACCTCATTCAATTTTTTTTAACTATTTAAAAATTTTCATAATTTTATTCAGCTTTCAGCTTTCAAGTTTCATTCACCTCATGCATTTTAATATAATTAATAGATTTGACTTTTGAAATCAAATGAGGACACATTAAACTTCAAACTAATGTGAATTTATTTAATTTTAATTAATACAATAATTAAAAAATTATTAATCACAAAATTTATTTTATTCTAAATTTTTTATGAGTCATAACAATTATGAAATTTAATATGTCGTCGTTTGACTTCAAAAGACATATTGTATCTCTAACTTTAGAACGAATAGAGTATTACTTTGTAAATGGTATTTATTTTTTTTAACATGTTTATAAAATAACAGTTCATAATTTATTCAATTATTAAGTACAAAATTGTCTAGTATGTTGTTAATAATACATTAAACTTATAATAATAAAATTACCCAATATTTAATTATCAAAAATATAAAATTACGGGTATAACAAACACAATTTATAAAAATAACCAACTACATTATTTAAGTTTAGAGTTTAGATGAACACCTCTTAAGGACAAACTCATAGGCAATTGTTTGAATAACTTTTTTCCTTACGAATTAGAAACAAACTTGTACGGAGAGAAATTTTCAAAAAATGTGTCCTACCAAAAAAAAATATTTGATATTATTTTTAATTAAACAGGCCTTTAATTTAACACATCGTTACACCAAACTGATAGTCTATTTATTTTGAACTTTTTAACACAAACTATTATTTAAAATATATGAAAAAGTATATAATTGGGTATCTAAGTTACTAGTGCCGTAAAATTAGCAAATCAGTTCAATTCGTATTCGTTCGACTAAAAGTTCGATTCGAGCTTGATTTGAAATTCAAATATGAACAAATTTTAAAGTTCGATAAATTATTCGAATCTATTCAAATTATAATTTTTTATTGATAATCGGATCATATTCGTTCGAAAAGTTCAAAATGTTCGGACTCGATTCGAGATTGTGCTCGACTCGGTAGGTAAAAGAGTCTCATCAAATCTTATTTTATACTCGATAAATATTTTTAAAATGATCTTAACCAATAAAACATTAAATCGTAAATTATTTCTAGTTTTTGTGAGCAATAAAATATAAATTATTTCAAGTATTCTAAAACAATAAAATTTAACTCATTTCAAAACAATGAAAAATTTATAGAAATGTAAAGATGTTTGTAAATAAGATATTATCATTTCTCCTATCTATCTACTAGAGTTACATTTTTACCAATGTAATTTTCTATGTTTAAATTTGCAAACGCACTACAAAAATGAAAAATCAAGGAATTAGGATTGACTTGGTTCTTATTAGTAAGAAAAATTTAAATAAAAATTAATATTAAATAATGACTAACGGGTCACATGCAGGTTAATTTGTTATGGGTTGAGTTTAAATAATACGGAGTATTAATTTAGTGAGGGAATGAATTTGAGTATTAAATTATCAGTTTTATAAGTTACTCTCTCCGTCCCACGACGTTTTAGATGATTTTATTTTTTAAATTATTTATTATTTTATATAATTTAAAATAATTAATTATAATTTTTTAATTATAATTATATAATTATAAAAATTTAAGAATATTATAGATAATTAATAAAGTAGTACCGTATAAATTAGAAAGTTAATCCAAAACCCAACGTTGAAGCGAAATAATAACCTGTAGGCAAATCCAAAAATAAACATACATAATGGTACTACCAAATTGTCCTTTCCGTTATATCTCCTCCTCCTGTAATACTATGAACAGCTGATTGTAATTATCTTTTTCTCTCTCTATATCTCACTATTTAGGCTGGGAATGTGGTGATCCAATGGCGGAGCTAGGGTTTCAAGATCACAGCGGCCAGTTGACGATGAGAACGGGATTCAGAGGAGCTCGAGATGCGAGTCCGGACTCCGTCATTTTCAGCGCTGACTCAAACTTCAGCCTCTTCTCCTCCTCCGCTTCCTGTAGCGTTGACCGTTGCTCATTTGCTTCCGATGTTCACGAACACGACTCTCTCCCCTCCGAAATCTCTCAGGTATCAATTTCTCTATTGTTTTATACTTCAATGTTTGGTTAGTCTCTCTGTTTTTTCGTGAATCTTTTAGGGGGAGAAAATTATTTGATTGTTTAGCTGAAATGTAGCAATATATATGTATTAAATGGTTGTATATATAGTGACAGAGTTAGATATTTGATTGTTTAGCTGAGATCAGTACTGATTAGATTATTTTGGATCTTATCACTTTTTTTTAGAAAGAGAAAATTCATTTGATTGTTTCGCAGAAAATGTAGCAATATGTATGTATTAAATGTTGTATATATTGAGACAGAGTTAGACATTTGACTGTTTAGCTGAGATCAGTACTGATTAGCTCATTTTGGATCTCATTAATTTTTATGTTTTCTGATGAGCATGCTTCATGAAAATATCATTTATAATAATTTGCTAGTGTGTACATAATCATAGATTTCATTGACATCATATTAAGGCGAATATGATTGATGAAAAGGAAAACTATATTTTTGTCCGGAATAGATATTATTTCAGAACAAAATTTAACTTATCTGACAACTGTTTCTATTGAGCATCAAATTTAGTCCTTGAATTTGAAAATGTGAAAACTACAAAAACATTAAAGTCTTTGATTTGAACCAGCATTTGGCAGTACACAAATGCCATGATACCTCTTCCAGTGGTCCAGATCTAGATCAAAACAAATCCAAGAAAAGTCCCCTTTGCAGGAAAGTAGAAAAAGCTAAAGGTACTCACATCATGTCATGTCTATGTGCCAAATCTAATTCAAGTTCTCACAATTTGCCTTTTGGTTTTTCCTGATTTTTATGCACAGTTCAAAAAGAACACAGTGAGGTAGAAACAGAGGATGAAAATCAAGTCCTGGATTCAGCAAGAAGCTCCTTTTCTCAAGCACTAAAAGGTGGAAATTGTGCAGTATGTCAGTCAGTATAATATATTGTACTATTTGTGTTAAACCTTAGATTTAGAAAGCCTAATGAAGTGGTTTAATAATCAGATTGTCAAGTACGAAGGTCGAGATCTGAGGCAAAGAAACTAGATAGGCGAAGACCTGCTTCGCTAGATCTGAACAATACTGTGACCAATGTCACCAGCTCTTCCCCACGATTTGGAGTTATGAAGAAAAATTCTGTTTCAACACGGCGAACTGATACATTTCCTAGTCCCGGGACACCGAATTATCGTCAAACAAACGTTGGTATTCAGAAGGGATGGAGTTCAGAACGTGTACCTTTGCATACAAGTGCTAACAGGAGGAATGTAAATAATGCATTATTGCCTTTCAATAATGGAAGGACATTACCTTCCAAATGGGAGGATGCTGAGAGGTGGATTTTCAGTCCAGTTTCGGGAGATGGTGCTGTGAGGTCTTCGTTTCCACAGCCGCAGACGCGGCCCAAATCAAAGAGTGGGCCTCTGGGGCCTCCTGGAAGTGCGTACTATTCAATGTACTCCCCTGCAGTGCACATGTTTGATGGAGGGAATGTTGGGAATTTGATAGCAGCCTCCCCATTCACAGCTGGAGTGATCGCTGCAGATAGTTTTTCCATACGACATGATGGACGAGATGGTGGAAATGGAAACTTTCCTGCATGTATGGAGCCGTGCATGGGAAGGTCGGTCAGCATACATGGTTGCTCTGAGATGCTATGCCCATCAATCTTGCTAAGCTCCCACGGTACTGGCTATCTATTCCTCGGGCTTTTTAAACTTACCAGAACATTAAATTTTAAATTTAGACTTCTGGATGTTTTATTTTATTACTACTTATTTCCCTGTTGCACCGTGTTCAGCCATTCATATATGATTGCCAGTTTTTCATCTGTGAAAAAAAAGAAAGAATCAATAGTGATTATTCAGTGGGAACAGTGATTATGTTTTTAGTTCTGGTCTTAAAAAGGATCCATTAATAATCAATTATTAGATGGACTATGATGTTCCTCGGATTAGTTGCTGTAACTTGGATGCCCCCTATTATATATGGTTAGGAAAATATGGCTGAACTTTAGTTGCATACTGTCTTTATAGTTGTTCGCTCTAAAAGTATAATATGGATATCTTTTGATGCCAAAAATTGCAAAAGTTTCCAAAAGGTGTGATAATTACAATTGTCATATGTTACTAAAGATGCGTTTATATTGCCTTTTGATTGATTGAATGGTCCTTTTCATTATTAAGTTTGAAATTTTCCGCAAACTATTGTATATTTTTTTTCTAAGATCGCATCTGAAATCTGTTCTTCACTAGTCACTACTAGTTGGTCAACATATGAGGTTCTTTTATAAATGATCTGGTTTTTCTTTTGCAAAACAAGTTCCCCATCAACACACCGACTTTAACTGGATGGTGTATGTTGGTTGGGGTTTGGGTGATGTGTTCTTGCTGTTCAGTTCACACAGAATGACTCCTATTTCAGAGTGTAAAACACAGACTTTATCCACATTGTCACATCACTTGAGCTGATTGAACTAAAGCTTATTGGTGTATGCACTTTTTTTTGCATGATTTCCCAATCCTGGTTAATGACCACATCTACGCCAGTCTGCAAAAAGTAAACTAAAAAGCATTAGTATTTTTTCTCATTGGAAGGAAAACAAACATGAAAAAAACCAACTCCTTTCAGACCTTGAAACCGCCGAAAGTGCTTCTCCCAGTTTTGGGAAAGGGGCAAGCGTATGAGGTCTAATATTTTCAAAAAGTTACATGCATGATCTTTTTGCCTTCACTAAACTTAATATTCCTTTTTGCATTATTTTGTGATCAGCAGGATAACTACAACTCTACAAGACTGTAGTTTTGCCATTTAAACCATGTGTAGTTCTGTGTATGATTGGGCAAGTTTATTATTCATATCCCATTTCTGATTGTGGCTTGTTGCTTGGATCCAACATACAGATGAGAAACTTGACTGTGTTGAGGATGAAGCCAACAACGTATCTCGTGCTGTTTCAAGAAGGGATATGGCAACTCAGATGAGCTCTGAGGGAAGCCCGCACTCGTCTCCTAGGGAGAGGCCTTCTTTCTCTCCATCTCCCTCTGCCTTACCCATTGTGGAGTTTCATAGTTTCCATTCCTCTAAACAAGAAATCAGGGATGTGCAAATTGATGAACGGGTCACCATGACTCGATGGTCCAAGAAACATAGAGCTCGAAATGCTGGGAAAGGCTCAGGAAATGTTGATGACTGGAAAAGTAAAGCTTTGGAGGTCAGGTCCACAAATTGGGAAGTTTCGGAGACAGCAAAGAGAATTTCAAAGTATGTGTGTATTGCTGATTTCCTATTATTTTCTTCTTCTTTTGTTTTCTTTCTGCTTTTGGTTGTCTTATACAAAAGAGAATACGACTCTCATAAGTTATAAGGGCTAGAATTATGTATTCACCACAAAAAAAGGTACACAACCACATACCGCTGGGAGAGAGACAGTTTACCCGTATAATATTAGGCTTGCTGTGATGTTGGTATTGCAATTAATTTTTTGGTTAGAAATATCTTACCTTGTGGTTAAATGACTAAATTAATAATCTTTTCATGAATTTTCCCCATACTGGAGGCCAAAATTAACTTTAAAAAAATATCATTCTTTATGCAATGGGAGTCTTTGGGCCACTGTCTTTCCATGTCAAGAGTAGAGTTTTGTCCTCTGTTTCAAAGTTTGATTTAATTGAAATAAATAAGGGCATTATCTATTAATGTCAAAGATTTATGGACCTCATTCAGTTCATAAGATTTTCCATGAAAGTTTTCTTTTGATCATTTTGCGTCCTTTATCATAACCTGAATTTTATCCTCCCAGTCTACAAAACATTAAACACATGATTAAGCTTGCAGAATCTTAACCTTTAAAATTTGCATGGAGAAAGAAGTAATAAAAATTATCTATCTGTTGATTTCTAATGTAAATTATGAAAATAAATATTTCAGGGTTCAGAGGGAGGAAGCCAGAATTACTGCATGGGAGAACCTGCAGAAGGCAAAGGCTGAGGCAGCTATACGGAAATTAGAGGTTGTTTCTCATATGCCAGTTCAAATATTTACGATACATTAATTTTCATCACAAGTCGATCATTTAGGAATTATATTACTTTTGTTGCAATATTACTAGCTCCAATTAAAATGGAGTAATGAGCATCCGGTATTCCCCCTAAAAATCAAAAAGTTATAATAATAAAAAAATAATAATTCTATGTGCACAAATTGTGCTCAAACAGTTGTGCATAAATAATATTATCCCTTGTATTGAATAGTAAAAAAATGATGTAAAAAGTTAATAAACCTTATCAATCATTTAAATGGTAGGATCCATATATTATTTTTTCTCTCTGTTTGTGCATAGTTTGTGACTTTGTGCACATAGAACCACTCATACAAAAATAAATAAAATGGCTTTAATTTTTGTTGTTGATCCTTTATAACTTACTATGTTATTTAGATGAAACTTGAAAAGAAGAGGTCATCATCCATGGATAAGATTATGAACAAGCTCAGATCAGCTCAGAGGAAGGCTCAACAAATGAGGAGCTCCGTGGTGGTAAACCAGGCTCCTCAAGTTGTTAGAACTTCCCAGAAGGTCATACCTTTCCGCAGGACCCGTCAGATTGTTTCCTTGAGTGGCTGTTTCACCTGCCATTTTAGGACCTCATCCAACTTTCAGTGCTCCATGTAAGTCGGGTAACTTCTTAGGCTATGTTTGTTTCATGGAACTGGACTATCTATACTATTTAAGTACCTATGAGTACTTCTTTATCCTTGAGTTAACCCTACAATGACAATCATGGACTATTTTCCTACTCAGTAAGGTCATTTGATACATCAAAAGGGATACTGTTTAATCCTATATTCCTACTTGGGTATTATACCTTAGAAACAACAATTTTTTTATTTATGAGATTACCATTATGGGATTAATTAAGGATAAAAAAGTGTTTATACGTACTTAACTAGTATAAATAAGTTGAATCTATGTTGCATAATTGCAAACAAAAATAGACTCGGCGTTTCTATTCTGAAATGTACCCTCCTCTCTAATTTGTAAACTCATGTAATGACATCTACTGCTGTGGAATGTCCACTTTGCTAACACTGATTTATGCATATGAATGGTGAATTTGCTTTCGCGATTTATATTAGCTATTTTTAATGTGAAGGTGGTAATTACATGCGCAATAGACATTTGCTCTTTATTTTTATTATTAGCTGATGCATTATGATGTTTGATTAATATGAAATACTTTTGCTTCATTTTATTTAAAAAGAAAGAAATACTTATGTTCCTCATTGCTTGCTGTATTTATTTTTATTATTATGTTTTCATTTAGCATTTAAAGGCAAATCCGCCGAAAAATATCTACAATTTTTTGTAATAGTTTGGACAAGTCATTTCATTAAATTCTAGGATGAACGTATATAATAGCGCCACAAGTTCTGTAACTCATTGTAATAACTAGTACTCATTATGACTGAGCAAAAAATAGTTATAACCGAGTTATCAAATCGAACTAAAATAATTTAACCGATTTTTTTTTAAAATTCAGTTATTTTTAATATTTCGGTTATATCTGATTTTTTTTACGATTTCGGCTAGTTTGTACGGATTTTATTTTTGAGCTATTTGATTTAACCGAATACTCGAAAAACACCCGACCCAAATACCTAAATCTCTTTTTTGTTACTCCCTATCTTAATTCTTATATTTTCATTAATCAAGGTTAACTGCACCCAACTCTCCTCGGAAACCACATCATTTATTTCAATCAGACTATCTTCTTCAATACTAAAAAACTGGCTTCTTTCCTTCCCATCCAAAACAATCTCAATTAGCCCTTGTCCTCATCTTCCCACTTGAACCAGTGAACCCTATCCTTTCTGGCGAATCCTAGTCTCAGATCATAGCGAAATCACAGTTCAACCCTCCTCCTTCTGCTAAATCGACGATACGATTCGCCAAATGGTTTGGAGTGAGCAAATCGATGACGTTCTTGTAGGCGGCGGAGAGGAGGTTCTGATCTTCGACGGTGAGCTCGCCGGCGGCGACGGAAGTGGAGCCGATGACGAACTTTTCCATGAAGTTCACTGCTCACCATCTCTTCGTAGCGCTCGGCTTGCTCGGCGAGTTTGGCCAGGTTGACCGTAGACGTATTGGCCTCTGGTGTAAGATGTTATGTATCTGTTGTATGTTTTTGTAATTTGTATTGGCCTCTTTTGTAATATCAATATGTAGGCTACATAGTGTTAATCATGTACTGTTCTGTTGTTGCTGTTCTCTCTAGTATGTTTGTTGCTTCTGCTGTTAATTAAGTTTTATAAATTCGGTTATTAACCGAATAACCTATTCGGTTATCATAGATTTCGGTTAATTGTTCGGATACCCAAAACAATGTAATTTTAGTTTTAGATTATAACTGAAATTCTTGTTCGGTTCGAATAATAACCGAATACTCACCCCTAGTACTCACTAAATATTTACTAATCTTTGGCCCGTCAATGATCGAATGAGATATGTGAAGGTGAATGAAGCGTGTGTTAATCAACAAAAATAAAAAATGATATATCAACGAAGCTATGAGTATATTTTTTAGAAATTGATAATATCATCACACTTTTTGATATTTCTCCTACCAAAATGTCGCATCTATGGCGACATTTTTGTGGCGAAAATATCATTTCTGGTGGTAGATTTATTAATTTCCTATTTTTTTATCATGGAAGTATTAGTGATAATTTAAAAAAATATATATAAAATATGGTAGTCATCCTTATAATTTTATCAAATTTAATGTATTTCATATAATTTTTTTGACATAATTTTTTTGCAATACATAGTAAAAACTCAAGTATCAATTACTATTTGGACGCAAAAATTTGAGGTCAGCTCAGTAGGCTCACGCATACAAACATGACATAACTAGCTAGATTAGAGCCGCTATAAGTTTTTTCTATCAACTTACCTAGTATTACTCATTTTATCTACTATAGGCTTTTTCTATCAAGTTAGGTTTTGAATACTCTCCATTACAAATTTTCTTTAATTTTATTCAATACACTAATTATTTGATTTTAATAATTTTATTAATAATGATCAAAATATGTTAATAGATAGATAATGATTTTTTTTAGGGTCCTTAACATTAATATACAACAATTAGAAAGTATTTACAAAAATAAAACACAAACAACATATTTACAAAAATAACGCAACATAATATTAAGCTTACTAAAATTAGGGATCTTTTTTCTTCCTACACGTCAGTTACCTCTCTCTCATCTTCAACCGCTCCTAAAATCAAGCGATTGAGATCCAAAATTCGAGCAACTGAGATTCAAGCAACTGAAATCCAAATCTTCTGTCGCGACACACCTCTGGGATCGGAGAAGACGAAACTTTTTGTTGCGACGGCACGCTGAGATCGGAAAATAACATACAAAATCAACAGCAACTTCAAGTTCAGTAACGAAACAGTACAATCGAACGGCAGTGATTGTTGAATACAAAATCACAGCAACTTCGATACAAATCTGAATACTGAGGTATGTGAGATTAAAATTCATATGCATATAGTTACCTATGGTTACCACGAATTCCTATATTGATTACCTTTCTTAAGTTTTTCACACTTCAAATAGTTACTACAATTTCCTATAACGTTTGGATGATTCATTCATATATTTTTTATTATGGTTACTAAATATATATAAATTGGTTACTGATAATTGTGTATTTGTTTGTTAAATAATGTTTATTTGATGGCTTTATAATTTTTAAATGAGTTTGGTTACCTTCATGGAACAGTTGGTTACTCTATAATGTTGTCTTGTTTACTGAATAACATTATAATGTCTAATGTTGTTTTGGTTACTGTCTAATGCTGTCTTGGTTACTGTGTAACAATATATTGGTTACTGATTAATGCTGGTTCGGTTACTGTGTAACATTATTATAATGGTTACTGAATATTTGGTTACTGTCTAATGCTGTCTTGGTTACTGTATAATATGTATTTAGATACTATAAGGTGTTTATTTGGTTACTCTATAATGTTATTGTGTTTTATAATTATTTCTTTTATATTGGTAGTTACTTATTGACTACATTGGTTACCTTCATACAACTGCTAATCTGATTATATATATTGGTTGTTGTATACTATTTAATTGGTTATAGTATAATGTTTATTTGGTTGCAGTGACCATTTGGAAATTTCTGTCAAATTTAGAGTGTCGGATTTTGGCGTTTTTAGATCCTAATTTCATTGAAAACAGGTCAACGATCAAAAGTCACCGCTTCGCTGGTGAACTGCAGGATTTTTTGGTCGAATTCCATCATTTAGGCATTCAAAATTGCATGTAAAAATTTGGTTTATTTTCTGGTTACTAAAATTATGTAATTTGGTTACTGTCTAATATTAATTTGGTTATTTTACAATGTTTATTTAGTTGTTAGACAATGGCTATTGACAGTAACCAATACAACAAATTTAATTGTTTACAGGAATATATAATTGTTTACTGCTAGTAACTATTAACCACATGGTTGGTAACATTTTTGATGGTGTACAGTAACCAAAATTGATGTTGATTAATATTTTAATTTTTGATTCCATCATGAGTTATCAATATAAAGTAAACATATACATTGAACAATTGGTAACTGTTCTGAAATATTTTTATGTAAATTTGATTATCTATCTAAAATAAAATGGTTACCTCTATATTTATATTTAGTTACCAACTGGCATAGACCATTTCCAAATAATTTTATAACTATGTAATTTAAAAGTATCCATCAGCTAGATAAATGGGAACCCTCACATGTACATTAAGCACTTGATAACTGTTCTGATATAAGTTTTTGATTATTTGGTTACTAACAAAAAACTAAAATGGTTACCATTATAATAACTAAAATCCCTCACTGATTGTACAATAATAGTAGTCAAACACAATTAAAGAACAGTAAAACAAATATAATAAATAAGTAACCAAATAGTTACATAACAGTAACCATAATATGTTTTAACGGTAACCAAAATATAAAACAACCTGTGTATCCAGCATCCTGTAATGAATGTGATATTGTTTGTTTAGGAAACCCAATTATACTATGACATGTACATTTCACAATTGATATATGTCCTGAAACAAGATTGTAACTCTCTGGTTACTATCAAAACAATAGTTGGTTACCTTTATATACATATTTGGTTACCAACTGTACATCTCAAACAATGTATCCAACACAACTTAAAAGATACAATAAATAATAACTAAAATACCTCATTGATTGTATAACAATAGTAGTCAAAAACCATTAAATAACAGTAAAACAAATATAATAAATAAGTAACCAAATAGTTACATAACAGTAACCATAATATGTTTTAATGGTAACCAAAACATAAAACAACCTGTGTATCCAGCATCTTGTAATGAATGTGATATTGTTTGTTTAGGAAACCCAATTATACTATGACATGTACATTTCACAATTGATATGTCCTGAAACAAGATTGTAACTCTCTGGTTACTATCAAAATAATAGTTGGTTACCTTTATATACATATTTGGTTACCAACTGTACATCTCAAACAATGTATCCAACACAACTTAAAAGATACAATAAATAATAACTAAAATACCTCATTGATTGTATAACAATAGTAGTCAAAAACCATTAAATAACAGTAAAACAAATATAATAAATAAGTAACCAAATAGTTACATAACAGTAACCATAATATATTTTAATGGTAACCAACACATAAAACAACATGTGTATCCAGCATCTTGTAATGAATGTGATATTGTTTGTTTAGGAAACTCAATTATACTATGAAATGTACATTTTACAATTGATATATGTCCTGAAACAAGATTGTAACTCTCTGGTTACTATCAAAACAATAGTTGGATACCTTTATATACATATTTGGTTACCAACTGTACATCTCAAACAATGTATCCAACACAACTTAAAAGATACAATAAATAATAACTAAAATACCTCATTGATTGTATAACAATAGTAGTCAAAAACCATTAAATAACAGTAAAACAAATATAATAAATAAGTAACCAAATAGTTACATAACAGTAACCATAATATATTTTAATGGTAACTAAAACATAAAACAACCTGTGTATCCAGCATCTTGTAATGAATGTGATATTGTTTGTTTAGGAAACCCAATTATACTATGACATGTACATTTCACAATTGATATATGTCATGAAACAAGATTGTAACTTTCTGGTTACTATCAAAACAATAGTTGGTTACCTTTATATACATATTTGGTTACCAACTGTATATCTCAAACAATGTATCCAACACAACTTAAAAGATACAATAAATAATAACTAAAATACCTCATTGATTGTACAATAATAATAGTCAAAAACCATTAAATAACAGTAACCATAATGTAACATAATAAAACAGTAACCACATAATTATATGATAGTAACCAGAACAAGTTTTAATGGTAACCAAAATATAATAAAGAAGTAACCAAATAGTTATATAAAAAGTAACTAGAACATGTTTTAATGGTAACCAAAACAGAAACAACCTGTATATCCAACTCAGTTTAGGCAACCCATGTATACTCTCACATATACATGTAACACTTGATATATGTCCTGATACAAGCTTGTAACTATCTGGTTACTTCCAAAAAATAAAATAGTTACCCTTCTATACATGTTTGGTTACCAAACTGCACCTTTAAAATAATGTATCAGACACAACTTAATACGAACCAACAAATAATGTCAAATAATTGATTATATAATCAAATATGTAATTTCATTTACATAAGCTCCAATAAACATTACATACTCACTAACCATAACAAATGGTTATGGATATCCAACAAAAATCAAAGTACGAAACATAATTCATAATGACAAGACAACGATAACTGAACTAATCAAAATTTGGTACAAATTTTCTTGAAACAATTATGCTATTATATACAATAAATTAGTTGATCGGTGTTGATTTTAATTGTACAACCCACAACTATAAAAATATGATATATTGAATGGAATTAAAATTAGAATAAAGGTGTAATGGAGAGAATTCAAGATCAATTAACGTTTATATTGTAATTCAGTGCATGTAAACATGAGGGGACAATTTTTTCAATTTCCCTTTTTCAAGTAATTCGCAATATTAAGTATTTTATTAATTAAAAAAAATACATTCACATCAATTTTAAATTAAGAATCCATTAAATTAAAAAATAAGACTATGTACGTGGGACAGAAGAAGTTATTACGCTTTTTTCCCCCTTGAATATGGAGAGAGAGAGCCTATTTTAATTTTCATGAAAGTAGACAAAAAAATTAAAGTAAAGAATAATAGAAATACCACATTTAATACAGCGCGGGGACCTTTACTGTCAATCCAGCGCGGCAGATAGAAAGTTAAGAGCGCCCAGATGACAGCTAGCCACGCAGGTAAGGCAAAGAAAATAATTCATTTGTTATTCATTTCCGAAAAATTTTCCACAGGAGCACATGAAATTGTAGTAATGATTTTGTGGACGTGCTAGATTTTGTGCTATACAAATTATCTATTATATAAAGTATAATGCTACCGACACATTATTTTATAAAATGTTAATATAGTATACTCCACCTCAATTTTTTATGTGAGACTGAATACTATATTAAAATAATTTGTTGATCAATATATTGAGGTGGAGTTAGGGCTGTAAACGGATATATACGGATCCGGATACCAGTGTATCCGTATCCGTATCCGAAAAAATTAATCTGCATCCGTATTTGTATTCGGCGAATTTTAAAAATATTATCCGTATCTGGTATTCGAAATAATTTCCGAATACTGATAATATCCGTTTCCGTTTCCGTATCCGACAAATTTAAAAACTAAGATTATTTTTTTTGTTAAATTACTAAGATTTAATTACTAAATATTAATGAATGTAAAATTATACTAATGAATGTAAGATTTTAATGAATTTAAATTATTAATTAATGAACAAAAGTTATTAATATATATGTAACAAGTTAGTAGTTACAGTTTTGTAAGTTTATATATATATATATATATATAATATTGCATACATCTCTTAAATAACATACACTTATTAAAACTATATATGTCATTTTGAAAATTCTTTTAAAAAACAAAATAATATTAAAAAATAGTGGTCTTACTTGCTTTTCTTTAATTTATAAAAATGTCACTCGCGACCTCACTTGTTTTTTAAAAGAATTTTCAAAATGACGTAATTTTAATTTTATAATAAAGATATGTTATTTAAGAGAGATATACTTTAGATTCATCCTCTCTCTCTCTCTCTCTATATATATATATATATAAGTTATTAATGAATGTAAGTTACTAATAAATGAATATAAGTTATTAATATATATATATATATATATATATATATATATATATATATATATATATATATTATTCAAATACGGATACGAATCCAAATATTGGATTTCGGATATCCGTTATCCACTATCCGTCGGATATATTTACGGTCAGATGTTAAACGAATACGAATACGCATATATTCGTATCCGTATTTCTTTATTTGTTTTTTTTTGTGAATACCTTTAAACCGAATACGGATATTTTTGTTTTTTTTCGAATGCGAATAATATCCGCTTTTTTTTAATACGGATGCGAACGAATATGAATTTTCCAGTTATTATTTACAGTCCTAGATGGAGTATGCCACATTAGCAGTTGTAAAATATTTGTAGAATAGTTTGTGTATGTAGCATTACTCTTATATAAAGGGTTAAATGTTTTTTTGTCACTGTACTTTATGTCAACTTACAAGCGAGTCACTAAACCTTTTTTTCTTACAGTCAACTAACTATACTTTACTTTATTAACAACCCATTAGAAAAACCATTAAATCATGTTGACTTTAAACGATTTGTCACATAAAAGAGAGAAAATTGACATGACAAGAGAGAGAGAGAGAGAGAGAGAGAGAGAGAGAGAGAGAGCTGACGTGGCAATTCTTGAGTGGAAAAGAAAGAAACTTTTTTTAAATAAAATAAAATCAGAAAAGTTAGGAAAAAAAATGGAAAAAAGAAAAATAAAAATTTACTTATTTTTGTGATTATTAGAAAATAAGTTTGTAGATAATTAGTAACAAGTATAATTATTTAAAAAATTATGAAAATAAAATATACTAAAATTACAAATCAATTCTTATTGATTTTATATACATACATATTTATAAATTTATTTTAATTTTTTAAAAAGTCAAAATTGATCTCCTCCTTCCATGAAAACCGACCAAAGATGGCCTGGGTGATGGTGACAAAAGAATTGAAATGAGCTCAGAATGAAAATCGATAGATGTGTGTGAGGAATATTTTTTGAAAAAAATTTAATAAACGGCTTGGCTATATGGAATTTGTTGTTTAATGTAACAAACGACTGATTTAGATTTTTAACAAGTCTGAGAAACTAAATCTGCTCCTGATGAATTTTGAATTCACCCTATTAACCTAGTTTTGACAAACTAAATCTGAAAAACTAAACGGATGCCACTTACAATAACAAACATTCTCTTTTAATAGGGTGAATTCAAAATCCACCAGCAGATGGTTGTTTACTGTAGGTGGAGAAATTACTAAATACTCCACGTGTTTA
This sequence comes from Panax japonicus, assembly GCA_020205505.1. Classification (NCBI taxonomy): domain Eukaryota; kingdom Viridiplantae; phylum Streptophyta; class Magnoliopsida; order Apiales; family Araliaceae; genus Panax; species Panax japonicus. The sequence continues at coordinate 67,983,621 of CM035092.1, read as the reverse complement.
TATGGAATTTAACAAACGGCTTTGCTATCTCCAAATGAGAATAAGTCAGTCGGTAGAAGCACCATAAGTTCCGAACAAAGTTATGAGACTTTATATAATCGATTGGGACTCCAGAAACCAGACCAAAAAATCGATGCTCCGGCAAAATAGAAACCTCCAAAATCAAATTCAACAATAAGATAATAAGTAACAAAGAAGAACTGAGAAACAACAGATCTGTCGAAATCGAAAACCTCATCTCCAAAATCAGAGGCGGATCCAGCCCATGAATTCAGTGGGGTCAATTTTTTTTAAACAAAAATTTATAATAAAAATAAAATACAATAAAATAAAGGCGTCAGAATGCGAGGGATATTGCAAATAATTGTGTGAGCTATCATATAAAATTGATATTGTTTTATGTAATTGAATACACTTCGAATCTTCGATCTTATGTTATATATAAAAAGATATTTTGTAATTTTTTAAAACACTGTTATTATAAGAGACACTTCTTGTGTCCTCTAAAATAAATTACAAAACTAAATAATATTGTTAAAATATTATTTATAATAATATTTTTTGAGATTTCATTGTTCGAAACTATCGTAATGGTCTCATTTCAATAGCTGCAAAAATATCATGTTCAATGTAAGTTACTAAACAATATAAAAGAGTGGAGTGTTTGTGTTAGTAGAAATTTGAGACATTTAATAGTCTTTTAATCTGAATTTTTATTTTCACTAAACACCTTATAAAATCAAAATCAAATTAAAAATTAACTCCCAAAAATTCAGTGGGGTCAATTGACCCCACTGCCCTAAGGTAGATCCGCCCATGTCCAAAATCCAAATCAAACTTGATAGATAAGCAATAACACACAAACAGTTTAGATCCAAAAGTTAATACATCCATTTGAACAAATCAAAATGAAAGAATTAACACCCAAAACTGATTAATAAAGAGGATGGAGCAATAAATCTATAAAATTGGCAAAGGAAATCTCCATGGCTTCCGACCATAGAGCGAAGCAGCAGATTAGTTGTGACGCCCCCAAAATAGATCCAATCCATCCAACCTATTCTGAGTCGCCAAATACATGGTACAGAAAATAACTACAACTTTATTACTACAATTGTCGTGTAAAATACAACAACACATATGCTGTGAGTTTCAATAAAAATATTGTAACGTATATAATACGACAATATTCATACTCAAATTATTACATGCCATATAAAGTACAACAACAAATATTTCAAGTCTCCAGAGGAACACGAGAAGATTTCTGTTCTCTTCATTTTAATGTGGTGCACTTTTGACGCTTTCAAGGTCGGGTTCTCATCACCCTATTGTTGTTCACCAAAATCAATTATTAAGTGACATATAAAATACGACACACACATCTTAGGTCCTCAATACAATTAAATATTGCATGTCATGCCATTTTATAATGTATTGAGAAACTTTGACAGTCTCGGACCATCACACCATTCCTCTGTTATCCCCGCTCGACCCAGCTACACTTTTATTATCTGAAAGGAATTATGAAACAAAAGAGTGAGCACAACTAGCCCAGTAAAGAATATCATGACTAAAGATAATTAAATTATCAATAGCCTTCATTAGTATTAAATAAAAGATTTAGAACATATGGTAGATGATAAAACTTTTCAACCATAGTTGCAGCGGAACGAGCAATCCATTAGAAGAGTCAAATAGACCATAACATCTATTATCTTCTCCATGTTAAAAGTCCACCAACAATATTTTATCCCTGTAACATCAATCAACAGTTCCTGTCCATAATCATGTGAATAACTCATAATCATGATTGTAGTTCTAAATTGCTCTTCTCATCCAAGACGAAGATAATTTTTATCACATGTCTTTACCTGAAATATCAAAGATCATGGTTATACTAAATCATAGTTCCTGTTCATAATTATACTAATAGGTTCATCTTTTCACTACGGCCCAAAGATACTCATCAACAGTTCATCTTTGCACTACAGGCCAAAGATATTCAATAACAGGTCATCTTTGCATTACGGGCCAAAGATATTAAACAACAGGTCATCTTTGCACTACGGGCCAAAGATATTCATCAATAATTCATCTTTGCACTACAGGCCAAAGATATTAATATCTCAAAGAAATACATAATTATTTCAGAATTTATATAAACCATAATTATAACCATGTTGATCAATTCACCTTTGCACTTAAGCTAAAAATATTCAATTGTAAATTCAATGGTCATGATCATACCAGTCAACGATTTAACTTTGCACTACTGGCCAAAGAGAACCTATAGTCACGATCATACCAATAATCTACCCATCTTTACACTCAACTCAAAGAGAAATTTCTTCACCAGGATTATAAAAATATTATATATGATAATAAAAACAAAATTATCAAAACATGGATTTAATTTCAAGAGTAAGATTCATAAATCAACGATAATTTGGTCAGAAAGAGAAACCAATTTTGCCATGAATAGTACCTCGTATTCGTACATAGTACCATATACGTAAATAGTATCGTATACCTAAATAGTGTCATATACATGAATAGTATCATATATGTGAATAGTAACTCCGACATAAAAAGATAAAGTTTCACAATAAAAACCATATCAATATTTATAACACCTTAATCCAAATGTTATAAATCACTTAATAATCTCATAATCTAATATTATTAATATTACCAAAATATTTTAATCATTTCTTAAACTTATAAATAATTTATTTTAATTATTTATACTTTACTAATTAATGTATTTAATCATACTAAAATGCCAAACTCATAAAATTTCATCACCAACAACCAAAACCCTCATAAAAAATCTGCATATATTTTATATAGGATTCTCAAGCCATAAAATCTTATTTTCCAATTTTGTTACTTCACATAACATATTTAATTCATTTACTCATAACTAGTCTATTTTTATGAAAAATACCAAATCAGTCCCAAAAATATTTTTTTTCTGAGATTTAGCAAAATATAGTCCCATATTGAACATATATTTTTCTCAGAATTTTTAAAATTCATTTACTATTTTTCATATGGCCAAGACTGCCGAATATTTAGATATTTATCATAAATTGTACTTTTGTCCAAAAATTCCAAAATTTACAGGATATACTGATATTATATAGATGTAACTCCCAATAAAAATTTCACCAATTTTGGAGTTAACGATAAGGAGTTATAAGGGCTTACTTTTAAAATAGTATTTTCTCATAAAATCCATAACTCCTAATCTATACATCCAAAAATCGCCATTTTTGGACACAATCAAGGAATCTCATCAAATTATCATTTCAAATTTTTCCAGAATATTTAAGGGTCGAAAAAATTACGAAACTGAAAAACATAATAATCCTTAAAATTCCTTACCTCAAAAGAGCAGTATTTCTGTCCGGAATGTAAAGCCGAAGGAACCTTGCACTGAATAGCAACTCTCAAAGTATCTAAATACTCATAAAAATATGCTCGATAATATAGAGAGAGAAAGAGAGAAAGCTTATGTTTCTGGTGTGATTTTCAATTCTAACTTAGCCCTCTGTTTATAGGAAAATATTAGCACGCCGAAGCAGACTTGACCTGCTACCTGATGACTTTACCTGCTACTATTGCCACCCACCACATTTGAATTAGAATTCAACACATTTCTTCATCAACCATAGGTGAGACCCACTCAATTCTAGAATTTTCCACCAAAATCAATTATAACCCTAATTTCCGAATCAGTCACCTCTTAAAATTCATAACAATTTATACATTCATTTTTAACGGTTCAAAATTTGTGGACATATACTCAACTTATATATGTATAACATATCCAAAAATCACAACGATCCAACGGTCGGATTAAAAATTATAACTCACGCAATATATCGTAAAAAATATTGATTTGATTTTTAATACCTCCATTCTGACAAAAATACTGATAAAACACCTCAACATTAATTTCATCATTTATAACCACATAAATAAATCCATCATTTATATCCGCATTAAATAAATATTTCTTTATCATATAAATCAATAATTTATTATTCACAAATAATATTACAGAATTACAATTATGACAACCAGGTGGTTCCCAGAAAAGAGGGGGATTTCCAATAAGAATTTCTCCTTACTGGCGCGCAATTAGGTGACCAAACCTCTCCTTGACAGAACTTTCTAGACATTGCCAATAATGCTATCTAATAATATTATCCAAATAATATAAATTATTGATTTGATAATGGGAATACTGTGCAGTGACAATTATTGAATCAATATAAAATATCAACGCAACAATTATTGAATCAATAAAATAGAATATTGAAAAGTAATTAATGTAACAATTATTGAGTAGTGCCTTCTTACGTAAGAATCAATAATTCAAAAATATTGTGCAATATCGTGTGCTACTGTGCAACCACGCGTATTACTGTATTTCAACCACCAGGTATTCCAACAGTGTTAACGGTAATAACTACGCCGTTATTTATAAAAAACTCAAACTTGTTGTTTTTTTCATCCGACAGTTATTCTGTTATAGAGACCACAAATGGTTGTGCCGTCGTACGAATATTCTCCGAAAGCAAGAATATTCCACGACCAAACGAATATTCCACGACAACAATGAGTATTTTATAACCACTTGCGTATTTTGAAAATTTTATATATATCACCCTTTACTTTAATATTTATCAATTTAACCATTTACTGAATAGAAAAATTGAATACATTTATTTCATAAAATTCGGGGTCTTACAATCTCCCCTCCTTATGAAATTTCGTCCCCGAAATTTACGTACCTAGTATTTCAGATTCCATCTTCCCTGTCCTCATGATTTCTCCATTGCTCATCTCCTGTATTTCAAATATCATTCTAGAATACAACTTCAAAACAAAGGTTAATTGACATATCACAATTTGTCAACTTAAGTAAGAAAATTCAGCTTAGGTAGGACATACACTAGCGAAGGATATTACTCGTCTCTCCCCTCCTAGTTCTAATCCTGGATCTCCACCAGAGACCATATCCCTAAGCTCTGATACCAATTGTGACGCCCCCAAAATAGGTCCAATCCATCCAATCTATTCTGAGTTGCCAAATACATGGTATAGAAAATAACTACAACTTTATTACTACAATTGTCGTGCAAAATACAACAACACATATGCTGTGAGTTTCAATACAAATATTGTAACATATATAATACGACAATATTCATACTCAAATTATTACATGCCATATAAAGTACAACAACGAATATTTCAAGTCTCTAGAGGAACACGAAAAGATTTTTGTTCTCTTCATTTTAATGTGGTGCACTTTTGACGCTTTCAAGGTCGGGTTCTCATCACCCTATTGTTGTTCACCAAAATCAATTATTAAGTGACGTAAAATCACCCTATTATTTTTCATCACATGTCTTTACCTGAAACATCAAAGATCATGGTTATACCAAATCACAGTTTCTGTTCATAATCATACTAATAAGTTCATCTTTGCACTACGGGCCAAAGATATTCATCAACAAGTCATCTTTACACTACGGGCCAAAGATATTCAATAACAGGTTATCTTTGCACTACATGCCAAAGATATTCAGCAACAGGTCATCTTTGCACTACATGCCAAAGATATTTAATAACAGGTCATCTTTGCACTACAAGCCAAAGATATTCATCAACAATTCATCTTTGCACTACATGCCAAAGATATTCAACAACATATCATCTTTGCACTACATGCCAAAGATATTAATATCTCAAAAAAATATATAATCATTTCAGAATTTATATAAATAATAATTATAACCATGTTGATCAATTCACCTTTGCACTTAAGTTAAAATATTCAATTGTAAATTCAATGGTCATGATCATACCAGTCAACAATTCATCTTTACACTACTGGCCAAAGAGAACTCATAGTCACGATCATACCAATAATCTACCCATCTTTACACTCAAGTCAAAGAGAAATTTCTTCACCAGGGTTATAAAAATGTTATACATGATAATAAAAATAATATGATCAAAACATGGATTTAATTTCAAGAGTAAGATTCATAAATCAACAATAACTTAGTCAGAAAAAGAAACTAATTTTGTCGTGAATAGTACCCCGTAAATAGTAACTCGTGAATAATAACTCATGAATAGTAATTCATGAATAGTAACCCCGACATGAAAATGGTACAAATTCTACAATAAAATCCATACCAATATTTCGGTATAATGATATTGAAAGAATAACATTTCTTAAACATATAAACAATTTATTTTAATTGTTTACACTTTACTAATTAATGCATTTAATCATCCTAAAATGCCAACCTCATAAGATTTCATCACCAATAACCAAAACCCTCATCAAAAATCTGCACATACCTTATATAGGATTCACAAGCCATAAAATCATATTTTCCAATTTTTTTACTTCACATAACATATTTAATTCATTTACTCATAACTAGTCCATTTTCATGAAAAATACCAAATTAGTTCTAAAAATATTTCTTTTCTGGGATTTAGCATAATATAGTCTCATATTGAACATATAATTTTCTCATAATTTTTTTAAAATTCATTTTCTATTTTTCACATGGCCAAAACTGTCGAATATTTAGACATTTATCATAAATTGTACTTTTATCCAAAAATTCCGAAATTTACAGAGTATACTTCTATTATATATATGTACTCCCAATAAAAATTTTACCAATTTTGGAGTTAACCACAAGGAGTTATAAGGGTCTACTTTTAAAATAGTCTTTTCTCATAAAATCCATAACTCCTAATCTATACATCCAAAAATCACCATTTTTGGACACAATCAATAAAACTTATCAGATGATCATTTTAAATTTTTCCAGAATTTTTGAAGGTTCAAAAAAATTTCGAAACTATAAAACATAATAACCCTTAAAATCCGTTACCTCGAAAGAGCAGTATTTCTGACCGGAATGGAAAGCCGAAGGAACCTTGCACTGAATAGCAACTCTCAAAGTATCTAAATACACACAAAATATGCTTGATAATATAGAGAGAGAAAGAGAGAGAGCTTATGTTTCTGGTCTGATTTTTAATTCTAACTTAGCCCTCTATTCATAGGAAACTATTAGGACGCCGTAGCAGACTTGACCTGCTACCTGATGGCTTTACCTGCTACTATTTCCATCCATCACATTTAAAATAAAATTCAGCACATTTCTTCACCAACCATATGTGGGGCCCATGTATTCTAGAATTTTCCACCAAAATGATAAATTCAGAAACTTCAACAATTTCTGAACCATTCACGTCTTAAAATTCATAACAAATCATACGTTTATTTTTAATGGTTCAAAATTTGTGGACATATACTCAACTTATATATGTATAACATATCCAAAAATTACAACGATCCAACGGTCGGATTAAAAATTATAACTCACGCAATATATCGTAAAAATACTGATTTGATTTTTTAATACCTCCATTCCGACAAAAACATCTCAACATTAATTTCTTCAATTATATTCACATAAAATAAATATATCCATCAATTATATCAACATCAGATAAATATTTCCTTATCATATAAATCAATAATTAATTATTCACAAATAATATTACAGAATCACAATTATGACAACCAGGTGGTTCCCAAGAAAGAGGGGGCTTTTCGATAAGGATTTCATTAGCGCGCAATTAGGTGACCAAACCTATCCTTGACAGAACTTTCTAGACATTGCCAATAATACTATCTAATAATATTATTCAAATAATATGAATTATTGATCTGATCATGGGAAATATTGTGTCATGACAATTATTGAAACAACAATAATATAAAATAACAACGCAGCAATTATTGAATCAATAAAATAAAATATTGAATAGTAATTACTGTAACAATTATTGAGTAGTGCCTTCTTACATAAAAATCAATAATTCAAAAATACTGTGCAATACCGTGTGCTTCTGTGCAACCACGCGTATTACTGTATTTTAACCACCGGGTATTCTAACAGTGTTAACAGTAACTACGTCGTTATTTATAAAAACTCAAACTTATCGTTTTCTTCATCCGACAGTTATTTTGTTATGGGGCCCACAAATGACTGCGCCATTGTACGAATATTCCCCGACAACAAGAATATTCCACGACAGAATGAATATTTTCCGACAAAAATGAATATTTTATAACCACTTGCGTATTTTGAAAATTTTATATATATCACCCTTAACTTTAACTTTTTATCAATTTAACCATTTACTAAATAGGAAAATTGAATAATTTTATTTCATAAAATTCGGGGTCTTACAAGAAATATCCCATGTGATTCGATAAATGACAACCTAGTAGTCATTGGCCAAGGCAGAATAAAATTAGGAAGGAGTTTCTAATTTTTATTATTTGGAGTTGTGCATTTAAGAGTCGAAATACATATAATTAAATAAAATAAGACTTGACAGTAATTTTATGTCTTATATTTAATTGGGACATTGCATGTGGAATGATTGAATTGTACGGTAACTATTTATTCAAAGGCTCTTTTATGATTAATGTTGAAATCTATATTATCTGAAAAGTCGTTGATCGCTAGGAAGACTTATCCCTATTGTAGAATAAATATTATTTATTTAAATAAATTAATAGTTTAATTTATTTATTTAAATAAGATTAAAATTATTCTAATTAATTTATTCACAGCCGGTTTAATATGGAGAACCTAAAGGGTCACACCATAAAAGGAAGAATAATTATTTAAGAAGTTAATGGCATAATCGTAATAATATATTAAGTGTATTTAATTTAATCTATGGTGATAGAATAAAGTAAATAACTTAATATTTTGGAAATATTAAATATATAAATTAATAAGAGGAGTCTTATTAATATTATTACAATTATTATTATTTTAATTTTTAAAGAGTTAGAAATTAATTTAATATTAGTACTCTCATTTATTCCTAATAAGATTAGGAGGCTAATTAATTAAAAGATTTTAATTAATTATTCTTAATAAGATTGGGAGCATAATTAATTAAAGGATTTTAATTAATTAAAATAAAACCCAATTCCTTAATTGTTAAGGAGAATTGTCCATATCTATGAATAAGAGGAGTCTTATTATGGGTGAGGTGGTTATTTACTTTTTCACAACAGACGTGATTTCAATTGTTGGAGAGTAAGCTCTTTTTCTATAAGAGATAAAAAAAATTAGAATTTTGCCAAATACTCATCTTCTTGAATCTTTCTTCTTCCTTGGTGGATCACCTCTAGAGGCCAAATATTTGGGTGGCTAACGGTGATCAAAGGAAGGAACCAAACCCGGCGGATTCAAGTTGAACGCGAGAGGATTTGGAGGTGAACTTGTACCTGAGAAAGTTCGAATCTTCAAGGGTATGATTCTTGTTATTTATCTTTTCGTTTAATTAATAATTGTGCATAAAGGATGATCCGGGTATATGGTTTGTAAAATTATTTTAAAACTTTGATTTTCCACGTTTCCGCTTATTTTGTGCAATTTGATTGCGTTCATGAATATTACAAACCTAATAGTGACATCAGAGCCAAACTTTTATGTGAATTATTAATTATTTTAATTTGATATGTATATTGATATGTGTTTAGAATAATTTAATTGGGCATAATTTATTTCCCATGATTCGCGTGGACACGTACTAAATATATATGATTAGATTCACGGAATTGGTTACATGTTATATATATATATATATATATATATATATATATATATATATATGATATAATACTTAATATGATTATTATATATATAAGTAATCTGATTATGTTTGGGAAGCAGGATGATTACTTACTTATATATATATATATATAATAATTGGGAGCCCTTCCATAGCAATCGGTTGCTATGAGTACTGTGCAACACCCCCTTTGTGTACCGTTGATAAACTTATTGGAAGGCTGAGATGAAACATAAATATACCCAGCCGGCACAACTTGTACCGACTTTTATTTTAATATGAGGACCCTACATAGTCAACATGTTGTCAGTTTTATTTTTATTTTTAAGCATTTCTCCATTAATAGTCATGACTCAGCACATTGCGTAAACTTAAAAAATATAAAATACTCCCAGCCGCTACAAGCTCTTACGGCTGTTAAAAAAAAAATCCAAACCGGCACAACCTCTTCCGGCTTGCACAAGTTCTTTATTTGCTATTCTTTATAAAATATTTGTTATTCTTTATAACTCTTTCATTTAATAACAAATAAAGAATTATAATTCAAATAAAAAATAATATCCGATTTTATAAAAATATATTTTTATAATTTTTTATTTGCTATTTTTATAAAAATATTTTATATTCTTTATTTGTTATTTTATAATAGGATATAAAATAGGATATAAAAATATTTTTATAATTCTTTATATAACAAATATATTAATTTCTTCCCACTTTAATTTGTTATAAAAATATATTCTTTATAAAAATAGCAAATAAAGAATTATAAAAAAATATTTTTTATAAAATATGATATTATTTTTTATTTGAATTATAATTCTTTATTTTTTATTAAATGAAAGAGTTATAAAAAATAACAAATATTTTATAAAGAATAGTAAATAAAGAACTTGTATCAAATGTATCAAATATATCAAAAATATATCAAATATATCAAAAATGTATCAAATGTATCAAATATATCAAAAATATATCAATTATCAAAAATGTATCAAAAATATATCAATTATCAAAAATGTATCAAATGTATCAAATATATCAAAAATATATCAAATATATCAAAATTGTATCAACTGTATCAAAAATATATCAAAAATATCAAAAATATATCAAATGTATCAAAAATATATCAAAAATATATCAAATGTATCAAAAATATATCAAAAATGTATCAAATATATCAAATATATCAAAAATGTATTAAATATATCAAAAATGTATCAAATGTATCAAAAATATATCAAATATATTAAAAATATATTAATTATCAAAAATGTATCAAAAATATATCAAAAATATATCAATTATCAAAAATGTATCAAATATATCAAAAATGTATTAAATGTATCAAAAATATATCAAATATATCAAAAATATATCAAATGTATCAAAAATATATCAAATGTATCAAAAATATATCAAATATATTAAATATATCAAAAATATATCAAATATATAAAAAATATATCAATTATAAAAAATATATCAATTATAAAAAATATATCAATTATAAAAAATATATCAAAAATGTATCAAAAATATATCAATTATCAAAAATGTATCAAATGTATCAAATATATCAAAAATGTATCAAAATTTTATCAAATGTATCAAAAATATATCAAATGTATCAAATATATCAAAAATATATCAAATGTATCAAAAATGTATCAAAAATATATCAATTATCAAAAATGTATCAAAAATATATCAAAAATTTGATACAAATTGATATATTTTTGATAATTGATATATTTTTGATACATTTGATACATTTTTGATATATTTGATACACTTTTGATAATTGATATATTTTTGATATTTTTGATACATTTGATACACTTTTGATATATTTTTTATAATTGATATATTTTTGATATATTTGATACATTTTTGATAATTGATATATTTTTGATACATTTGATATATTTTTGATACATTTTTGATAATTGATATATTTTTGATATATTTGATACATTTGATACATTTTAATATATTTTTGATACATTTGATACATTTGATACATTTTGATACATTTTTGATATATTTGATATATTTTTGATGCATTTGATACAATTTTGATACATTTGATATATTTTTGATATATTTGATATATTTGATATATTTTTGATAATTGATAAATTTTTGATACATTTGATATATTTTTGATATATTTTTGATATATTTGATACATTTTTGATATATTATTGATACATTTTTGATATATTTGATACATTTGTTACAAGTTCTTTATTTGCTATTTTTATAAAATATTTGTTATTTTTTATAACTCTTTCATTTAATAACAAATAAATAATTATAATTCAAATTCAAATAAAAAATAATATCCTATTTTATAAAAAATATATTTTTATAATTCTTTATTTGCTATTTTTATAAAGAATATATTTTTATAACAAATTAAAGTGGGAAGAAATTAATATATTTGTTATATAAAGAATTATAAAAATATTTTTATATCCTATTATAAAATAACAAATAAAGAATATAAAATATTTTTATAAAAATAGTAAATAAAAAATTATAAAAATATATTTTTATAAAATAGGATATTATTTTTTATTTGAATTATAATTCTTTATTTGTTATTAAATGAAAGAGTTATAAAGAATAACAAATATTTTATAAAGAATAGCAAATAAAGAACTTGTGCAAGCCGGAAGAGGTTGTGCCGGTTTGGATTTTTTTTTAACAGTCGTAAGAGCTTGTCCCTGTTGAATTTTTTTTTTAACAGCCGTAAGAGCTTGTAGCGGCTGGGAATATTTTATATTTTTTAAAGTTTACGCAATGTGCTGAGTCATGACTATTAATGGAGAAATGCTTAAAAATAAAAATAAAACTGACAACATGTTGACTATGTGGGGTTCTCATATTAAAATAAAAGCCGGTATAAGTTGTGCCGGCTGGGTATATTTATGTTTCATCTCAGCCTTCCAATAAGTTTATCAACGGTACAAAAATGGGGGTGTTGCACAGTACTCACAGCAAACGGTTGTTATGGAAGGGATCCCATAATAATTATATATATATATATATGAGTCCGGATCCAGTCCGAACTCCCGGATTTTGTTAAAATCCGGACCTTTTTTTTTTTTTTTTTGCTTTTTTTTTAAACAACTTAAAAAATTTTTTTTTTATGGAATTGGAATTTTTACATTATACAGTGTTTTGGGCGTGATTTGGATGCCTATAACAAAACATGTCTGTACAGTCTGGGCAGACTGTACATACATTGGTTGGTGTAGGTATTAAAAACACACCCAAAACACTGTATTATTGAAAAATTTCAGTTCCATAAATTTTTTTTTTAGTTGTTCTACAAAAAATAAAAAAATAAAAATTCGGGTCCGGATTTTCTCCCGTTCGGGAGGTCCGGACCTGATCCTGATTTTATATATATATATATATATATATATTACTTTTTAATTATTTTATAATTAAAATAAAAGTTTATTTTAATTTTAAAATAAAGAGTTTATTTTAATTTTAAAATTGAATTTCATGTTAACTAATTAGAGTTGGAATTGAATTCCATGATAACTAATTGGAGTTGAAATTGGATTTCATATTTCCTTAAATGCATAGTCGACCACTGAACTTTTCGCATATTTGGGTATTGAGTCCTGCAATGACCAACTGTGCTACATGAATCTTTTTGTTATTATTTCGCAAAGATTTATATTTATAACTAACATTATAGCTTTTCCACAACAACTCCAAGTATAGCTTTTCTCAAAATTTCAAATTACTTGCTTTGGTCCACAAAAAAAGTCACATTTAAAAAAATATTTTAGGTAAATTAAAAAAATATTTACCAAAAATGTATTTATTTTTTTACCGAAAATTCTGTAATATTTAGCTAAAATATTAAATATAATATTTAATTAATATTTTACCAAAAATATAATATTAAAATATTTAATATTTTAATATTAAAATATTTAACCAAAAATATATTTATTATTTTAAATAATGATTAATTTAAATATATTTTAGTTAAATTAAAAAAATATTTACCGAAAATTCTGTAATATTTAGCTAAAATATTAAATATAATATTTAATTAATATTTTACCAAAAATATAAGTAAAATATATTTAATATTAAATATATTTTACTGAAAATGTATTTATTTTTTTAATTAATGATTAATTAAAATATATTTTAATTAAATTAAAAAAATAGTTAACGAAAATTATGTAATATTTAGCTAAAATATTAAATATAATATTTAATTAATATTTTACCAAAAATATAAGTAAAATATATTTAATATTTTAATATTAATTATATTTTACCGAAAATGTATTTTTTTAATTAATGATTAATTAAAATATATTTTAATTAAATTAATAAAATAGTTACCGAAAATTATGTAATATTTAGCTAAAATATTAAATATAATATTTAATTAATATTTTACCAAAAATTTAAGTAAAATATATTTAATATTTTAATATTAATTATATTTTACTGAAAATGTATTTATTTTTTTAATTAATGATTAATTAAAATATATTTTAATTAAATTAATAAAATAGTTACCGAAAATTATGTAATATTTAGCTAAAATATTAAATATAATATTTATTTAATATTTTACCAAAAATATAAGTAAAATAAATTTAATATTTTAATATTAAATATATTTTACCGAAAATGTATTTATTTTTTAATTAATGATTAATTAAAATATATTTTAATTAAATTAAAAAAATAGTTACCTAATATTTTGTAATATTTAGCTAAAATATTAAATATAATATTTTACCAAAAATATAAGTAAAATATATTTAATATTTTAATATTAAATATATTTTACATAAAATGTATTTATTTTTTTAATTAATGATTAATTAAAATATATTTTAATTAAATTAAAAAAATAGTTACATATATTTAATATTTTAATATAAGTTTAATATTTTAATAATAATATATTTTGATAAGTAATAAATTTCTAAATACGTAACTCTAAGAAAATAAAATAGATGATACAAATAGTTGATAAAATGAAAGTACTGACACTTTTTAAATGAAAGTACTACTACAAAGATGGTAAGTTTAATTAAAAGATGATTTTGTTACCAACAGTTAGCTTGCTTAAGTGGTCATTTGATTAAAATTCCAAACAAGAGGTTTCAAGTTCAAATCCTTGCAAAGGCAAGTTTTTGGAAAAAAATCAAAAGAAGCCACGTCAGCAAATCTCACATGTCAAATTAAAATATTAAATATAACATCAGACCTGCCACATAGGTGCCACGTGTGCCACGTCAGCAGGTCAACGCACATGTGTCGCCTATGGGTTCAAAGTCCAAATTTTTGAATAGAAAGAGGATCAGTTTCCGTTGACCAGAAGAAAGGGGCTCAATACCCAAATATGCGAAAAGTTCAGTGGTCGACTATGCATTTAACCCCGTACTAAATATATATGATTAGATTCACGGAATTGGTTACAGGTTATATATATATATATATAGAACACGGATCCAGTCCGGGAGTCCGGACTGGATCAAAATACGGACCAAATTTTTTTTTCTTTTTTTTGCTTTTTTTTTTGAAACAACTAAAAAAAAAAAAATTTATGGAACTGAAAATTTTCCATAATACAGTGTATTAAAAACACACCCAAACACACTGTATTATGGAAAATTTCAGTTCCATAAATTTTTTTTTTTTTTAGTTGTTTCAAAAAAAAAAAAGCAAAAAAAGAAAAAAAAAATTTGGTTCCACATTTTGCTCCAAGTCCGTAAGGACTCCCGGACTGGATCCAAGTGGTTCTAATTATATTATATATATATATATTATGTTTTTAATTAAATAAAAGTTATTTTAATTTTAAATAAAGGAGTTAATTTTCATTTTAAAATTGAATCTTCATGTTAACTTAATTAGAGTTGGAATTGAATTCCATTGCTAATTAACTGAAGTGAAATTGGATTCCATATTTCCTTAATAATAGAGTTTATTTAGATATGAAATAAAATTTCCTATTATTCAAAATAAAGAAGTTTTATTTGTGAATAGGAAGAGAATCCCTATTTTCTTAAATAAAAGAGTTTATTTAGGGGGTTGTATTCAATTAAGATTGTTTAAAGGACTTTTTTTTAAGTAGACAGGACTTTTGTAGAGTTTTGTGAATTTTCAATGACTTTTAAAGAACTTTTTGAACAATATTTTTCTATAGACTCCATGAATAAGTTACAGACTTTAATAGACTTTTTTACCAAGATTTTAATCGATTTTGTGTACTTGTCATCTATTTTGTAGCTTATATTAATTGTTAATTAGATCATGTGTACAGCCTCTCACTCCTTTTTCCTTGAAACTATAGGCGATCTCATTATTTCATTAACATTATTGTTGCATGAGATTTTATATATGTTCGAAGCATTCATATTATTCTACTCATTTCATAATAAATTTGATATTTCGAATCCGACATAAACTTTAGAAGATACAGACGCAACACAAAATTAAGCTCACTTTTCATTGACCTATATATCCTATATAAGCGTTACGCTTTTTTAATAGGAGTTACCAAACTCTGTTTTTCATAAAATAATATGACAATGAAAATCTATATGATCGCAAAACTTCATACATGTGAGCAAATTGCCACCAAGTTATAAAAAATTTATCAGAGAGATTTTTAGTCATTGATAAGCTACAGACAAAATTGCCAGAGAGATTTTATTTTTTTTAAAATTATTAATAGTTGTTAGTGAACCAAAATTGACCGTTAAAAAAATAATTGAGCCACTTTTTAATTTATTTATGATGTTAAAAATTAATTAATTAATTAAAATGCTACGTAACTAATTTTTTAATAATTGTCCGTTTTCATCTTTTAACTATTTTTTTTTATTTTGATGAGTTTTAGAATTTATCAAGATTCGTATATATCATATACTATATCTATAAATATAAAATATATAAAATATAATTTTAAAAATCTAAATGTACTGTTTAATTTTTCAAAGTCATAACGAGATATTCCTATAATAAAAGTTTGTCTAATTTATCTAATTTTTAATAAATTTAGTAAAAAAAAATATAAACGGTTTATAATTTTAATAATTATATTTTCTAAAACTAAATTAATTTATATTCATTTTAATTTAAAAATTTTCCGGAGAGTTTTGCTACTTTTGAATTTTTCATAAAATCTCTCTACAATTTTTTTACTGGCGATTTGAATTTCAACCTTTGTGTTTAATATTTAGAAGTCTTTAGAAATCTGTAGAGATAATGTCAGATTTTGGATATGTGTTGATAGTTATAACTTTTCTTCTAAAGTCTGTCAAACTATATCATTTGATAGAAATCTGAAAAATCAATAACTTTTTGAATACCAAAATAATTTTATAGACTTTATAAAAGTCTCAATTCAATACCACATAACTTTTAAAGACATTAAAAAAGTTGTAATTGAATACTAGTAAACTTTTATAAACTCTTTAAATGTCTTGATTGAATACAACCAAACTTTTAAAGTATTTAAAAGTCTTTAAAAGTCTTAATTTAATACACTCTCCTTAGATATGAAATAAGATTTCATATTATTTAAAATAAAAGAGTTTATTTATGAATATGAATGAGAATCTATGTTTCCTTTAATAAAAGATTTTTTATTTAGAATTGGATTCCATAATTAATAAAAATTAATTAGTTTAATTTGATTAAAGATTTTGATTAAAATAAAATAGTTTATTTTATTCAAAATAGGATAAATTAAAATAAAAGAGGCTTATTTTGATTTAAATTTGGATTAAAATAAAGGACTTTATTTTGATTCAAAATTAAATTTTATGCTAACTAAATTTGCCCATTAAATGATATCAATATATATATATTGAATGTTTATTATTCATGAGATGAATGTTATTTATTGATGCATATGGTGATGTGTATGATAATAAATGAGATTGATTATGGACTATTGACCAATGTGATTGAATTTAATTTAGTTGGATGCATGAATATATGGATTTTATTAAATGGGGTCTGCGTCCCTCGTCTTCTCTAATTTTTTCTTAATGTAAATTATATCTTCCTCCTATGTACTTCCCCTTGACTGCTGATCAATGTTTCTATTTATTTTAAAATAGTTTTGTAATAGGAATAGTTAGAATTAATTTTAAAGAATTGGAGATCAAAGAGCAAGGAGCGTTTGAAGACCCGTTTGTAATGGAGCCCGGGTTTAAATGTAATAGTTATATTTAAATATTAATTCCTGCACCCCTAGGGTTTGACCATTTGGTTCACTTGGTGGCTCTAGTGAACCAAACTAGAATAAAAGTTCATAATCAATCCGGGTAGAATATAATATTCTATATGTGCATGCTTATACTATATATATTATATATTATGCAAACATGCTTCGCATGTTAATTAATATGGCACATATTTTATATATATATATATATATGTGCATGCGCGCTAAACAAGATGAGATAAATTAATAACAAACCCCTCAAATTTTTTATATTAATTCCTAAGCGTTCAAAGATATTTGAAATATTGAATGTCGCCTTCTAGCATGATAAAAATAATAGAGTATCAATTAATTATTATAAGTTTGTTGTGTCACCACAAGGCTTATCTTAATTTTTTGAGATGTTAATTTTATCCATTTGATGCTTATAAAAAAAAAATTAACAATGTTGTTTTGTTGTGTCACCACAAGGACAATATTTTTCTTTTTTGAATATATGGAGAGCTAGGTTGGACTTAACTTGGGTAATTTTAGTTCGGATGTTCCACCACTTGATCAAAATAATCTAAGAGGCAAAATACAAGGAGTTGCATTGTTGATATAATTGACAAGAGTTGTTTACCTATTTATTTATATATAGTTTGTTGTGTCACAACAAGGCTATATACATTTAAAATGAGATCCTTATTCTCACTAGCATATCTTTAATTAGATATTGTCGAACTATATATATTGAGGGTAATATAGTTTGAAAAAAATAGTGGGAGATACCAATTTAAAACAAGACCTAATTTATTTTGGTAATTAATAAAAGAATGTAAGCTAAAATGTTGTTAATTACAAATTCATTTACAAAATTTTACAATGTCTAAATTACTATCACTGCGAAGCATGTTAGATGTTATTTAACCGGACAGTATTAAACGGATTGGTTAAGAAAATTGAGAGAAGTTCTCACAGCTGAAAAGTTATCTTATGTCCTTAATACGCCTACCCCTGCAATGGTTGCACACAATGCCTCTGAGGAAAGATTGCTACTTTTAGAAAATGGTAAGATGATGAACAATTGGCTCAATGCATCATGTTAGCATCCATGAGTAACGAGCTTCAGCGTCAACATAAAACTATGGATGCTCTTACTATATTCCTGCACATCAAGTAGTTGATGGTGAGGAAAATAGGACCGATAGATATCAGATATCTAAGGAGCTCTTCTGATCTAGAATGACCGATGACACTACAGTACAGATAAAAGTCCTTAACATAATCAATTTGATTGTTCAATTAGGACAACATGTTTTGTCATGGATGGAGAGTTGAGCCAAGATTTGATCTTGCACTCACTCTCGGACTCCTTTCACAATTGTTGTGAAATTTTCATATGAAAAAGCTAGATATTTGCCTCGCTGATTTGCTTAATATGTTGAAAAATGTTGAGAGTCATTTTCCAACCAAGAAAGACCAAGTCTTACTGGTAGGGGTCAAAGGATCTTCTAAAAAGAAGAACGATTCTATGAAGGTAAATAGAAAAGGCAAAAATAAAGGATAATAAGAACAAAACTGATACGGGTATCAAAAGAGTTTGCTTCCACTGCAATAAGCCTGAACACTGGAAAAAAAACTACGAGAAGTATCTTGTAGAGGCTAACCAGAAGAAGCTTAGTGAAGTTTCGGTTACAAAAACAATTTTGTTCATGATTTAAAATAAATTTTTCTTTAGGTCAAGATTATACTTGTGTATTGGATACCGACTTTGGTTATCATAAATATAGATTTATGAACGGACCAAACAGAAGTAGAAAGCTAAACAAAGTTAAGTAATCCTTTGTGTGGAAAGTGAAGCAAAGGTTACTCTATTAGCCATAGAAACTTATAGTTTAGCATTGCCTACAGGCAAATCTATTAAGTCAATAAGTTGTTATTGTATTCCAGTTCTCGTTAGAAACATTATTTCTATTTTGTTATTGGACAATGAAATCTTTGGTATTATATTTAAGAGCAATTGTTGTTCTATTTATAATAATAATATTTTGTATAGAACTTGAATATCACTTAATGGATTTTGTGTACTTGACTTACATGAAAAATTATTTTATAAATTGAACAAACTAGTATAAGAAAAGGAGATGATCATTCAAAGAGTTGAATGTGTGTATTTGCTAAAATACAAGTGTGAATTATTTAAAAAGTTTAAAGAATTCAAAAGTGTAACAAATTGACAAAGTATTAAGATTCTTTGATTAGATCAATAAAAAAAATTTGTGCAATATGTTTCTAGATCATCTCAAATGGTTTTCTCATAATGGATGCCTCCTGATACGCAAAAACTGATTGATGTATCTAAAAGGAAAAATCGTACCTTGTTGGACATGGTACTGTCCATAATGATTTTACCGATATTTTAGTATCCTTCTGGGATAATGTCTTAGAAATGGTTGCATATCTACGATCGAAAAAGGTAACCTCAAAATTTGACCACAAGACTCTATAAAAGTTATGGACAGGAAGGATTCCTAATTTTAAGGAAGTTAATATAAGGGATTGTTCAGGTTATGTGAAAAGGTTTCAAAGGATAAGCTTGAGACAAAATTTGACAAGTACAGATTTGTGGGACATCCTAAAGTAAGCTTAGGGTATATGTTCTATAATCCTACTTAGCAAAAGGTGTTTGTTGTGAAACACGCTGTCGTCTAAGATAAAGATGTTTATCATTGAAGGGGCTAGTGGGAGGATAATAGAATCTTGAAGAGTTCAAGAACCACAAAACACTATAAGTCAAACTAGAGGAACTTGTAGATAGACCTATTGTACCACAACCGAATCGTAAATCTGGAATAATACCAAAAATACCTAGGAGGTATGGATTCATCATGGATAATGATGATGAGGTACGCATCATAGAAGATGATGATCCAGTTATATACGATGAGGTAAGAGTTGTTGACACTCAGAGAAATAGATTGAAGCAAGCTTCTCAAATATGGAACATTCGTTTTGATGAAATAATCAAAAGAGTTTTATTTTTCAAAAACAAGAATGAACCTAGTGTGTACAAAAGGTCAGTAGGAGCGTCATGACATTCCTAGTATTATATGTTGATATACTACGGATAAAGAATGACAGGCCAATTCTAGAATCAGTAAAGATAAAGTTGTCGAAACATTCCTCCATGAATGATTTGGGAAGAGTATTATAATTGGGGATACAAATCTATATAGATAGATTTAAAAGGATACTCGGCTAATGTAAGACCCCAACTTTTTATAAATAAAATCGAATTTCCTCTAATTATTATTATTGATTAATAAGGTGATAATTTGATATAATGCTTTGGTTATGGGTGAAATGTGCAAATTTTGCAAAATAAACAAGTGGTTATTAAAATATTCATTGTTGTCTGGGAATATTCGTTTGGTCGTGGAATATTCTTTTTGTCGGGAATATTCGTACGACGACGCAGTCAATTATGGGCCCCATAACGGAAAACGGTTGGATAAAAGAAAGCGACAAAGATTGAGTTTTATAAATAACGGCGTAAATTGTTACCGTTAACACTGTTGGGTTACCTGGTGGTTAGAATACAGTAATACACGTGGTTGCACAGTAACACACGATATTGCACAATATTGTTGAATTATTGATTCGTACGTAAGAAGGCACTACTCAATAATTGTTACAGTAGTTACTGTTCATTATTTTATTATATTGATTCAATAATTGCTGTATTGTTAGTTTATATTATTATTGTTTCAATAATTGTCACTGCACAGTATTTCTCATGATCAGATCAATAATTCATATTATTTGAATAATATTATTAGATAACATTATTGGCAATGTCTAGAAAGTTCTGTCAAGGAGAGGTTAGATCATTTAATTGCGCGCCAGTAAGGAGAAATCCTTATTGGAAAGCCCCCTCTTTCCTGGGAACGGCCTGATTGTCATAATTATGATTCTGTAATATTATTTATGAATAATTAATTATTGATTCATATGATAATGAAATATTTATTTGATGTGGATATAATTGATGAATATATTATTTTATGTGGATATAATTGAAGGAATTAATGCTGAGGTGTTTTATCAATATTTTGTCGGACTGGAAGAATTAAAAATAATCCGTTTGTGGATTTCGGATAATTTTTGTTTGGAATTTGGAAAATATTTCTTCTGCAAAGTTGTAGAGAATTGAAATTCCTATAAAAAGCCGCGAGATTCGAATTTTCTGACAAAGGGGCTATTTGTTGTGAATTATTGAAGTTCCGGAGTTCCGAATAATTGATTTTTGAAAGTTTTAATTATTTTAATTAAGAAAAAAGTTTTTATGGTTGTTGGCACATGGGTGGCTGATGTTTTTGACCAAAGAAGGCTGCTAAGGAATTAAGAAAAATAAATTAATATTTTATTAATTTAGTCTCCTTTTGGCGTTCTAGCATTTTCCTATAAATAGAGGGCTAAGTTAGAATTAAAAATCACACCTGAAACAAGTTTTCTCTCTTTCTCTCTCTATATTATCGAGCGTATTCTTGTGAGTATACTTTGAGTGTTGCTATACGGTGCGAGTTTCTGTCAGCCCTATACCGAAATTCAGTCAGAAGTACGGTTATTTTGAGGTAAGAGATGTTATTTTTTTCTTAAATGATATTATTTTCTTCAATATCATTATGCCGAAATATTGGTGAACTTTTTAATCAAATATGGAACTTGTTGTGTCGGGATTACTATTCACGTATACTTCACTATTCACGTATACAACACTATTCACGAATACTGCACTATTTACCGAAAAATAAAAATTTTCCTTTTTGTCCAAGATGTCTATTTTGGCTACTATATTTGATTGTATCTATGTTTTGATCGTTATTTTTGAATTCTGTTTCAAAATCGGTTATTATGAAGTATTATTGATCTTGGATAAACTGTTATTTGTCCTTCTATCTCACTGGATTCGTTCTTAAAAATATTTTTCATCATCCTCAGTCCTTAATGATGATATTATTGAATATCTTTGGCCTGTAGTGCAAAGATAAATGATTACTGATGAATATCTTTGCCCCTTAGTGCAAAGATGAACAGGTGTTGAGATGAACATGACCAACCGGTGATATAAATGAATATCTTTGGCCTGTAGAGCAAAGATGATTAAAGATGTATATTGATTGTTGTTACAGGGATAAAATATTGATGATGGACTTCTTAAATATTAGAAAATAGTAGAATTAATCCTCTACGTGACTCTTCTAATGGATTGCTGTTTCCGCTGTAGTTGTTGATCTAAAACTTGTTGTCTATTGAATTCTATCAGATTTTTCCCTGTTGAAGACTAACGATAATTTGTTGTATCTTATCTTAGTCATAATATTCTTTATTGGGCTAGTTGAGCTCACCCTTTTCCTTTTTGTTCCATTTTTCTTCTCAGGAGGTGAGAACATAGCAGGATTGAGTCGGGGTATGGAGTGAGGTTTCTAGAAAGATGTTTTAGTAGTCCTCACTATTTCTGTAAAATAGTGTTTGAATAATTGTAATAAGGACTTATTTGCGTGTGGATATTGTCTAGAAGACAATATTTGTATTTAAACTCATAATATGTATTGTCGTATTTCACACGACATTTGTATTATTGAAGTTGTAGTTTGCTTTATGTACCATGTATTTGGCGACTCAGAATGGGTGTTGTATACCTGTTTTTGGGGCGTCATAGCTAAACCCAAGGAACGTATATTTATTTGATGCTAAAGTTGTTTAGCATGGAAAACTACAAGAGATGTCTCATGTTGATGAGACATGGAGTGTATCTCTCTTGATAATCCCCATAGACTCCTGAAAAGAGAGATCGCATGAGTGACAATCATGTATACAATGAAATATTCGAGACCTGATGATGATCAGTCATATTCTGGAGAATATCACTAGTAAGACAGTGAAAAATATCTTAAAGTACTTAACCGGCGCTAAGGATGTGATCATATTCATGGCGGGTCTAAATTAAAACTAGAGGGCTTAACAGACTCAAGGTTTTCAGACAGACCAAGACGACAGAAAATCCACTTTAAGGTACAGGGTTACCTTTAACAGTGGTGCAGTGAATTGAAAAGGTTTCAAACAATAAAGAGTTGCTGGTTTAGTGATAAAGACAAAGTATATAGCTATAAATGAAGTTGCAAGATGATTGTTTGGATGAAAAGTTTATTACAGAACTAAGAATAGTTCCTAAGTCTCATCTTGAACCTAATCATGTGTTGTGGCACTTTTATTTGATTATAGGAATCATTGAAATATGGAAAATCACTATAGAGATAGTGGACTTTAAAAGAACAACATTACATATCCATTAACTAAAGCTTATCCAACATCAGGATAATCATCACTTAGAGAAGAAGGGTATGAGATACCTTGTCGATTGGCTTTAGTGCAAGTGGGAGATTGAAAGTAGTATGCACACAAGTCAATCATGTTTGACGATAAAGCATATACTTTGTAACAATCTTATTCATTTATTAATAAAAAAATATTAATTTATTAAAGGCTTTTAATTATCTATATGATGCTGTTTTATAATATGTCATAAACCCATAGTTTTAAGCAATGCTTTTAGAATAATGATAATGATCATTCTAATGAGATCTAAATTCTTAGAAAGCTTAAAACTAAAATAGTTTCCAATCATTGGATTACTAAATTGGAGATTAGTGAATCCAGATAGATTGGTACATACGTTGCTTGCTCATTGGATGATGATGATTGATCTCATGATCATTTGTGTGGAGACACTAAAACAAGTATGTAGGTGCTTATTAGATAATAAGTTCACTGAACGTGGCTCGCTAATGAATACCTAATGGATTTTTATTTGTTTGTCAATAGGAATTTCTGTAGTGATAGTAGTATAAGTGATCATTGGACTTAAGATCATCATAGTATCTTGTGTATGATGAGTTATACTTTGACTTATTCCTTAAGACTCTTAGGGTACATCAAAGGGTATGCTTAGGTATAATAAATTGTACATGAAGATAATGTATGATCAATAAAGAATCTACCACTTCTAGTAAAAGAAGAGAAATGTCCTATGTGATTCGATAAATGACAACTCAGTAGTCCTTGGCCAAGGCAGAATGAAATTAGAAAGGAGTTTCTAATTTGCATTATTTAGAGTTGTGCATTTAAGAGTCGAAATACATATAATTAAATAAAATAAAACTTGACAGTTATTTCATGTCTTATATTTAATTGGGACATTGTACGGTGGAATGATTGAATTATACGGTAACTATTTACTCAAAGGCTCTTTTATGATTAATGTTGAAATCTACATTATCTGGAAAATCGTTGATCGCTAGGAAGGCTTATCACTATTGTAGAATAAATATTATTTATTTAAATAAATTAATAGTTTAATTTATTTATTTAAATAAGATTAGAATTGTTCTAATTGATTTATTCACAAGCGGTTTAATATGGAGAACCTAAAGGGTCACACCATAAAAGGAAGAATAATTATTTAAGAAGTTAATGTCATAATCGTAATAATATATTAAGTGTATTTAATTTAATCTATGGTGATAGAATAAATTAAATAGCTTAATATTTATTATTTAATATTTTGAAAATATTAAATATATAAATTAATAAGAGGATTCTTATTAATATTATTACAATTATTATTATTTTAATTTCTAAAGAGTTGGAAATTAATTTAATATTAGTACTCTCATTTATTTCTAATAAGATTAGGAGGCTAATTAATTAAAAGATTTTAATTAATTATTCCTAATAAGATTGGGAGCATAATTAATTAAAATAAAACCAAATTCATTAATTATTAAGGAGGGTTGCCCACATCTATTAATTATGTCATTGTCATCATCCCCTTGCTTATATTGTGATGAAAGTCATCTTTGGCTTACGTGCATAGATGGACTTGGTACGATTATTACCAGGGATTATTCGGTATAATCATGACCTGTAATGTTATAAATGATGAAGTAAAAGTCCTCAGTAGCCTTTAGTGTATTGATGGATAGTTTTTGGTATAATTATGACCAGGGATTATTCGATATAGTCATGACCATTGATGATTTAATGAATATCCTTGGCCCGTAGTGCACGGATGACTCGATGATGTGGTTTATTTATTAAGCTGAGTCTCAGCGATAAAAATTGATGAAAATATTTTAAATCATAGAAGATAGTAGATATCATGCTCTACTTGACTCTTCTAATGGATTGCTTATTCAGCTACAGTTAAACTTGATGTCTATTGTATTTTATCAATTTAACATTGTTGAAGACTAATGATAATTTATTCTGCATTATCTTAGTCATAATATTTTTTAATGGGATAGTTGAGCTCACCATTTCTTTCACAGTTCTCTTTAGGAAATGAGAACGTAGCCGGGACTAGTCGGGAAACGGAGTGACGGTCCAGAAGATAGCATTAGTAGTCCTCACTATTTTGTTAAATAGTGTGACAATAAATATAATGAGGACTCATTGAGTGTGGATATTGTCTAGATGACAATATTTTTATTAAAACTCTTAGATTATGTTTTGTCGTATTTTACACGACTGTTGTATAATTAAGTTGTATTTGAATTTTGTACCATGTATTTGGCGACTCAAGATGGGTGATGTATACCTATTTTGGTGGCGTCACAGTTGGTATCAAAGCTTAGGGATATGATCACTGACTGAGATGTGAGACAAGAACTAGGAGGGGAGAGACGGGGAATTCCTTCGCTAGTATGGCCTACCTAAGTTTATTTGGTATTTAATTGGTCGGTCAGAGTATAGGAATAATATGTGATATGATAATTAACCCTTGTTTTGTGGCAGTATTTGAAAATGGCATCTGAAAATGTTGAGATAAACAATGAAGCACATGAGACCGTTGAGTCACCACAGATTAATGCCCAGGATAATGTGCAACAAGAAGATAATAATCCTCATGTAAACAATAACACTGATGAAATGATGAACGATGGGATGTTCAGAGGCTTTATGCAATTCATGAAACATCAAGTGAAAGCGACTCCTGTCCAAAATGCAGGTGGAAACACTGATAACTCTCGGACGGTCACCGCTAAGCAGTTCAAGGAGCTGGGACCACCAGAGTTTTTTGGAGAGCCAAAACCACTTAAGGCGGAGACGTGGATAAAGCAGATCAACAAAATATTAATATGTAATTATTATTATAAAAATATTAAACATATTAATTTTACATAATATTAAAAATATTAATATGTAATATTAATATTTTTAATATTATGTAAAATTAATATGTTTAATATTTTTACAATAATTATTATAATATTAATATGTTTAATATTATGTAATATTAATATGTTTACAATAATAATTGTAATATTAATATGTTTAATATTAAGTTTTTATTATTATGTTTAATATTAATATTTTTATTTTTATTATTAGACCTGTTAATAATAATAATAATAATAATAATAATAATAATAATAATAATAATAATAATATGTGAGCCTGTCGCTACTAGCTCATGCGGCAGGGGAGAAATAAAAGCAAGGGAGCAGCAAGGGCAGCAAGGTAAATTAGCACGATTGCCGCTACAGCCTGTAGCGGCAGGGAGAGAAAAATTAGGCTAAACAATGCCGCTACAGCCTGTAGCGGCATGGAAGAAATTGGTTTGCCCCAGCAAACACTTGCCGTGGATTAATACCCTATATATAATGACCTAATTATCAAAAAATTAATGATTTTTTGTCAAATTACCGAAAAATTAATGATTTTTTCTCAAACTATTAATAAGGCATACAAACAGTTAACGCCAAGTTTCGTCAGCGCGTCCAATCACCAAATCCACGCACTAAAACCTGCACAATAACAAATCACAAACGAAGCTTGACGGCTTGTGCCGCCGGGGGATAGCTCCTTTGTGAGAATAAGTACAGGCTGTTTACACGGTTTAACAATGGAGGTTTAAGTGTTTAGTGCTTAATGAAGTATTACCTGTTAATTGAAACCCAAGCCTTGTATTTATAGTACTCCCACTACCTTAGAATCCATCTCTGAGTCAGTTTAAGACTCCTAAATATGGCAATTACCATTATTTGGGTCTAACACAATCTTCTTAAAAGGTGCAAGTGGAATCCAATCCAAACACTTCCTTTGGAGTTACCTTATTCTGATATGATTAGGGTTAGGATCAGCAACCATTTAGAGTTCTTATTACCCCAGACTCCGTACGTGGGCTACCCCACTGTACATGCCCAATCCAACCGAACTCATATATTGGTTTGGGCTTCGGCCCATAGGACTCGAATGCCCGACCCCGAACACCATACGCCAAATTAAGGCTCCCGCCCAAAGGACTCGGATATCCGAACTCGAACGCCATAAGCCCGAATAGGACTCCGGCCCAGAGGACTCGGATTCCCAAACTCCTTCAACATCCGTGAAGGCTTCGGCCCAATGGGCTCACCATCCCCTTCTGATATCAAGCCTTCATCCCACCCGGAGGTCGATAAAATGCTCCCGAACATTGCCCCTCAGTCTCTTGTTATAATATATTTATAAATAGAAACTCGAAAAGACATTAACTCGAAAAGACATGAACTCGAATGAAGAGTTGTCTGGGGAACTCCAACGGTTTTTCTTCATTTTTTGAAACGTCACACGTTCCCCCAGGACCGGGTCCCACCTGCCATAAATAGCCGCCGTGAGAATTCGTACCGACTAACTATAAAAAACCCCATCTATCCAACTCTGTCACTTTTCCTAGTCTTTCTCATTTCAAATTCTTCTCTCAAGTTTTTCGGTGAAGGCGATTTCGGGTGAGCATTCCATATCTCATTTTCCCTCCCATTCAAGCTTATTTCTGTTTGTTTTTGCTTCCAAATCTCTACATTTCCAACTTCTTTTGCTTCAATGGCTAATTCTGGCATTCCTCCTACCACTGATTAAGTCCCTCCCACTGTCACTACCGCCACTATCGTTATCGGAGATCTGATTCCAGTCAATTTGCCGGTAGCACCCATTGATACCTCCACTGATAGTGTGGAATCGAGGATCCGAAAGCTTTATACTTCGGAGACCGATTTCTCTTACATCAATACCAAATCTTCCATCACCTTCTCCAAACTTTCTGACATCCGTACTCTCTTTAGCATCCCGAAGGAATACAAGCTTCGGGTGCCAAAGTCCAACGAGTGAATGTTCTGGCGCCCTGAAGGCGACTGGACTGCCATTCCACTCTGGGCCCTAAAATACGGGGTTCGATATTCCCTCTCCATGAATTCATATCTTCATTCCTCTGCTTCGTGGGGATCAGGGTTCGCACAACTTATGCCGAACTCGTATATCCACTTGATCGCTTTTATCGCTTTATGTCAAGAGGTTGGGATCACTCCTGGCCTCGATTTCTTCTTTGTTCTATTCACTGTCGGGAAGTCGAAGGAACTCGACTTTCGATAACTAAACCATGTGGCCGGCTGAGCCACCTTCATCAAGCCCCCCTTCCAGTAACAAGGGTTGGCACCCATAGTGGTTCTTCATGAAGGGCTCCGACCTCAAGCTCTTGCCGAACTGGTCTACTCCCGATGATCCTATAGCCAAGATATCCAAATTCCCTAAGGACCGATCTGATGCCTTCAAGGTATTCTACAAGCAACTGTGCAAGACCGAATGGGGTTTGGGTGTCTTTTCTGATGTCACATGGCTCTACAAGCACGGGTGTAAGTATCTTAACCCAAACCTTTCCATACCTCCATTAATTATTTATTTTCTGACTTGCTTCTATTGCCTGTTCTTTACTGTCTTGTTTGTCTTGCAGTGACTATTTTCAAACCTGAGGGGGCCGATGACTCCCTGGTTCCTCTATCGGTCACATTCGAACCCATCCTCCCCCGGCCACCGACGACTTGCCTGATGAGGAGACTATCCCGATCTCAGAGCTTTCAACGGGTTCTGCATCGGGTCCAGCTCCTCCGACCACCACCGTCGGGCCTACTAATAAAAATATATTAAAGATGAATCGATTGTAGAAGATGGCTCTGCTGAAAAAGAGTAAGAAGAATCCTTCTACTAAGGGCCCCTCCCAGCCATCTTCTTCGGTCATTCCGAAGCCAACTCCTCTACCTCCACCACCAGTCACCAACATCGAGGATTTGGAGGAAACCAAGAAGGTTCCTCTCGAACCTCGATCCAAGAAGCCATGATTGGAAGAGGGTCCAAATCTACTAGTTGCGGAGGCCGACCCTCTTCCCACCTCAACCCCCACTTCCAAGGCGAGCTCTTCACAGGGAACGCCGACTACTTGCTAGCCGAAGAGTCCTTCGGAGGTGTTTCCCTTCAATTTGTTCGATCATTTCTGACTATCTGGTGATGACGAGTGGTTCAAGGGATACTTCTCTGAATAGTATCTAGTTACTTATATCAGGGCTTAGTGTCAGGTAAACCCGAAAGCATTCAACTCTTTATTTTATATTTATGCTTTGCTCTTCATAATTGATGTGTTCTTTTTGTTGCAGGCCAATGCCATCATCGCTCGAGCCATTCTGCCTCTAGCCCGTACTACTAAAAAAGAGGCTCAGCTAAGGTCGGAGGTGTTACTTCTCCAAGATGATGTTCAAGGCCTAAACTCTGACCTAAAGAAAGAGAAGGATCTCCATGTCGAGACCTAAAATAAAGTGACCCGGGCTGAACGTCAGGCCAATGAACTGAAAGAGCAGTACTCCTTACTTTAGCAGGAGTTCGTCAGCCTCGATAGTCATGCCAAAAAACTCATCCAGGAGAAGGATCTCTTTTCAGAAGAGAACAAGGACCGGGAGTAGGCACTACGCGCCCTCGAGGAGAAGTTTTTCAGGATGCATGAGAAAATGATGTATTTGATTCGGGAAAACAACTCCTTCAAGGAAGAACAAGCTGAAGTCAAGCAGCGTGCTATCGAAGAGTACGAGGAATCCCCGACCTTGACCGACAAGATCATGGCTCAATTTACTTAAAGCTATGAAACCTATCGGGAGAAGGCTTGGGTGAAGATGAGTGCTGCTGGACTTGATGCCTTTGTCCTTGATTCATCTGACGAAGAGTCTGAAGTCGAAGATGGGGGTCCACAAGAATAGCTTCTTTTAGGACTTATAAAATTATAATCTTCATTTCTTTTCTTTATTTGTAACTTACTCGATCAATTATGCTTGTAACTTTACCGATCGGTTATGTTGTTTAAAGCTTTCTGATCGGTTTTTGTCCGAAGCTTATCTGATCGGATTTTGCAAAAACTTATAAATATGAATGAAGTACAAAATTTTTGGTAGTATTTTTCTCGATCAGTTATACTTGTGACTTTTACCGATCAATTATGTCGTTTTTAATTTTTTGATCAGTTTATGCCCGAAGTTTGTCTGATCAGAATTGAATTTTTTTTGATCAGTTATACTTGTGACTTTTAACGATCAGTTTTGTCATTTCCAACTTTTTGATCGGTTTAAGCCCGAAGTTTGCCTGATAAAAAATTAACGAATATAAAAAAAATTCGAAGAGAAATCTCATTTATTTCATTGATGAATAGCATGATTTACATAAGTAAAGAATGACATAACTTTTACTGGCAATATTTTCTAAGTCTTCCAGTGTGCCATGTATTCTTCACTTCCGAACCATCCATTGCTCAAAGTCGGTAAGTTCCTGGCTTCGGCACCTCTACTACTTCATAGGACCCCTCCTAGTTCGGCATCAGCTTGCTAGTGTTTTGGGGGGTCGATGCCTCTGACTCTCGAAGAACCAAATCCCCAACGTCAAACCTCCTTTGTTTCACCTTCTGGTTATAGTGTCGGGCAGTTCTCTTTTGGTAGATTGCCAATCTTATCAGAGCTGAATCTCGGACTTTCTCCAAAAGATTCAAGTTTATTCATAGGCCATCATCATTGCACAAGTCTTTATACTGACTGACCCAAAGTGTAGGAGATCCGATCTCAACATGTATGAGTGCATTGGTCCTATATGCCAATCTGAATGGCGAATCCCCAATCGTCGTTCTCAGGGTAGTCCGATAAGCTCATAAAACACTGAATAATTCTTCGGGCCACTGACCTTTTAATTCATCCAATCTTCTCTTGATGCCATTAAGCAGAGTTTGGTTGATGACTTCTACTTGACCTTTCGACTGAGGGTGGGCAACTGAAGTCTTTTTGTGCTGAATCCCTAAACTTTTAAAAAGGCTTCAAATTTTGATCCCACAAATTGTCTGCCGTTATCCGAGACCAATGCCATCGGGATACCGAAACGATAAACCACACCTTCCTTAAAAAATTTGAGACATTCCTGTTCGATGATCTTCAGCAGAGGTTTGTCTTTGACCCACTTGGTCATGTAGTCGATGGACACGATCACAAAACTAACTTGTCCCTTAGCCTTCGGTAGAGGCCCCAGGATGTCGATTCCCCATATGGAAAACGGAATCAGGGATAAAACTGAATACAGCTCCTTGGGAGGCTGATGAGGGATGGTACTGTTCAGCTGACACTTGGGATATTTTTTGACAAATTCTTTGGCCTCCTGATAGATGGTCGGACAATAGTAACCCTGCCTCAAAATCTTGTGTGCCTGTGACTTGGCCCCCATGTGATCCCCATAAATCCCTAGATGCACTTCCCGAAGTGTGTAATTTACTTTTGATAGTGTCAAGCGCTTGAGCAGTAGAGAACTATAGTCCCTTCGGTACAGATTTCCATCAATAAGAATAAAATTTGAAATCCTGTGCTTGATCTTTCTTGCCAAGATGCGATCCGAAGGTAACACCCCGTCGACCAAGATGTATGACGTAAGCCAACAGTCGAGTCGATCTAAAGCTAATACATCCACCTTCAGAATGCTTGGTTGTTCCAGCACCTTCAGATACACTGAATTGTTGAAAGAGCTCCCTTGACAACTATGTTAGCTGAAGTACATAAGTTTCTCTTTCACTTCGGCCATGTATTTTATCATCTTTGCCCCCCGAGCCTCATACTCCCCAAATATTTGCTTGACCACAAGCTGCGAATCACTGTATATGACTAAGTTCTGCACTTCCAAGCTTCGGGCCAACCAAAGTCCAGCTAGTATGGCTTCATAACCTGCTTCATTGTTGGTGGCTTTGAATTAAAATCGAATAGCTTGCTGGACTTTGAAACCTTTGGGGCTTGTCAGAATGACCCCTGCTTCGCTGATGTCCGAAGTTGATGACCCATCCACATAGAGAGTCCATGACGTCTGCCCCTGTTGTATATCAGTAACCGACCCCATATTCGGTTCTATGAATGAATATTCTACTATGAAGTCTGCCAGAGCCTGTCCTTTGATTTTCGTTCGGGGATGATATTCCAAAGCAAACTGAGTTATTTCTACCGCCCATGTTGCCAGCCGACCCGAGACTTCTGACCTATGCAGAACCTTCTTTAATGGCTAATCTGTATACACCACCACCAACTGACCCTAGAAATAATGCCGAAGTTTTCTTCTTGCAATTATCAAGGCATAAGAAAACTTTTCCAGGTTCGGGTATCTTATTTCTGCATTTCAAAGAACGTGGCTGACATAGTATACCGAGAACTGTCTTCCCCCTTGTCCCTTACTAGTGCTGCCCCCACTGCCATCGAGCTTGCAGCCAAGTATAAGTATAATGGTTCCTAAGGGATTCGCTTCATCAACAATGGTACCGAAGACAAATATTTCTTGATCCCTTGAAACACATCTTCACACTCTGAGTTCCATTGGAAACTCTTCTCATTCTTTGGCCCTTTGAGAGTGTCAAAAAATGGTAGACACCTTTCGGCTGATCTTGATACAAATCTCCGAAGTGCCGCAATTCGACCCGTCAACCTCTGAACATCCTTATAAGACTTTAGAGACTTCATATCTAAGATCGCCTGAATCTTTTCTAGATTCTCTTCGATGCCCCTCTTACTAATTAGGTACCCCAGAAACTTTCTTGACCCCAAACCGAAAGTGCACTTAGTCGGGTTCAACCGCAGCTTGTGTCTTTTTACTGTTTTAAAGCAGTTTTCTAGGTCCTCCAGATGATCCTGGATTGACATACCTTTATCAATCATGCCGTCCACATATACTTCTATGCTTCAGCCTAGCTTCTTGGTGAATACGAAGTTCATCATCCTCTAGTAAGTTGCCCCGGCGTTAAGCAACCCGAAGGTCATCTTCCGATAAGCATATATAGCTCGATGCGTGATGAAACTCGTCTTTGGGATATCCTCCTTGCTCATCGAAATCTTATGGTATCCCGAGAAGGCATCCATGAAACTCAACATACCGTACCCCGAAGTGGCATCGATCAGTTGGTCTATATTTGGTAGAGGATAGAAATATTTCGGGCACACCTTGTTCAGGTTCGTGTAATCTATGCATAATCTCCACTTCCCGCTCTGTTTCTAAACCAAGAACACATTTTCCAACCACTCGGGGTAGTCAATCTCGAAGATGAATTCTGCTTCCAAGAGCTTGGCGATTTCTTTGTCTATAATCCTCTGCCTTTCTGGAGCAAAAATCCTTCTTTTTTGTATAGCTAGTTTTCTGTTTGGGTAGACATACAATTTGTGCAGGGCCATCAACTCGCTTACCCTGGGCATGTCACTAGCTTCCCATACAAAGATGTCGACATATACCCAAAGCAGATCTATCAATCCTGTCTGAAATGGTTCTGTCAGCTCCGATCCAATCTTAATTAATTTCTCTGTGTTCCCCGGGACCAACTCCACATCCTCTGTCTCTTCGGCGGGCAAGGCAAGTGGTTCTGTGCTACTCTTAGTGAATGGCTCTATTTGAATGGCCATTGTCTGCTTTTGCTTGCTGACCCCGACTCCCGAAGAGATCAAAGTATTCCGATAACACCTTCGGGCAATGTCAAGATCACCTTTTACCTCCCTAATCCCGTTCGGTGTCGGAAACTTGATTTTGAAGTGGGGTATGGATGTCACTGCTTGAAGGGCTTCCAGGGTCGGCCTTCCCAAAATCGCATTATATGTCGAATCCACCTGGATCATAAAAAACCTGACCATTATCTCCACCTGCTGGGGTGCCGTTCTGAATTTGACCGGCAATTCAATGGTGCCCGAAACATGTACCGGATCTCCACTGAACCTGTATAGAGGGCCTTCACCACCCAACTCCATTTTTTGCCTTCCAAGTCCATCCTTTGATAGGCGTGAGTGTATAGTATGTCAACCGAGGACCCATTGTCAATCATCATCCTTCTCATGTCCACTAGTTCGACCTGAGCTGTTATTAACAACGCCCCGTCATGCGGTTCTATGAGATTTGTAGGATAGTCTTCATCCAAAAAAGAGATAGATGTTCCCGAGTAGGCCCGATCCTTTCTTGGCGAGGAACCGAAAACCGATAACACGGCATCAAGATTCCCATTTCTCTTCTTTTTAGTCACACGCCTTACAGAACCACCTGAAATTACATCAATCACGCCTCAGGGCTGCTGGTTCTGTTTTGACTGTGTATTTCGAGTTGGTCCTCTACTTTCTACCCTTGGTGCCTCAGAATTTTCTCGACCAACCACATACTGAACTAGATGGCCGTTCTAAACATTCTTCTCTGTTAAGTCCTTCAGATCAGTTACACATCTTCGTTGCATGTCCGAGACTTTGATGATATTCACAAAACTTATTCTGACCCCTCTTCCCGGGCTTCGGGTGCGACGTACAAGGGTCATAGAATGGCTTGTTACGTATCTCCTCTAATATCTTCGCTCGATCTGTGTTGAGGGTGGTTTAAACTTTTTTGACACTTCGGTTTGGGAAAGGTGGTCGGCCACTGCCCGATCCCCGCCGTTGTAGTTTTTCCTTCCAGAATTATACGTCCTCCCCTGATTATTGTCTAAATGCTGATAATTCTATTTATCCCGATCCTTAGACTTCTCATAAGACTGGGAGTACGGTTTAAAGTTTCCTATGGTCTCTTTTATCGCAATAAACCCTTCGGCCCGATGAAAGGCTTCAGTCAAATCTGTAGGAGGGTTGATCACCAGGTCCTTCATTAGTTTCTTCGACCTCCCAATATCCAGACCGGTCGTGAAAACTCCCAGGGCTTGAGGTGAATTTAACTCTGATACCGAGCCCAAAGCCTCCCAAAACCTCTTAACGTACTGGCCGAGGCTTTCATTCGAACTCTGTCTCACCTGTAT
Organism: Panax japonicus; assembly: GCA_020205505.1. Taxonomy (NCBI): domain Eukaryota; kingdom Viridiplantae; phylum Streptophyta; class Magnoliopsida; order Apiales; family Araliaceae; genus Panax; species Panax japonicus. Next base: position 67,947,505 of record CM035092.1, on the reverse strand, counting down.
GAGGGAAGCAGTGATTTTTCCCTGTCTTCTGTTACTCCCAAACCAAGCATGAAACTTTTCGCAAAGGTCATTTCATGAATTAATCGATCTTGTTGCCAAAGTCCCTATCCATTCTCGGGCGCTCTTCTTCAAAGTTGTTGCGAACATGTGGCACTTGGCAGCGTCTGAATGTCTGTAATATGCCATCAGCCTGTCATATACATTTGAATGATCATAAGTATCCCCCAAACCATCATATTTCTCCAGTGGGGGCATCTTCTTCTTTGGGTCGGCTGTGACGTGGTTGATTTCTGGCTAAAAAGGTGAGCTTAGGCAGCTCAAGGGAGTTCCCATCGGGTTTTTCACCGCCAGTAGCTTTTCCAACTTCCTTCTCGCAAGGGGGTCGGATTCCTCTTTATGGGGGAACGGCCGAAGCACACGGTATTGATTATTGATGCTTACGTGAGAAGTCACTCAGCTATACTCAATTATTGCTACAGTAATTGCTGCATCATATCTCTTATATTATTGATTTAATTATTGTCACAGTATCATCTGTATAATATGTTATATTATTTAAACAATAATTGAGACGACAAGTTATAATGATTAATGATTGTTGAAAGATTAATTATGTGTTGATTAAAAAATAAAATGATTTCTGGTAATTTTTATTCAATCCTTGATGTATATAAAGAGTCTATTATGAGACGTTGGTGCTAAGTTTAATTATTTATGGGGGGCCATATGTCGTCATCTAAGAGTCTCTTTCGTAAATAGTATTTACCTTCGTCAATAGTAATTACCTTCTTCAATAGTAATTACCTTCGTCAATAGTAATTACCTTCGTCAATAGTAGTTGTCCCTTCAATATTACCAAGAGTTAACTGTCTCTTCGGTGTTCCAAGGGTTAATTACCCCTTCACAAATAGTAGTTGTCTCTTCAATATTACAAAGAGTTATTTTGACCCTTCGTTAAGACCAAGAGCCACCCTCAATTTTTCTATAAATAGAAAGCTCATTCCTTCATTATTTCTTACGAATTTACTGAAACTCTAGAGAGAAAGAAGAAAAGTATTCTGTTACTTCACTTTTCCAATATTCAGTTCTTCTAAGGGAGGGAATATTATTTGTTGTACTCGTAATGGGGTGTTATTCTTTCTTATTCATGAAGAGAACTGTTGTTATTCCATTTCTTATTATTCTGTTGGAATAACCTGTATACGCGGTCTACCCTATACTTGGTGCCATTCTTCTATTATTCTGTCTTTATTATTCTGTCGGAATATCCTGTCTGTGCTATACGCAGGACCTGGTTCCATTTTTATTATTCCGTCTTTATTATTCTGTCGGAATATCCTGTCTGTGCTATACGCCGGACCTGGTTCCATCATTTACTATTCCGCATTTATTATTCTGTCGGAACATCCTGTCGGTGTGAATTTCACCTGACCTGGTTCCGTTATTATTATTCTGCGGGAATAACCTGTTTGTGCGGTCTCTATTGCATGCATGGTGATATCTTTTGTTATTGTATTCGGTATTACTCAGTTGGATAAAACTTTGACTTCTATACTCCATGAAATTAGTGGAATATTCTTGATATTTGCGCTTCATCCAGTATCCTTTCATGAAAATATTTTTCTGATCATTCTTGAATTTTACTCTACAAAACAGTCTCATGTTGACAATTTGGGCGTTAATAATTTCTGGATAAAATAATTCTTGAACTTGTTTTATTGAATTCTTATATCATTGTCATCATCCTCATGTTTATATTTTGTTGAAAGTCATCTGTGGCCTGTAGTGCATAGATGGACTTGGTATGATTATGACCAGGGATTATTCGGTGTAATCATGACCGTAATATTACAAATGATGTAAAAATTAAAAATCCTCATTGGCCCGTAGTGCATTGATGGACAGTTGTTGGCATGATCATGACCATTAATGAATACATAAATATTCTTGGCCGTAGTGCATGAATAATTGTGGTTGTGATACTAAAGAATATCCTTGGCCGTAGTGCAGGGGTGATTCGATGATGTGGAATATTTATTAAGCTGAGTCTCAGCTATAACAGTGATGAAAAATCTTTTAAATCATAAAATATAGTAGATTTTATTTTCTACTTGACTCTTTTAATGGATTGTTGGTTCCGCTGCAGTTAAACTTGATGTTTATTATATTTTATCAGTTTAACATTGTTGAAGGCTAATGATAATTTATTCTGCATTATCTTAGTCATAATATTTCTTACTGGGCTAGTTGAGCTCACCCTTTCTTTCACTGTTCTCTTCAGGAAATGAGAATATAGCTGGGACGAGTCGGGGAACGGAGTAATGGTCCAGAGGATAACATTAGTAGTCCTCACTATTCTGTGAAATAGTGTGATAATAATTATAATGAGGACTCCTTTTGAGTTTGTATAATCTCTAGTAGACAATATTTGTATTCAAACTCACAGTTTATGTTTTGTCGTATTGTACACGACAGTTGTATTAGTAAGTTATATTTGAACTCTGTACCATGTATCTGGCGACTCAAGATGGGTGATGTATACTTAATTTTGGGGACGTCACAGTTGGTATCAGAGCTTAGGGATATGATCCCTGGCTAAGATATGAGAATAATACTAGGAGGGGAGAGACGTGGAATTCCTTCGCTAGTATGAACTACCTAAGTTTATGTGCTATTTTAATTGGTCGATCAGAGTATATGGATAATATGTTACATGTCAATTAACCTTTGTTTTGTGGTAGTATTTGAAAATGGCATCTGAAAATCTTGAGATACGCAATGAAGCACATGAGACCGTTGAGACACCTTTAATCACTAACCAAGTTAATGTGATGTCAGACGAAGAAGAAATTAGAGATATCTACGTGGTGCATGAAGAACTAATAGTTGCACCCGAGCTAGTTACAGAGGTAGCAGCTGAGAGTGAGGAAGAAGAGGAAGAAGAGGTACCTGAGGAGAATTTATTAGAGATATTATATGATTAAAATGTAGAATTACAAAATCGTATTCATGAGTTAGAAGAACAGGTTGAAGAACGACAGGCGGTCGTGGAGCACAGAGATGTAACGATTCAAAATTGTGTTACCCGATATGTGATGCTCGAACAAAATCACGCTTTGGCACAGTGTAAGATATTAAAGTTGGAATCTGAGAATTCAAATATCAAGGATCAGCTGAAAGAAGAAACAACTGAACGAGTGAGAATGAAGGATGCGTGGGTAAAAGTCACACGACGTGTTGATATTGTGGAAAGAGATGTCTGATCTATAAAGAGAAGATTTAATGATGACGGGAAGACGTCGTATCAACACCAACACCAGCAACAAATTCTAGGGGAGGAGAACGACCGCCAGTTAGATGCTACAGATGCGGAGAGGAGGGACATATAAGGCCAAACTGTTCAAAGCCTTCCAAGGTATGTTTTAGTTGTGGAAAAGACGGTCACATAGCTCGATTTTGTCCTGTAGAGAAATCAAGTTCAACTAGAATGGAGGCACCAAAGGATGTCCCAGGTAAGCCAAAGCCGGTAGTTTAAGAGAGAGCATTTTTTTTCCGTGACGAGGAACCTGAATAAAATTATCACGGGTATGTTAGTCATAAACTCTTACGAAGTCTATACCGTGTTTGATACCGGTTCTACTCACTCTTTTATTTTACCTAGTTGTGTTCAATGTTTGAAGTTAACTCCGAGAAACTTTCGTTACCTCCACTATTTATAAATCTTGTTTGATTCAAATTGACACTTTCACGTTACCTGTCAATCTTATCTCTTTGAAAATACTTGCCTTTGATGCGATTTTAGAAATCGATTGGTTAACTACTCATCATGCTTTTCGTAAGGTTGTTAGCTTTCATATTCCTAACAAACCCGTTATGCGAATTCAAGCAACCAAACCACTAAAGTCAATCATTGTCATATCAAGCCATAAATAAAGAGCCCCGATCCTTTTGTTGTTGACTTTCTTGTGTGGAATTCACCAAAGCCAGACTTTCTGTAGGCAACGTCGTGAATGACGATGACAAGTTGATAGGTATCAATGTGATGTGTTATCCAAGTCTTGGATGAGAGTCATAGTTTTGAATGATATTTCTAGTGTTAATAAATTTTCTGACGTATTCTTGAAGACTTCTTAGCCTACCCTGGAGCGTGAAATCGAATTTTGTATTGACCCCAGTACAAAACCCATTTCTTCAACCCTCAAATATTTTCTTCACCTAAAACGAACGTAACATGTGCCAAAGACGTTGGCTCGAGCTGTTGAAGATTACGATCATATCATTTAATACCATCGTGGAAAAGCGAACGTGGTACCTGACGCGTTGTATAGAAGATCGTATGCGATCACAAGTGCGAATATACGCACCCACGTGAAGATAATGAATATACGAGTAGAATCGACTTTAATCGATAAAGTTAAAGCCGCTCAAGCTACACACTCGGAGCTGAAGAATGTGAAGAATTAAGAAGGTTCAAGAGGGCGTTATTTTAGAAGCAAGAATTGACGAATAGAGGAAGTCTAAACGCTTGATTTTATTGGCCCATTTGAAATACTTGATCAAGTAGGAATTGTGGCTTATAGACTCATTTTACCGCCAAGTATGTTGCGTGTTCAGAACATTTTTTTCGTATCGATGTTACATAAATATGTGGACGACCCAAACCACATTATTAATTTAAAATCGGACGAGATAGTAGAAGATTTAACGTATGAGGAGATATGTGTTAACATCTTGGATAAGAAGGATCATATTCGACGCTCAAAGGTTATACCTCAAGAGTTAGAATTTGAAGTGAAGTCAATGTATCCTCACATGTTCGGCATACCAAGTACGTACGTAAATTTCGAGGGCGAAATTTCTTAAGGAGGGGAGATTGTGAGACCCCAGATTTTATAAATAAATATTTAATTTTCTCGAATTATATTTTTGAAAATTATGATGTGGATTTGATATAATGTTATAGTTGTGGGTAATATTTATAAATGTTGCAAAGTACGCAAGTTGTTATAAAATATTTGTTTGGTCGGGGAATATTCTTTTTGTCGGGGAATATTCGTACGACGGCACAATCATTGGTGGACCCCACAACTGAATTATTGTCGGATTGAGAAAACGACAAAAATACTTTATAAAAATAACGGCGGAGGTGTTACCGTTAAAACTGTTGAACTACTCGGTAGTAAAAGTACAGTAATATGCGTGGTTGCATAGTAGCACACGGTATTGATTATTGATGCTTACGTGAGAAGTCACTCAGCTATACTCAATTATTGCTACAGTAATTGCTGCATCATATCTCTTATATTATTGATTCAATTATTGTCATAGTATCATCTGTATAATATGTTATATTATTTAAACAATAATTGACACGACAAGTTATAATGATTAATGATTGTTGAAAGATTAATTATGTGTTGATTAAAAAATAAAATAATTTCTGGTAATTTTTATTCAATCCTTGATGTATATAAAGAGTCTATTATGAGACGTTGGTGATAAGTTTAATTATTTATGGGGGGCCATATGTCGTCATCTAAGAGTCTCTTTCGTAAATAGTATTTACCTTCGTCAATAGTAATTACCTTCTTCAATAGTAATTACCTTCGTCAATAGTAATTACCTTCGTCAATAGTAGTTGTCCCTTCAATATTACCAAGAGTTAACTGCCTCTTCGGTGTTCCAAGGGTTAATTACCCCTTCACAAATAGTAGTTGTCTCTTCAATATTACAAAGAGTTATTTTGACCCTTCGTTAAGACCAAGAGCCACCCTCAATTTTTCTATAAATAGAAAGCTCATTCCTTCATTATTTCTTACGAATTCAATGAAACTCTAGAGAGAAAGAAGAAAAGTATTCTGTTACTTCACTTTTCCAATATTCAGTTCTTCTAAGGTAGGGAATATTATTTGTTGTACTCGTAAGGGGTGTTATTCTTTCTTATTCATGAAGAGAACTATTGTTATTCCATTTCTTATTATTCTGTTGGAATAACCTGTATACGCGGTCTACCCTATACTTGGTGACATTCTTCTATTATTCTGTCTTTATTATTCTGTCAGAATATCCTGTCTGTGTTATACACCGGACCTGGTTCCATTTTTATTATTCCGTCTTTATTATTCTGTCGGAATATCCTGTCTGTGCTATACGCCGGACCTGGTTCCATCATTTACTATTCCGCATTTATTATTCTGTTGGAACATCCTGTCGGTGTGAATTTCACCTGACCTGGTTCCGTTATTATTATTCTGCGGGAATAACCTGTTTGTGCGGTCTCTATCGCATGCATGGTGATATCTTTTGTTATTGTATTCAGTATTACTCAGTTGGATAAAACTTTGACTTCTATACTCCATGAAATTAGTGGAATATTCTTGATATTTGCGCTTCATCCAGTATCCTTTCATGGAAATATTTTTCTGATCATTCTTGAATTTTACTCTACAAAAAAGTCTCATGTTGACAATTTGGACGCTAATAATTTCTGGATAAAATAATTCTTGAACTTGTTTTATTGAATTCTTATATCATTGTCATCATCCTCATGTTTATATTTTGTTGAAAGTCATCTGTGGCCTGTAGTGCATAGATGAACTTGGTATGATTATGATCAGGGATTATTCGGTGTAATCATGATCGTAATATTACAAATGATGTAAAAATTAAAAATCCTCATTGGCCCGTAGTGCATTGATGGACAGTTGTTGGCATGATCATGACCATTAATGAATACACAAATATTCTTGGCCGTAGTGCATGAATAATTGTGGTCGTGATACTAAAGAATATCCTTGGCCGTAGTGTAGGGGTGATTCGATGATGTTGAATATTTATTAAGCTGAGTCTCAGCTATAACAGTGATGAAAAATCTTTTAAATCATAAAAGATAGTAGATTTTATTTTCTACCTGACTCTTTTAATGGATTGCTGGTTCCGCTGCAGTTAAACTTGATGTTTATTATATTTTATCAGTTTAACACTGTTGAAGGCTAATGATAATTTATTCTGCATTATCTTAGTCATAATATTTCTTACTGGGCTAGTTGAGTTCACCCTTTCTTTCACTGTTCTCTTCAGGAAATGAGAATATAACTGGGACGAGTCGGGGAACGGAGTAATGGTCCAGAGGATAGCATTAGTAGTCCTCACTATTCTGTGAAATAGTGTGATAATAATTATAATGAGGACTCCTTTTGAGTTTGTATAATCTCTAGTAGACAATATTTGTATTCAAACTCACAGTTTATATTTTGTCGTATTGTACACGACAGTTGTATTAGTAAGTTGTATTTGAACTCTGTACCATGTATCTGGCGACTCAAGATGGGTGATGTATACTTAATTTTGGGGGCGTCACACTCTACGCCTCTTCGTAGAGGCTTCCTCTTTTCCAGTCATTTTGGCCATCTACTCTAAGAGCTCTTTCTACTGAAGTTGCAAAGCCATCATGGCATCCTGATTTTGCTGCATCTTCTTCTGCAGTATGAACTGATGCTGGTCTCAACTGCCTTCCACCCGATTGTTCCCTCGTCTTTCTCCGGCCTTCGACTGATTATCGTCGGCATGACTGACGGGAACAGGAGTGTGATGACTATCCGAAAATAGTCATCTCAGGATAGATTAGGTGTGCTCAACGTTATCTCCCTGGATCTTAGAACCCAACCTATCATTTACTGACCCCCTCACCAGAGTGGTGTTGTGGGTTTTTGCTTTTTCCTGGTTTGAAGCACCATTATCCCTGCTAGCCATGGCTTTCAACTGGAAAAGTATCAAAGTGATTGTGAAAAGCAGTAAAAATCCATCCTTCTAACGCCAATCTTAACGCCACGTTTCTTCGGCGTGTCCAATCACCAAATCCACGCACTGAAACTGCACAATAACAGATCACACACGAAGCTTGACGGCTTGTGCCCGTGGGATATCTCCGGTGTGAGAATAAGTACAGGCCGTTCACACGGTTTAACAATGGAGGCTTAAGTGTTTAGTGCTTAATGAAGTATTACCTGTTAATTGAAACCCAAGCCTTGTATTTATAATACTCTCACTACCTTAGAATCCATCTCTGAGTCGGTTTAGGACTCCTAAATATGGCAATTACCATTATTTGGGTCCAACACAATCTCCTTAAAAGGTGCAAGTGGAATCCAATCCAAACACTACCTTTGGAGTTACCTTATTCAGATATGATTAGGATTAGGATCTGTAACCATTTAGAGTTCTTATTACCTTGGACTCCGTACGTGGGCTACCCCACTGTACAGGCCCAATCCAACTGGACTCATATATTGGTCTGGGCTTAGGCCCATAGGACTCGAATGCCCGACCCCGAAAACCACACACCAAATTAGGGCTCTGGTCCAAAGGACTCGGATACCTGAACTCGAACGCCATAAGCCCGAATAGGACTCCGACCCAGAGGACTTGGATGCCCGAACTCCTTCAACATCCGTGAAGGCTTCGGCCCAATGGGCTCACCATCCCCTTCTGATATCAAGCCTTCAGCCCACCTGGAGGTCGGTAAAATGCTCCCTAGAACAAACTATATTTTTAGGTCATATAACATTAAACTTTTAAAAAATGTTAAAGTACCCAAAAATTGACCAAGGGTCTAACCGTAGTTAATCAAGGCTGACTTAGGCATCTAACAAGTAGGGCCGGTCTAAACTTTTTTGGGGCCTCAAGTCACTGAAGATAGTGCTCAGTGGGCCTTTGTAAAAAAGAAGAATAAATTTCAGCCTTGGAAAAAAAGAAGAATAAATTTCAGTCTTCCGTTAGAGAGAATTAGAGAAAAAAAATATCTTGTATGATTGTACTTGTAACTACTGCTTTGATGAGGAATTTTTTTTGAGCTTTTTTAATGGACTCTAACATATCTGGATTATTAAAATTTGAGGATTTTCTTAATTTTAGAAGTCTCAAGCTACTGCTTAAATGACTTAACAGATGTGTCAGCCCTGCTAACAAAGCATCTAATGTGTAGTTTTTTTTAAAACATTTATACCATGGCCAAAAATAACATAAAAAATTTATTAAACTATGAAAACTACTATAATAAAAGAATGTGGTGTTAAACAATGAAGCATAATTAAAATAAAAGTATTACTTAACCACTAATCCAACAACAAAAAAACTAGAGCCAAATATTTTTCTTTCATCACCGGCATAAGTAAATCGCGAAACACCTCCATCAGCCATAAACAGCCAGTGGCGGATCCAGAATTTTACTTTTAGGTAAAATTAATTTTAAAAAATATATTAACTGAAAAAACTAGAGCAAAAGCAATAAAATAAAAATAACCCCATATAACACCAAAAATAATCCCATCATCACATGCTAAAGTTGATAAAGTTTAGGCTCCAAGAGCAAAGAGCTACGATGAATCAGAAGATGAAGAGTTACAAACTACTCAATAGTATATCTTTTTATTGAATCATTTCACCAAATAGTTTATATTGGACCAGCCCGTTAGAGAACGACTTTGTATATATATATATATATATATATATATATATATAGGCTGAATGACACTTTTGTTCCTCCAAGTTGACACTCACTTTCAAAGTCGTCCTTAAAAATTATTTTTCGACAGTTAAGTCCTTAAAGTGATTTTTTTGGTGTTTTCGTTCCTCCTACCTGATTTGACTTTAACCCGACCCAATTTGACCAAATTTTGATACAACCTAACCCAGTTTGACCCAACTCCAATTTTTAATATTTTAAAATAAAATAAATATTATTAATATTTTAAGATAAAGTATTATTTTAAAAATAATTTTAAAATAATAATTATTTTTAATATTTTAAAATAAAATAATTATTTTAAAATTTTATTTTTAGTATTTTAAAAGAAAATATTATTTTTAAAATAAAAATTATATTTAATTTATAAAAATAAAATATTCTTTTTAAAATTATTTGTAAGACCCCAACTTTTATGAATAAAGATGAATTTTTCTATAAATATCATTTTTGAATATTAAGGTGTAAATTTGTTATAATGTTATAGTTGTGAGTAATATTTATAAATTTTGCAAAGTAAGCAAGTTGTTATATAATATTCGATTGGTCGGGGAATATTCGTTTTAATAGAGAATATTCGTACGATGGCACAATCATTGGTGGACCCCACAATGGAATTATTTTCGGAGTTAGAAAATGACAGAAATATCTTTTTATAAAAATAACGGCGAAAATTTTACCGTTAAACTGTTGAAATACTCGGTGATAAAAGTACAGTAATACATGTGGTTGCATAGTAGTATATAGTATTGATTATTAATTTTTACGTGAGAAGTCACTCAGTTTTGTTCAATTATTACTACAGTAATTGCTCTATAGTATCTCACATTATTTGATTCAATTATTGTCAGTATTTTATATTATTAAATCAATAATTGAGATGACAAGTTATTCATATTATTATTTGCATAATTAACAATGTCTAGAAAGTTCTGTCAAGGAAAGGGGTTAGGTAATCTAATTGAGCGCAAATAGGGAGAAATCCTTATCGAAAAGCCCCCTCTTTTCTGGGAACGATCTGGTTGTTAATATTATGAATTATAATAATATGAATAAAGGTTGTTAAAAATATTGAGGGGATTTTTTATGAAGTATTTGTCATAAATTTTGCTTATTATATGGACCCTCACTTGCTCATTTTTCAAAATAATCGGTAGAAAATTATTCAACATATATATATATATATATATATATATATATATATTATATGTGTTTGAGAATGTTGTGTATGAGTGGGATGTGTGTGAAAGTAACATGTGGGTGGGAAAGTGAAATATGGGTGTGTGCTGATGAATATGTGTGTGTGTATGAAAATTAATGTGAGATGAAATGAAAATGGGGTGGGGGAATAAAACGTGAATAAGAGGGTGTATATAATAATAATAATAATAATAATAATAATAATAATAATAATAATAATAATAATAATAATAATAATAATAATAATAAGTGAGTGGTGGTGGAAAAACTGATGAAAGTGAATTGCAAAGGCGTTCGTGAATTGCATAACTGTTGCGTCCGTGATTTTTTTCTTCTTCCATAGTTCCCCTTCTATTCTCCTATAAATAAGATGTTTAGTTAGAATTGAAAATCACACCAGAATCAGAGAATTCTTCTTCTATAATATTGAGCGTATTTCTTTAAAGTTTAAGGAAGCTTTGAGCGTATAAAATAGTTCAAGTTTTTTTCAAGAATATTCCCGCTATATCAGTTGGAATACTCTTCTTTTTAAGGTAAGGGATATTATTTTTGTTCAGTATTCATAAGAAATAATATTTTCTTCCATACTCTGTAGTATGTAAGTAATATTATTTCTTTTCAAATTTTGAATTCTACACTCATTCTGTTAAAGTATTGCTTCTATACCCCGTGAAATTAGTAGAATATCCTTGAAATTTGCGCTTCATCAAGTATCGTTTCACAAGGATATTTTTTGAACATTCTTGTTAAATTTTAAGCTTTTCATTTCGGAGTACTATTCACGGGGTACTATTCATAAAGTTCTATTCACGAGGTACTATTTATAAAGTACTATTCACGCGTTACTATTCACAAAGTACTATTCATGAGATACTATTCATAGAGTACTATTCCCAAAGTATTATTCATGAAGTACTATTCACGGGATACTATTCACCTAGGGTATTATTCATGACAAAATTGATTTCTTTTTGTCAAAATTATTTTTGATACAATATTATTATTGAATTTTACTCCACAAAGCAGTATCATGTTGACAATTTGGACATTATTGAATTCTGGATAAATTAAAATTTTAAAGTCTTTAATATTTATCCTTTGCTTTTATTTAATTGAATTCTTATATCATTGTCATCATCCTCATGCTTATATTATGATGAAAGTCATCTATGGCCCATAGTGCATAGATGGACTTGGTATGATTATAACCAGGGATTATTCGGTATAATCATGACAGTAATGTTATAAATGATGTGGTAAAAGTCCTCATTGGCCTGTAGTGCATTAATGGACAGTGGTTGGCATGATCATGATCATTGATGAAAACACGAATATCTTTGGCCCGTAGTGCATGGATAATTCGTGGTCGTGATAGTAATGAATATCCTTGGCCGTAGTGCAGGGGTGATTCGATGATGTGGATTAATTATTAAGCTGAGTCTCAGCGATAAAATTGATGATAAACTTTTTAAATCATAGAAGATAGTAGATATCATGCTCTACTTGACTCTTCTAATGGATTGCTTGTTCCGCTACAGTTAAACTTGATGTTTATTATATTTTGTCAGTTTAACAATGTTGAAGGCTAACGATAATTTATTCTGTATTATCTTAGTAATAATATTTCTTACTTGGCTAGTTGAGCTCACCCTTTGCTTTCATTGTTCTCTTCAGGAAATGAGAATATAGCCGGGACTAGTTGGGGAATGGAGTGACGGCCCAGATGTTTGCATTAGTAGTCCTCACTATTCTGTGAAATAGTGTGATAATAATTGTAATGAGGACTTATTTTGAATTTGAATATTGTCTAGAAGACAATATTTGTATTAAAACTCACAGCTTATGTTTTATCGTATTTTATACGACAGTTGTATAATTAAGTTGTATTTGAATTTTGTACCATGTATTTGGCGACTCAGAATGGGTGATGTATACCTATTTTTGGGGCTTCACAGTTGGTATCAAAGCTTAGGGATATGATTAATGGTTGAGATGTGAGACTAGAACTAGGAGGGGAGAGACGGGTAATTCCTTCGCTAGTATGACCTTCCTAAGTTTATTTGTTATTTAATTGGTCGGTTAGAATATATGGATAATATGTTGAATGTTAATTAACCCTTGTTTTGTGGTAGTATTTGAAAATGACATCCGAGAATGTTGAGAATAGCAATGGAGAACATGAGACTGTTAAATTACTGATGATCAATAACTAGGATAATATGCATCAGGAAGGCAACAATCCTTATGCAAACAACAACACCGACCAAATGATGAACGACGAAAGTTTAGAAGCTTTCTGCAATTCGTGCAACATCAGGCAAGAGAGACTCCTATTCAAAATGCAGGTGGAAACACTGACAACTCTTGGACGGTCACCGCTAAACAATTCAAGGAGCTGGGACCATCGAAGTTTTTGGGAAAGCCAGAACCACTTAAGGCAGAGACGTGGTTAAAGAAGATCACCAAGATTTTTGATGTCTTGGGATGCTCGGAGGAGGAAAAGGTTCCCTTTGCCACTTTCATGTTGCGAGGAGAGGCAGATCATTGGTGGGAATCAACGTACCCAGCCTGCCGCATTGAATATGTCTTGGGAGAAGTTCCAAGAACTTTTCAACGGCAAGTACTTTTCTAAAAGTATTCGTCATATGAATGAGGTGGAGTTCATCAAGTTGGAACAAAATAATATGACTGTGGCGCAGTACGAAGCTAAGTTTACTGAGTTGTCCCGGTTTGCGTCCCATTTGGTTGATAATGAGGAGAGAATGACGCGGGTGTTTCTAAGAGGCTTGAAACCTGAGCTACGTCAATACCTCATTTCTCACAAATGTTGCTTGTATTCAGATGTTGTGAATAGGGGTCAGTTATTGGAGCGTGATAATGAGTCAACCCAACCAAGAGAGAGCAGTCGACAAAATGATAATACTAGTGGTAGCAGTCATCGAAGCGGTGACAACAAACGTGGAGGGAATCAACATGCCAGAAATGGTAACCACTTTGGTGGTAATCATGGCCAAGACAATAAAAGTGGACATTTCAAGAAGAGGAGAATATTTAACAATGATGGAAAGACGTCAGCACCAACACCCGTTGTTAAGGAAGGAGAACGACCACCTATCATATGCTTCAAATGCAGAGGGGAGGGACACATCAGTCCAAATGTTCGTAGCAGTCCAAAATGTGTTACAATTGTGGAAAAGAAGGCCACTTAGCTCGATTTTGTCATGCAAGGAAGCCAAGTCCAGCTGGGATGGAGGCCCCAAAGGCCGTTCCAAAAAAGTCAAAACAAGTAGTTCAAGGGTGAGTGTTTGTCGTGACCTCCCAGAAAGCGAGGAACCCGAACGAGGTTATCATGGGTAAGCTAATCATAAACTCTAGCGAAGTCTATACCTTATTTGATACCGATTCTACCCATTCTTTTATTTCTCCTACTTGCGCTCAACGTTTAAATTAGACTTCGGAGAAATTAGACTTTAACTTATCTAGTGAAACTCCGTTGGGAGAAACCGTCATTACATCCACTATTTATAAGTTTTGTTTGGTTCAAATCGCTACCCTCACATTACTTGTCGATCTTATTTCCTTAAAAATACTTGCATTTGATGTGATTTTAGGGATTGATTGGTTAACTACTCATCATGCTAAAATTGATTATTTTCGTAAGGTTGTCTTCTAGACAGTATTCAAACTCAAAATAAGTCCTCATTTATTAACACACTATTTCACAGAATAGTGAGGACTACTAATGCAAACATCTGGAACGTCACTCCTTTCCCCGACTAGTCCCAACTATATTCTCATTTCCTGAAGAGAACAATGAAAGCAAAGGGTGAGCTCAACTAGCCCAGTAAGAAATATTATGACTAAGATAATGCAGAATAAATTATCGTTAGCCTTCAACAGTGTTAAACTGATAAAATATAATAAACATCAAGTTTAACTGCAGCAGAATAAGAAATCCATTAGAAGAGTCAAGTAAAGGATGATATCTACCATCTTCTATGATTTAAAAAGTTTATCATCAATTTTATACTCAGCTTAATAAATAATTCATATCATCGAATCATCCCTGCACTTCGGCCAAGGATATTCACTAGTATCACGACCACAAATTATCCATGCACTACGGACAAAGAATATTATTGTTTCCACCAATGATCATGATCATTCTAACCACTGTCCATCAATGCACTACGGGCCAATGAAGGCTTTTACCACATTATTTGTAACATTACGGTCATGAATATACTGAATAATCCCTGGTCATAATCATATCAAGTCCATATATGCACTACGTGTGACGCCCCGAAAATAGGTATACATCACCCATTTTGAGTCGTCAATAACATGGTACAGAAACAACTACAACTTTATTAATACCACATAAAAACTGTGAGTTTAAATACAAATATTATCATCTAGACAATATTCACACCCAAATAAATCCTCATTATAATTATTAGTACATTATTTTATAAAAATGGTGAGGACTACTAAAATAACTTTCTAGAACCTTCATTCCATACCCCGACTAGTACTCGTTACATTCTCGCCTCCTGAGAAGAAAAATGGAACAAAAAGGAAAAGGGTGAGCTCAACTAGCCCATTAAAGAATATTATGACTAAGATAATATAGAACAAATTATCGTTAGTCTTCAACAGGAAAAAATCTGAGAAAATACAATAGACGACAAGTTTCAGATCATTATAATTCATAGAAGAGTTACGTAGATGAGTTACGTAGAGAATGAAATCTAATATAATCTATGAATTTAAAAGTCCATCATAAATATTTTATCCCTGTAACATCAATAAATATTCATCTTGAATCAAATATTCATCTTTGCACTACAAGCCAAAGATATTCATCAGTCGGTAATGTTCATCTCAACACCTGTACATCTTTGCACTACAGGCCAAAGATATTCATAAACAATTCATTCATTTTTGCACTACAGGCCAAAAATATTCAGTAATATCATCATTTAGGACTGAGGATGATGAAAAATATTTTAAAGAAAACGAATCTAGTGAAACAAAAGAACAAATATTAAGGATTCGTACTTTAAACAATCCGAGTTCAAAAATACTTCATAAATAAATATAGTGGAGTAAAATTCAAGAATGATCAAAACATGGATACAATCAAAGCTAGTATCCATAATAGATATTTTGGACAAAAAACGAAAATTTAATTTTTCTGTGAATAGTGTCGTATTCGTGAATATTGCTGTATACGTGAATAGTAACCCCGACACTAAAAGACAAGAATTTTACAAGAAAATCTTACCAATATTCCGGCATAATAATATTAGAAGAAATAATATCATTTAAAAAATATATATATAACATCCCTTACCTTGAAAAGAATAACATCCCTTACCTTGAAAAGAATAGTACTTCTGGCTGGAATATCAGATATAACGTTGAAGAAACTTGCACTGTATAGCAACACTCAAAGTATCAAAATACTCACAAGAATACGCTCGATAATATAAAGAGAGAAAAAACTTCAGTTTTTGGTGTAATTTTCAATTTTAACCTAAGCACCCTATTTATAGAAAATGCTTAGAACACCAAAGCAGAAAATTTAATAAAATAATATTATTTATAAACAAACTTCACGCCCACCTCAAGACCATCTGAATTCAGCCACCAATGAGGCCCACAATAATGACAAAAATAAAAAAAAGCGTTTTTGTTATTAAAAATAATTAAAACTTCTAAAAATCAATTATTTTGGAACTTCAATAATTTATAATAAATAGCCTTTTTGTCAGAAAAATTTGAACCTTATGTCTTTTTTATAGGAAATTCCATTATCTACAACTTTGTAAGTTTAAATTTTTTCCAAATTCCAAGCAGAAATTGACCGAAATCCACATACGGACGATTTTGCAGGATATAATCAAATTTCAGTCAAGAAACGGGGTCCACAAACATGAAAAACATATTTTAAATATTTTTAGTAACAAAAATACTCCTCATCCTCATATACTCATATATCCCACATTCATTGTAAAAATATCACCATTATTATATTATTAAAATATAATAATATATTTAAATGAATTATTTATCAGAAAAGACAAAATATCAATTTTTCAACAATTGTCACTTTAAAATTTTCTCCATCTATATCCACATAAAATTAATATTTTCCTTATCATATAAATCAATAATTAATTATTCACAAATAATATTATAGAATCACAATACTGACAATCAGGCCGTTCCCAAGAAAGAGGGGGCTTTCCAATAAGGATTTCTCCTTACTAGCGCGCAATTAGGTGACCAAACCTCTCCTTAGACAGTACTTTCTAGACATTGTCAATAATGTTATCTAATAATATTATTCCTATAATATGAATTATTGATCTGATAATGAAAATACTGTGTAGTGACAATTATTGAAACAACAATAATATAAAATATCAGAGTAGCAATTATTGAATCAATAAAATAAAATATTGAACAGTAACTACTGTAATAATTATTAAGTAGTGTATTCTTACGTAAGAATCAATAATTGGTGCAATACCGTGTGCTACTATGTTTTAACCACCGGGTATGTTAACAGTATTAACGGTAATAACTACGTCGTTATTTATAACAACTTATACTTGTCGTTTTCTTCATCCAATCGCTTTCCGTTATGGGCCCATACAAGGCTGCGCCGTCGTACGAATATTTTCTGATAGTAAGAATATTCCACGACCAAACGAATATTCTTCGATAAAAATGAATATTTTATAACCACTTGCTTATTTAAAATATTTGCGCATTTTACCCATAACTAACCACATTAATCAAATCAACCATTACTATTTCAAAATAATAAATAGAGGAAATTTAATTTTATTTATAATAAATTGGGGTCTTACACTACGGCCACAGATGATTTTCATCATAATATAAGCATGAGGATGATGACAATGTTATAAGAATTCAATTAAATGAAAGCAAAGGATAAATATTAAAGACTAACAATTTAATTTATCCAAAATTCAATAATGTCCAAATTGTCAATATGATACTGCTTTGTGGAGTAAAATTTAAGAATAATATTGTATTTGGACAGAAAAGAAATCAATTTTTGTCATAAATAGTACCCCGTATAAATAGTACCCTAGTGAATAGTACTTCATGAATACTATTTCGAGAATAGTACTCCATGAATAATACTTTATGAATAGTACTCCTGTGAATAGTACTTTATGAATAGTACTCCATGAATAGTATTTTGTGAATAGTAACCCGTGAACAGTACTCCGACATGAAAAGTTTAAAATTTAACAAGAATGGTCAAAAAATATCCTTGTGAAATGATACTGGATGAAACGCAAATTTTAAGGATATTCAACTAATTTCACGGAGTTTAGAAGAAATACTTTAATAGAATGAGTGTAGAATTAGGAATACGAAACGAAATAATATTACTCACATACTATAGAGTATGGAAGAAAATATTATTTCTTATGAATACTGAGAAAAATAATATCACTTATGAATATTGAACGAAAATAATATTCTTTACGAATATTAAATGAAGACAATATCTCTACGAATATTGAACGAAAATAATATTCATTACGAATATTGAACAAAAATAAATTTCTTACGAATACGAAAAATAATATCGTAAACGAATATGAAATAAATAATACCCCTTACCTCAGAAGAAGACTGGATACTGGAGTAGTGAAGTAGCAGACTTCTCTTCTTCTTTCTCTCTATAACTTCTCTCTCTATAGCTTCTCTATCTATAATTGCTCTTGTGAGTCTTAGTGAATTGGTGAGAATGAAAGAAGAATGAACTTCTATTTACAGGAAAATATAGTTTTGATAATTGCACGTTTTGTAGCTCAAAATATTACAATATAATACCTTCATCTTTTTTTTCATTTTTAATTTAGTCATACTAGTATTATCAAATTTGCACCACCTCCCCTAATAATACATACATGTGATTCAATAGTACATACATGTGAACAAATAGTTATAAGCATGTGAATTAATAGCAATTAATTGCTCATTTATTCGATTAATTACCCGATTTGTCAATATAACCTCCAAAAATCAATTATTAACGAAATAAATATCGATTTTCACTAACATTAATAATTCCAACACAATAGAAATATCAATTTCATCTTTAATCAACACGAACTTATTCATCATTAATATTATAACTCATAATATTTAACAACCAGATCATTCTTAGGAAAGATGGGGTTTCCGATAAGGATTTCTCCCTATTGGCACACAATTAGGTGACCAAACCTCTCCTCGATAGAACTTTGTAGACATCATCAATATTACAAATAATAATATGAATAACTTTGTCGTCTCAATTATTGATTTAATAATATAAAATATTATGCAGATGATATTGTGATAATAATTGAATCAATAATATGAGATACTATGTAGCAATTACTATAGCAATAATTGAGTATAACTGAGTGACTTTTCACGTAAGCATCAATAATCCAAGATACTGTACAATACCGTGTGCTACTATGCAACCACGTGTATTACTGTACTTTTACCACCGGGTATTTAAACAGTTTAACGATAAAACTTTCACCGTTATTTTTACAAAAAGATATTTCTGTCGTTTTCTAACTACGACAGTAATTCCGTTGTGGGGTCCACCAATGATTGTGCCGTCGTACGGATATTCTCCGACAAAAAGAATATTTTCCGACCAATCGAATATTTTATAACAACTTGCATACTTTAAAAAATTTTCACATATCACCCTTAACTTTAACCTTTTATCAATTTAACCATTTACTAAATAAAATAATAATTATAAGAAAATTGAATACTTTCATTTCATAAAATTCGGGGTCTTACACAATATTTGTATTAAAACTCACAGTTTATATTTTGTCGTATTTTACACGACAGTTGTATACTTAAGTTGTATTTAAATTTTATACCATGTATTTGACGATTCAGAATGGGTGATGTATACCTATTTTTGGGACATCACATTATTTTTGAAAAATTATTATTTTTAATAATTTAATTTAATATTTTAAAATAAAATATTTTCATATAATAATTATTTTTAATAATTTAAAATAAAATATTCTTTTTTAAAATAATAATTATATTTTATATTTAAAATAATATATTATTTTTAAATTTTTTAAAAAATAATTATTATCTTAAGGAAAAAATATAGAAACTTTAATTTTTTCAAAAATGAGTAAATTTTCATAAGTTATTTTTTTAAATCTTAATTATTTTTATGAAAATTTACACATCTTTAAATTTTTTTTATATAAAAATAAAGTTTTATTTTTTGAATATATAATTTATAAAACTTTACTCATTTTTTTACATTCACATCAATTTTAACCGAATTCATTAAATTAAAAAATAATACTGTGTACGCGGGAAGAAGAAGTATTTAAGTTTTTTTTTTTTGTTTTTTTTTTTAATTTGAATATGGAGAGATATCCTATTTTAATTTAATTTTCACGAGAGCAGACAAAAAAATTAAAATAAAGAATAATAGAAATACAACATTTAATACAGGCACGGCTTTACCGTCAATCCAGCAATTCATTTGTCCTTTATCGAAACGTTTTCCACGTGAAATAGTTCTAATGATTTTGTGCTAATACAAAATGGAGTATCTATATTACTCTCTCCGTTATTTAGGGGAGTATTCAATTAAGATTTTTAAAGATTTTTAAAGATTAAAGTTTGATTGTATTCAATTAAGACATTTAAAGAGTTTATAAAAGTTTAGTTGTATTCAATTATAATTTTTTTAATATCTTTAAAAGTTAGATGGTATTGAATTAAGATTTTTACAAAGTCTATAAAAGTATTTTGGTATTCAAAAAGTCATAGACTTTTCAGATTTCTATTAAATGGTAGAGTTTGACCGACTTTATAAGAAGAATTATAACTATCAACCTATATCCAAAGTCTGACCTCATCTCTAAAGATTTCTAAAAACTTCATATCACATCTTAATAAACTAAATAAATTTAAAATACAATTCACATGAATCCAATATTTCTAATTACTTTATAATCTAGAATAATTAATACTTCTGCTATACCCACAAAAATAAAACATTTATTTTATTTTTGTAGTCAACGTACAAAATTCAAAATTTTTAAATTTTAAATTTATTTGTTATTTAATAATAAACACACGTTATTATTTTAAAAATAAAAATAAATACACAATATTTTATAATTTTATAATTTCGTAAATTAACTTAATCAGAGTTAAATGAAGGAAAAAAAAAAGTGAGAGAGAGGGAAAGTAATTTATATAGGAGTACGTACTTTATAATGATATATAGTTGTATAAAATATATAAGTTCTTCAAGTTTTTTATCATAATTTTATTATATGTTACATTACTAAACTAAAAATTTATTAAAAAGAATATAAATAAAAAATATTTTTTTATTTAAAAAATAACTTGCTATTTTAAAATATACATGAAACAAGTATATATTATTTTTATTTGCAAATTTTGATACTAAGACGAGGTAATATTCAAATATTTGAATGGAAATCGATATACATTGCAAATGTTTATATTAATTTTTTAATTGCTAATTACGTAAATAAGTATTAATGACAACTTTTGTAGACTGGAATAAAAAACAATAATTCTAAATAAGCGTACGCATGCATATGCATAAAATGTATATAGCTCAATGAAAAGTGAGCTTAATTTTTGTATTGCGTCAGTAGTTTCTAAAATTTTATTGGTATTCGAGTATCCAAATGTATTATGAAATGAGTAGAATAATATGAACGCTTTCAACATATATAAAATCTCATGCCACAATAATATAATAAGATTTACTCTAGTTCATGAAAAAAGAGGGAGATATTGTACACATGGACTAATTAATAATTAATATAAGTTGTAAGATATATTAGAAGTATACAAAAGTCTATCACAGTCTTGATAAAAAGTTTATAAAAGTCTATTACTTATTTCATAGAGTCTATAAAAGTAATTTTAAAAAAGTCTTTAAAGTCTTTGAAAGTCATTAAAATCCCATAAATTCTACACAAATATGTCACTTCAAAAAGTCTTTAAAAAATCTTAATTGAATACACCCACTTTAATATAGATCGTTTTAGAGTTATGCACAAGTATTAAAGAAATAATTGTATAGGATTAATTATAATATTAATTGTCTATATTGTCCTTGTATTAGAAGAATATATTGTTATTTATTGGACAAAAAATTATGAGAGAATCAAAAATATATTTAATATTTTAGGTAATATTAAAAACTAAATAATTAATATTTATTTTAAATTTTCAAACCATTTATATTAAGGAGTAAAAATATTTCTTCAAAACCACCTGTATTAAGTAATTGAGGAAGTATATAAATCTGAGAAAGGCTAAGCTAGATATTCATCTATCTGTATCAATCAATTTTCTAGTCTTGAATTTCCGTTTCCCTTTTCCTCTACTCTTCCAAGTTCATTCAAAATGAAGTCAGAATTGATATTCGTGCCCGTCCCGGCCTTCGGACACCTCGTGGGGATGGTGGAGATGGCTAAACTCTTCATCAGTCGACACGAAA
This sequence comes from Panax japonicus, assembly GCA_020205505.1. Classification (NCBI taxonomy): domain Eukaryota; kingdom Viridiplantae; phylum Streptophyta; class Magnoliopsida; order Apiales; family Araliaceae; genus Panax; species Panax japonicus. Next base: position 67,925,195 of record CM035092.1, on the reverse strand, counting down.
ACCTATCAGTCACCGTCCTCATTTCGAAATTTTTCATTGATACGGGGATAGACAACTACAATAAATCACTCTTAGCGAAACCAACCCCGCGTCTCACAATTATAAATCTCCCGGAAATCGATCCCCAAAAATATTTGCTCAAACCACGTTGCGCCATCTTTCCTTCCCTCATCGAGAATCAGAAGACACACGTGCGAGACGTAATGTCCCGCATGACTCAGTCCGAGTCGACTCGGGTCGTTGGTTTGCTGGCGGACATTTTGTTCGTCGACATCTTCGACATTGCCGATGAGTTCAATGTTCCAACTTATGTATACTCCCCTGCCGGAGCCGGTTTTCTTGGCCTCGCGTTCCATCTCCAGACACTCAACGACGACAAAAAGCAAGATGTGACCGAGTTCAGGAATTCGGACACTGAGTTATTGGTACCGAGTTTTGCAAACCCGATCCCCGCCGAGTTCTTGCCGTCCATATTTTTGGAAAAAGATGGTAGGCATGATGTTTTGTTATCATTGTACAGGAGGTGCAGGGAGGCAAAGGGAATTATTGTTAACACGTTTGAGGAGCTGGAACCCTATGCGATCAATTCCCTCCGGATGGATAGTATGATCCCTCCGATCTACCCAGTGGGACCCATACTAAATCTCAACGGTGAGGGACAAAACTCCGATGAGGCTGCTGTGATCCTTGGTTGGTTAGATGATCAACCACCTTCATCTGTGGTGTTTTTGTGCTTTGGTACCTTTGGAAGCTTTCCAGAAAACCAGGTAGGTAATTCATTATTTTGCAAAATTCTTTAATACTACTATAATATTACCTTTTAACTTTAAAAAATATTTGTCAGTATTTTTAAATTTAATACGTGCTTCATTTGACTTTTTAAAAGTAACACTTGCATGTTTAATTAGCTAAAATTCACAAAAATTACTTATGTCAGTATTTTTAATTTTAATATGTGCTTTCATTTAACTTGGAATCAAACTATAGATGGTGAATCGATAGCTTTTGAACAATAGCTGTTAGACTCAAGAATTTGGATATACCGCGTGTAATTTTTTGAATTTTACTCGGTTAAATATTTTAGATAATTTGCAATTTTGAAAATTTTAGTGTCTAATAGTAAATGAATTCTTACCAAATTTTAAAATGTCTTTCATCGACTTTAAAATATCAATATAATCCTATATTTTAGAAATGAATAGAGTATTAAGAATCCAATACTTTATTTTTTGGAGATAATATTTGTATACTTTATACTCTCTTCATACTTAAAAGGATATTTTAAGTACATTTTTTTTATACAAACTAAGAAAAATACGATTAAAAAAAAAAGAGACTAAAAAAAATTCATCATTATTCTAAGTGGCCCCACAATAATACATAGAGTAATGTGTCCTTTTATTTTTTTATACTAATAGAATCTATTAAATGATATACTTACCCCTTAATTTTTGTACATTATGTTATCCTTTTTAGGACTAAGAAAATTATAACTTAAGTCATCTTTTAAAGAATAGAGAGAGTATTAACTAGTTACCTACACACACCAAGTGTGTGGTTTAAAATAAAATTTTTAAATACGTGTGTGATTTAAAATAAATTTTTTAAATAAGGGATAAGAGAGTAGGAGAGAGAAAACAAGAATGAAAAATGAAATAACTATTTGTTTGAGCGAATTAATTGGGATGGAAAAGCTAAAAAAAGGAAAATAATAAAAAAAAGCTTCATAAAATTATTTACACTAAAAAGAACGTACTTTTTCCTCCCGCTTTATTAATTGATATAATTGCATACTCAAATATATCAAGTGATTAAACTATTTATTCTCAAATAAGAAACTAATTAACACATTTAAATATATGTGGAATAGTTTTAACATCAAATTTTGTACGTATGACGAAATCGTCAAAACAACAGGTCAAAATTACGCTAACGGTTGATAGAGTAGTTGATTATATCAAACTCACGAAATACGTTCACATAAACATAAAAAAAAAAGAGATATTAAGTGTGAACACGAGATTTATGTGGAAACCCAATTGGGAAAAAATCACGGAGAGAGAGTAATCCACTATAATAATATTGGGAGTACAAGATGTGTATATGGAGGGAGTACAAGTTGTGTATATTATGTGGGTAGTTTCTCACTAGTATATTATGTGTGCAACTATTGCTATAACGTTGTAAAAATCAGCACCCTAAAATCTAGTTTTTTAAAATTATTTAAAAACCTAACTACTTCAAAAATTAAATGAAACTAACAACGAACAATTAAGAACTATCAATACTATGTGTGAATCAGGTGAAGGAGATTGCAATGGGTTTAGAGCGCAGCGGGCATCGCTTCTTGTGGTCCATGCGTCCGTGTATCTCTGAAGGTGAGACAACGCTTCAACTTAAATACTCAAATTTTGAACTTCCGGCCGGATTCTTGGATAGGACATCATGCGTCGGAAAAGTGATTGGATGGGCCCCACAAATGGCCGTCCTAGCACACGAGGCAGTCAGGAGGGTTCGTGTCTCATTGTGGTTGGAATTCGGTACTAGAGAGTGTGTGGTATGGCATGCCTGTCGCAACATGGCCAATGTACGGTGAGCAACAACTCAACGCTTTTGAGATGGTTAAGGAGTTGGGTCTTGCGGTGGAAATTGAGGTGGACTATAGGAATGAATATAACAAGTCTGATTTTATTGTTAAGGCTGACGAAATTGAGACAAAAATAAAGAAGTTGATGATGGATGGAAAGAATAGTAAAATAAGGAAGAAGGTAAAGGAAATGAAAGAAAAGAGTAGGGTTGCCATGTCGGAGAATGGGTCATCTTATACTTCATTGGCGAAGCTATTTGAGGAAATTATGTGATTCGATAAAAATCAAGGGTATGTTTTATATATGTTAGTGACGTTTTTATTGTTGGAAAAATAGTCCCAAAATAAGTTTTAAAAAATAAAATAAAATCAGGATCATCTTTATGATTTTATGCGAACAACAAACATATATATATATATATATATATATATATATATATATATATATATATATATATATATATATATAGAAAAGTGATCAGGTTCGGACTAACGGATGGGAGAAAATCCGGACCCTATATATATTTTTTTTGCTTTTTTTTAAAACAACTAAATTTTTTTAATATTTTATGAAAATGAAATTTTACCATAATACAATGTTTTGGGCGTGATTTGGATACATATACCAAAAAATGTATGTACAGTTTGCACAGACTGTACATACCTGTTTTGTTATACGTATCCAAATCACATCCATTGTTTTAAAAAAAAGCAAAAAAAAGGTCTGCATTTTAAGAAAATGCGGGAGTCCGGACTATATATATATATATATATATATATATAAGACTCTAACTTTTATGAATAAAGATTTAATTTTCTCTAAATATTATTTTGAATAGTAAGGTGTTGATTTGATATAATGCTATAGTTATGGGTGATATGTGTAAATTTTGCAAATTAAACAAGTGGTCATAAAATATTCGTTTGGTCGGAGAATATTCGTTTTGTCGAGGAATATTCGTACGACGGCGCAATCATTGGTAGACCACATAACGGAATAACTGTTGGATATAGAAAGCGACATAAATAACTTTTTTTATAAAATAACGACAAGACTTTTATCGTTAAACTGTTGAAATACCCGGTGATAAAATTATAGTTATATGCGTTGTTGCACAGTAGCACACGATAGTGCACAATATCTCTGATTATTGATGCTTACGTAAGAAGTCACTCAGTTTCATTCAATAATTGTTACAGTAGTTGCTGCATAGTATCTCATATTATTGATTCAATTATTGTCACAGTATCATATGCACAATATTTTATATTATTAAATCAATAATTGAGACGACACAATTATTCATATTATTATTTGCATTATTGACAATGTCTAGAAAGTTCTGTCGAGGAAAGAGTTTGGTTATTTAATTGTGCGTCAGTAAGGAAAAATCTTTATTGGAAAACTCCCTCTTTCTTGGGAACGATATGGTTGTCAATATTGTGAGTTATAATATTAAATGATGAATAATTGTTGAATGATTAAAAATGTGTTGATTAAAAATAAGTGATTTGCGATAAATATTTATTCAATTTTTGATATAAATAGAAGGATTTGTCATGAGGCGTTTGTTGTAAGTTTGACTTATTATTTCATGGGGAGATGTGCTAATTTTTCATACCGTTGATTGAAGTTATAATAATAAATTAATATAGACCGTTGGTTGAAGTTATAATTATAAATCAATATGGAGCGCTGGTTGAAGTTATAATAGTAAATCAGTATGGACCGCCGGTTGATGTTTTAATAGTAAATCAATATGGACCATCCATTTAATAGTAAATCAATCTGGACCGTTCGTAAATCAACTACTATTTAGTCCATTCTCCTATAAATAGAAGCTCACTATTTCATTCTTTTTTATGAATTCACTAAAACTATAGAGAGAAAGAAGAAGAGTATTTTGCTACTTCACTATTGCAGTATCCAATCTTCTACTGAGTTAAGGGATATTATTACTGTCGTATTCGTAAAAACTGTTATTTTCCTTATATTTATAAGGTTTGTCATTCTATTCTTTATTAATCTGCGGGAGTAACCTGTCTACGCGGATTACCGCATGTTATGGTGAATAACCCTTCGTATTCATTCTTTATTAATATTCGGGTGTGACGCCCCCAAAATAGATCCACACAACCCATTCTGAGTCGCCAAATACATGGTACAAAAATTAAATACAACTTCATTTATACAACTATTAACTGTTATGAAAAATACGACAAAACATAAGTTTTGAGTTTTAATACAAATATTATGTCGTAGACAATATCCAAACTCAAATAAAGTTCTCATTATAATTATTATCACACTATTTTATAGAATAGTGAGGACTACTATAGCAACCATCTTGGATCATCACTCCATTCCCTGACTAGTCCCAACTATATTCTCATTTCTAGAAGAGAACAATGAAAGAAAAGGATGAGCTCAACTAGCCCAGTAAAGAATATTATGACTAAGATAATGCAGAATAAATTATCTTTAGTCCTCAACAGAGAAAAATCTTATAGAATACAATAGACAACAAGTTTTAGATCAACAATTGCAGCGAAAATATCAATCCATTAGAAGAGTTAAGTAGAGCATGATGACTACTATCTTCTATGATTTAAAAGTCCATCATCAATATTTCATCTCTGTAACACCAATTAATAAATATTTCAAATCAACAAATTATCCATGCACTGCGGGTCAATGATATTCATTTGTATCACCAGTGATCATGATCATGCCAAACAACTGTCCATCTATGCACTACGGCCAAAGAGAACTCTCACCACAACATTTGTCTGTAACATTATGTTAGGTTTGTAATATTCATGACCGCAATCAAATTGCACAAAATAAGCAAAAACGTGTAAAAATTAGAGTTTTAAAATTTTACAAATCATATACCCGGATCACCCTTTATGCACAATTATTAATTAAACGAAAAGATAATGAACAAGAATCATACCCTTGAAGATTCGAGCTTCCTCTGGTACGAGTTCACCTCCAAATCCTCTCGCATTCAACTTGAATCCACCGAGTTTGGTTCTTTTTTTGATCAACGTTAGCCACCCAAGTGTTTGGCCTCTAGAGGTGATCCACCAAGGAAGAAGAAATATTCAAGAAGAAGGGTGGTTAGCTAAACCCTGGTTTTCTATCAACATAGTAAAAGAACGTACTCTCCAACTCTTGGAATTGCGTATATCTGATATATGATATAAGACTCCTCTTATAAAGATATCAGGTAATCCTATTTAATTAAAATAAGGTATTATTTATTTAATTAAACTCTTTTAATTAAGTGGGCTCCCTAATCTTATTAGGGATAATTAATTAAACTCCTTTAACTAATTTTCCCTCCTAATCCTATTAGGAATAAATGAGAGTACTAATATTAATTAATTCTCAAACTCCTTTAGGAATTAAATAATAATAATAGTAATAATAATAATAAGACTCCTCTTATTAATTTATATTTAATATTTCTAAAATATTAAATAATAAATATTAAGTTATTTAATTTATTCTATCATCATAGATTAAATTAAATATACTTAATTATTATTACGATTATGCCATTATCTTCTTAAATAATTATTCTTTCTTTTATGGTGTGACCATTTATGTTCTCCATATTAAACCGGTTGTGAATAAATCAATTAAAAAAAATTCTAATCTTATTTAAATAAATAAATTAAACTAATAATTTATTTAAATAAATAATATTTTTTCTACAATAGGGATAAGCCTCCCTAGCGATTAACGACTTTTCAGATAATATAGATTTCAACATTAATCATAAAAGAACCTTTGAGTAAATAGTTACCGTACAATTCAATTCTTCCACCATACAATGTCCCAATTAAATATAAGACATGAAATTACTGTTAAGTCTTATTTTATATAATTATATGTATGTCGACTCTTAAATGCACAACTCCAAATAATGCAAATTAGAAACTCCTTTCTAATTTCATTCTACCTTGGCCAATGACTACTGAGTTGTCATTTATCGAATCACATAGGACATTTCTCTTCTTTTGCTAGAAGTGGTAGATTCTTTATTGATCATACATTATCTCCATGTACAACTTATTATACCCAAACATACCCTTTGATATACCCTAAGAGTCTTAAGGAATAAGTCAAAGTATAAATCATCATACACAAGATACTATGATGATCTCAAGTCCAAGGATCACTTGTACTACTATCACTACAGGAATTCCTATTGACAGGTAAGTAAAACTCCATTAGGTATTCCTTAGCGAGCCACGTTCAGTGAACTTATTCTTTAATAAGCACCTACATACTTGCTTTAGTGTCTCCACACAAATGATCATGAGATCAATCATCCTCATCCAATGAGCAAACAACGTATATATCAATCTATCCGGATTAACTAATCCCCAATTTAGTAATCCAACGATTGAGAATTATTTTAGTTTTAAGCTTTCTAAGAATTTAGATCTCATTAGAATGATCATCATCATTATTCTAAAAACATTGCTTAAAACTATGGGTTTATCACATATTATAAAACATCATCATGTAGATAATTAAAAACCTTTAATAAATTAATACTTTTAATTTATTAATAAATGAATAAGATTGTTACAAAGTATATGCTTTATCATCAAACATGATTGACTTGTGTGCATACTACTTTCAATCTCCCACTTACACTAAAGCCAATCATCATGGTATCTTATACTCTTCTTCTCTAAGTAACGATTATCCTGTTGTTGGATAAGCTTCAGTAAATGGATATGTAATGTTGTTCTTGAGTATCCACTATCTCTATAGTGATTTACCATCTTTCAATGATTCTTTAATCAAATGAAAGTGTTGCAACACATGTTTAGATCCAAGATGTGACTTAGGAACTATTCCTAGTTCTGTAATGAACTTTTATCCAAACAATCATCTTGCAGCTTCATTTACAGCTACATAATTTATCTTTATCACTAAACCAACAACTTTTTGCTGTTTGGAACCTTTTCAATTCATTGCACCACCGTTCAAGGTAACGCTTTACCCTAAAGTGGATTTTTGTCATCTTGGTCTATCTAAAAAACTTGAGTTTGTTAAGCCTTCTAGTTTTAATTTAGACCCACCATAAACATGATCACATCCTTAGTGCCGGTTAAGTACTTTAAGCTGCTTTTCACTGACTCGCAATGAACTTCTCCAGAATATGACTGATCAACATCAGGTCTCATACATTTCATTGCATGCATGATAGTTACTCATGCAATCTCTCTTTTATGAGTCAATGGGGACTATTAAGAGAGATACACTCCAGGGCTTATCAACATGAGACATCCCATGGAGTTTTCCATGTTAAACGACTTTAGTATCAAATGAATATACGTTCCTTGGGTTAAGTCGAGCATCCTATTAAATCTATCTATACAGATTTATATCCCCAATTAAGATACTCTACCCAAATCATTCATGGAGGAATGTTTTGAAAACTTTATCTTTACTGATTCTAGCATTGGCATGTCATTCCTTATCCATAGTATATCAACATATATTATTTGGAATGTCACGATGCTCCCACTAACCCTTTTGTACACACAAGAACTCTTACCTCATCGTATATAACTCTGGATCATCATCTTCTATGATGTGTACCTTATCATCATCACCTATGATGAATTCATCCCTCCTAGGTATCTTTGGTACTATTCCAGATTTACGATTCGGTTGTGGTAAAATAGATCTATCTACAGGTTCCTCTTATTTAACTTATAGTGATTTATAGTTCTTGAACTCTTCAAGATGTAATATCCTCCCACTAGCCCCTTCAATGATAAACACCTTTATCTTAAAAGGCAGCGTGTTTCGCAACAAACACCTTTTCCTAAGTAGGATTATAGAACATATACCCTAAACTTACTTTAAGATGTCCCACAAATCTACATTTGTCAAATCTTATCCCAAGCTTATCCTTTGAAACTTTTTCACATAAGCTGGACAACCCCTTATCTTAACATACTTAAGATTAGGAATCTTCCCTGTCTATAACTTTTATGGAGTCTTGGGTATGGATTTTGAGGTTACCTTTTTCGTAGATATGAAGCCATTTCTAGGGCATGACTCAGAAGGATACTGGAATGTCGGTAAAATCATTATGGACCGCACCATGTCCAATAAGGTACGATTTTTCCTTTCAGAAACATCAATCAATTATTGCGTATCAGGAGGTGTCCATTGTGAGAAAATTATTTGAGATGATCTAGAAACTTATTGCATAAGTATTTATTCCTTGATCTAATCAAAGAATTTTAATACTTTGCCAATTTGTTTCACTTCTGAATTCTTTGAACTTTTCAAATAATTCACACTTGTATTTCATCAAATACAAATATTCAACTCTTTGAATGATCATCTCCTTTTCTTAAACTAATTTGTTCAATATGTAAAATTATTTTCACGTAAGTCAAGTATACAAAATCCATTAAGTGATATTTCAGTTCTAAACAAAACATTATTATTATAAATAGAACAATAATTGTTCTTAAATATAATGCCAAAATTTTTATTATCTAACAATAAAATGGAAATAATATTTCTAACGAGAACTGGAATACAATAACTTATTGACTTAATAGATTTTCCTGTAAGCAGTGCTAAACTATAAGTTCATATGGCTAATGTAGCAACCTTTGCTTCATTTCCCATACATAGGATTACTTATCTTTTGTTTAACTTTTCTACTTCTACTTGGTTCCTTTATAAATCTATATTTATGAGAACCAAAGTCGGTATCCAATACCTAAGTAGAATCTTGACTTAAAGAAAAATTTATTTTAAATCATAAACAAATTTGTATTTGTAACCGAAACTTCACTAAGCTTCTTTTAATTAGCCTCTGCAAGATGCTTCTTGTAGTTTTTTTCCAGTGTCCAGGCTTATTGCAGTGGAAGCAAACTCCTTTGTTATCTGTATCAGCTTTGTTCTTATTATCCTTTGTTTTTGCCTTTTTATTTACCTTCTTTGAATCGTTCTTCTTTTCAGAAGATCCTTTGGCCCCTACCAGTAAGACATGATCTTTCTTGGTTGGAAAGTAACTCTCAACATTTTTCAGCATGTTAAGCAAATCAGCGAGGCTGATATCTAGCTTGTTCATATGAAAAATTCATAACAATTGTGAAAGGAATCCGGGAGTGAGTGCAAGATCAAATCTTGGCTCAACTCTCCATCCATGAAAAAACTCGTTGTCCTAATTGATCAATCAAATTGATTATGTTAAGTACTTGTGTCTGTACTGTAGTGTCATCGGTTATTCTAGATTGGAAGAGTTCCTTAGATATCTGATATCTATCAGTCCTACTTTCCTCACCATCAACTACTTGATGTGCAGGAATATAGTAAGAACATTTATAGTTTCATGCTGACGCTGAAGTTCGTTATTCATGGATGCAAGCATGATGCATTGAGCCAACTGTGCATCATCTTGCCACTTTCTAAAAGTAGCAATCTCTTCTTTAGAGGCATTGTCTGCAACCATTGCAGGGATAGGCATATTAAGGACATAAGATAGCTTTTCATCCGTGAGAACTATTCTCTATTTTCTTAACCAATCCGTTTAATTCGGTCCGATTAATTTAGCATCTAATATGCTACACAGTGATAGTAATTTAGACATTGTAAAATTCTGTAAATGAATCTGTAATTAACAACATTTTAGCATACATTCTTTTATTAATTACCAAAATAAATTAGGTCTTGTTTTAAATTGGTATCTCCCACTATTTTCTTCAAACTATATTACCCTCACTTATATAGTTCGGCAAAATCTAATTAAAGATTTTCTAGTGAGAATAAGGATCCCATTTCAAATGTATATAGCCTTGTGGTGACACACCAAACTATATATAAATAAATAGGTAGACAGTTCTTGTCAATTACATCAACTATGAACTCCTTGTATTTTGCCTCTTAGATCATAATGGTCAAGTGTGTGCACATCCGAACTAAAATAATTTAAGTTAAGTCCAACCTAACACTCCATATATTCAAAAAAGAAAAAATATTGTCCTTGTGGTGACACAACAAAATAATATTGTTCAATTTTTTTTATAAGCATCAAATGTGATAAAATTAACATCTCAAAGAATTAAGATAAGCCTTGTGGTGACACAACAAACTTATAATAATTAATTGATACTCTATTATTTTTATCATGCTAGAAGGTGACGTTCGATATTCCAAATATTTTTGAACGCTTAGGACGTAATATAAAAAATTTGAGGGGTTTGTTATTAATTTGTCTCATTTTGTTTAGCGCGCATGCACACACACACACACACACACACACACACACACACACACACACATATATATATATATATATATATATATATATATAATACGCGTCATATTAATGAACATGCGAAACATGTTTTCATAATATATAATATATATAGTATAAGCATGCACATATAGATTACTATATTCTACCTGGATTGATTATTGACTTTTATTCTACTTTGGTTAACTGGAGCCACCAAGTGAACCAAAAGGTCAAACCCTAGGGGTGCAAGAATTAATATTTAAATATAATTATTACATTTAAACCCGGGCTTCATTACAAACGGGTCTTCAAGCTCTCCTTGATCTTTGATCTCCAATTTCTCAAAATTAATTCTAATTATTCCTAATACAAAACTATTTAAAATAAATAGAAACCTTGATCAGCAGTCAAGGAGAAGTACGTAGGAGGAAGATAGAATTTACATTAAGAAAAAATTAAAGAAGACGAGGTACTCAAACCCCATTTAATAAAACACATACATTCATGCATCCAACTAAAATAAAATCCAATCACATTGATCAATAGTCCATAATCAATCCCATTTATTATCATACACATCACCATATGCATCAATAATTAACATTCATCTCATGAATAATAAATATTCAATATATATATTGATATCATTTAATGGGCAAATTTAGTTAGTATAAAATCTAATTTTGAATCAAAATAAACCCCTTTATTTTAATCCAAATTTAAATCAAAATAAACCTCTTTTATTTTAATTTAACCTATTTTGAATAAAATAAACTATTTTATTTTAATCAAAATCTTTAATCAAAATAAACTCATTTATTTTAATTAATTATGGAATCCAATTCCAAGTAAAAAAAAAAATTTATTAAAGGAAACACGAATTTTCTTTCCTATTCACAAATAAACTCCTTTATTTTGAATAATATGAAATTTTATTCTATATATAAATAAACTCCTTTATTTTAAGGAAATACGGATTCTCTTTTCTATTCACAAATAAACTCCTTTATTTTGAATAACATGAAATTTTATTTCATATCTAAATAAACTCCTTTATTTAAGGAAACATGGAATCCAATTTCAACTCTAATTAGTTATCATGGAATCTAATTCTAACTCTAATTAATTAGCATGAAATTTAATTTTAAAATTAAAATAAACTCTTTTATTTTAAGATTAAAATAAAATTTTATTTTAATTATAAAATTATTAAGAATATTTTATATATATATATATATATATGAGTCCGGATCCAGTCCAGGATCCTGGACTCTATTAAAATTCGGACTTTTTTTTTGCTTTTTTTTTTAAACAACTAAAAAAAATTTATAGAATTGGAATTTTTACATAAAACAGTATTTTTGGCGTGATTTGGATGCCTATACCAAAATATTTCTGTACAGTCTGGGCAGACTGTACATACATTGGTTGGTGTAGGTATTAAAAACATACCCAAAACACTATATTATGGAAAAATTTCAGTTCCATAATTTTTTTTTAGTTGTTATACAAAAAAAAAATAAGGTCCGAATTTTGATCAGGTGCGGGAGTCCGGACCTGATCACTTTCATATATATATATATATATATATATATATATATATAAACCAAAAATCATGTAACATATAAACATCCTGCAAGTGCGGATCACCTTTTTGAAAAAAAAAATAATTCGCGAATTACGATATCAACCACGCCAAACAGGAATCACGGAACACGGAAATTTACATTTTTTTTAAATTTTATACAACAAAATTATGCCCAATTAAATTGTTCTAAACACATATCAATATACATATTAAATTAAAAAAATTAATAATTTACATAAAGGTTTGGCTTTGATGCCACTGTTAGGTTTATAATATTTATGAACGCAATTAAATTGCATAAAATAAGCGAAAACGTGTAAAAATCAGAGTTTTAAAATTTTAGAAACTATATACCCGGATTACCCTTTATGCAAAATAATTAATTAAATGAAAAGATAAAGAACAAGAATCATACCCTTGAGGATTCGAGCTTCCTTAGGTACGAGTTCACCTTCAAATCCTTTCGCATTCAACTTGAATCCACCGGGTTTGGTTCCTTCTTTTGATCAACGTTAGCCACCCAAGTGTTTGGCCTCTAGAGGTGATCCACAAATGAAGAAGAAATATTTAAGAAGAAGGGTGGTTGGCTAAACCCTGGGTTTCTATCTCCATAGAAAAAGAAAGTACTCTCCAACTCTTGGAATTACGTATATCTAATATATGATATAAGACTCCTCTTATAAAGATATCAAGTAACCCTATTTTATTAAAACAAGATATTATTTATTTAATTAAACTCTTTTAATTAAACGGGCTCCCTGATCTTATTAGAAATAATTAATTAAACGTCTATAAGTAATTTTTCCTCCTATTCTTATTAGGAATAAATGAGAGTACTAATATTAATTAATTCTCAAACTCCTTTAGAAATTAAATAAAAATAATAGTAATAATAATAATAAGACTCCTCTTATTAATTTATATTTAATATTTCTAAAATATTAAATAATAAATATTAAGCTATTTAATTTATTCTATCACCATAGATTAAATTAAATATACTTAATTATTATTACGATTATGCCATTATCTTCTTAAATAATTATTCTTCCTTTTATGGTGTGACCCTTTAGGTTCTCCATATTAAATCGATTGTGAATAAATCAATTAGAAAAATTCTAATCTTATTTAAATAAATAAATTAAACTAATAATTTATTTAAATAAATAATATTTTTTCTACAATAGGGATAAGCCTCCCTAACGATTAATGACTTTCCAGATAATATAGATTTCAACATTAATCATAAAAGAACATCTGAGTAAATAGTTACCGTACAATTCAATCCTTCCACCATACAATGTCCAAATTAAATATAAGACATGGAATTATTGTCAAGTCTTATTTTATTTAATTATATGTATTTCGACTCTTAAATGCACAACTCTAAATAATACAAATTAGAAACTTCTTTCTAATTTCATTTTGTCTTGGCTAAGGACTACTGGGTTGTCATTTATCAAATCACATATGACATTTCTCTTCTTTTACTAGAAGTGGTAGATTCTTTATTGATCATACATTATCTCCATGTACAACTTATTATACCCAAGCATACCCTTTGATATACCCTAAGGGTCTTAAGGAATAAGTCAAAGTATAACTCATCATACACAAGATACTATGATGATCTCAAGTCCAAGGATCACTTGTACTACTATCACTACAGAAATTCCTATTGACAGGTAAGTAAAACTCTATTAGGTATTCCTTAGCGAGCCACGTTCAGTGAACTTATTCTCTAATTAATAAGCACCTACATACTTGCTTTAGTGTCTCCACACAAATGATTATGAGATCAATCATCCTCATCCAATGAGCAAGCAACGTATGTACCAATCTATCCGGATTCACTAATCCCCAATTTTATAATCCAATGATTAGGAACTATTTTAGTTTTAAGCTTTCTAAGAATTTAGATCTCATTAAAATGATCATCATTATTCTAAAAATATTGCTTAAAACTATGGGTTTATCACATATTATAAAACATCATGTAGATAATTAAAAACCTTTAATAAATTAATACTTTTTATTAATAAATGAATAAGATTGTTACAAAGTATATGCTTTATCATCAAACATGATTGGCTTGTGTGTATACTACTTTCACATTAAATGTTATAATTATACCAATACATAATTCCTGGTCATAATCATACCCATCAACAGTCCATCTATGCACTACGGGCCAAAGATGACTTTCACCACAATATAAACATGAGGATGATGACAATGATATAAAAAATCAATCAAGTGAGATTAAGGAAAAATATTAGAGATTTATAATTTAATTTATTCAAAGTTCAAAAATATCCAATATGTCAACATGATAACTAATTATGAAGTAAAATTTAAGAAAGATATGCATGTATCAAAAATAATTTGGACAGAAAAGAAACCAATTTTGTCTTGAATAGTACCCCATGAATAGTATCTCGTGAATAGTACCTTGAATGAAAATATTGAAAATTAATAAGAAAGTTCAGATAAATATTCAAATGAAACGATACTAGATGAAGCGTAAAATTCAAGGATATTCTACTAATTTTAGGGATAATATCACTTACATACTATAGAGTATATATGGAAGAAAATAATATTCCTTACGAATATTGAACGAAAATAATATCTCTTACTTTAGTAGGAGAGTAAATCTGACTGGTATAGCAGATATATTCTTGAAGAAATCTTTCACTATTAGTAACACTCAAAGAATACTTATACTAGAAAGAAATACACATAATATTATAGAAGGAGAATTCTCTGATTCTGGTGTGATTTTCATTTCTTAACTAAGCATCCTATTTATAGGAGAATGACATGACACTATTTAAGAAAATAATCACGGATGAACATAAGAAAATTTCACGGGCAAAATTTAGCTAATTTTCTGATTTTTACTATTCATCACTGTGCAATAAAATATTCTAATAAAACAAAAACTTTATATATAATATATTCTAATTATAATCTAATAAAAAAATAACTTTATATATAATATGAAAAGTATTCTGTTTTATATAAAAAGTTTTCTGTTTTATTGCTATTATTATAATAATAAAACAAAACTGAGATAACTTTCTACCGGTCATTTTGAAAAATGAATAAGTGAGAGTCCATGTAATAAGCCAAGCTTACAACAAATACTTTATGACAAACCCCTCTATTTATATTAAAAAATAAATAAATATTTATCACAAATCACTTATCTTCAATCAACACATTTTTAATATTTCAACAATTATTCATCATTAATATTATAACTCACAATATTAACAACCAAATCATTTCCAGGAAAGAGGGGGCTTTCCGATAAGGATTTCTCCTTATTGGCGCACAATTAAATAACCTAACCCTTTTTCTTGATAGAAGTTTCTAGACATTGTCAATAATACAAATAATAATATGAATAACTGTGTCGTCTCAATTATTAATTTAATAATATAAAATATTATGCATATGATACTGTGACAATAATTGAATCAATAATATGAGATACTATGCAACAACTACTATGACAATTATTTAATGAAACTGAGTGACTTCTTACATAAGAATCAATAATAAGAGATACTGTGCAATACTGTGTGCTACTATGCAACAACGCGTATTACTGTATTTTTATCACCGGGTATTCCAACAGCTAACGATAAAAGTTTTACCGTTATTTTTTATAAAAAAATTATTTATGTCGCTTTCTATATCCAACAATTATTCTGTTGTGGGGTCCACCAATGATTATACCGTTATATAAATATTCCCCGACAAAAACAATATTCCCAAACCAAATGAATATTTTATGAAAACTTGTTTATTTACAAAATTTGCTTATATCACCCATAACTATAGCATTATACAAATCACACCTTATTATTCAAAATAATATTTAGAGAAAATTAAATCTTTGTTCATAAAAAATTGGGGTCTTACAGCGAGAGTAACCTGTCTACGCAGATTATCGCATGCATGGTGAATAACCATTCACAGACATTCTTTATTAATCCGCGGGAGTAACCTATCTACGCGGATTACCGCATGCATGGTGAAAATCCATTTACAGTTTTGTATATTCTTTTATACTCGTATGAGATATAATTTCTTTTGTACTCATCAAGGGATATCGTCTTCTTTCATATTTCTCCATTAACGGTACGAATTTGTTATTTGTTTCCATAACCTTATTATTAAATGGTGAAAACCCTTGAAATTAGTGGAATATTATTAATAGTTTGTGCTTCACCTATTATCATTTCACTATTGGTCTGAACTTTCTTATTGACATTGTAATATTTTCATGGCGAGATACTATTCATTCGGGGTACTTTTCATTCGAGTACTATTTATTCGAGGCGTGACGCCCCCAAAATAGGTCCACACAACCCATTCTGAGTCGTCAAATATGTGGTACAAAAATTAAATACAACTTCATTTATACAACTATTAACTGTCGTGAAAAAAATACGACAAAATAGAAGCTATGAGTTTTAATACAAATATTGTCTCATAGCTAGACAATATCCAAACTCAAATAAAGTCCTCATTACAATTATTATCACACTATTTTATAAAATAGTGAGTACTACTATAGCATCCATCTTGGACCATCACTCCATTCCCTGACTAGTCCCAGCTATATTCTCATTTCCTGAAGAGAACAATGAAAGAAAAGGGTGAACTCAACTAGCCCAATAAAAAATATTATGACTAAGATAATGCAGAATAAATTATCCATAGCCCTCAATAGTGAAAAAATCTGATAGAATACAATAGACAACAAGTTTTAGATCAATAATTGCAGCGGAATAAATAATCCATTAGAAGAGTCCAGTAAAGCGTGATATCTACTATCTTCTATAATTTAAAAGTTCATCATTAATATTTTATCCATGTAATACCAATCAAAAATCATTTCAAATCAACGAATTATCCACACACTATGGGCCAAGGATATTCGTATGTATCACCAGTGGTCATGATCATGTCAAACACGTGTCCATCTATGCACTGCGGGCTAAAGAGGACTTTTACCATAACATTTGTCTGTAACATTACAGGTCATGATTATACCAATAAATAATTCCTGGTCATAATCATATCAATCAACAGTCTATTTATAAGCTACGTGCGAAAGATGACTTTCACCACAATATAAGCATGAGGATGATGACAATGATATAAATAATCAATCAAGTGAGATCAATGATAAATATTAGAGATTTATAATTCAATCTATTCAAAGTTAAAGAATGTCCAAATTGTCAACATGATAACTAATTATGGAGTAAAATTTAAGAATGATATTCATGTATCAAAAATAATTTTGGACAGAAAAGAAATCAATTTTATCATGAATAGTACCCTGTGAATAGTATCTCATGAATACTACTCCGAATGAAAATATTGAAATTTAATAAGAAAGTTCAAACCAATATTACAATAAAACGATACTAGATGAATCGCAAAACTCAAGAATATTCTACTAATTTCAAGAATTATAGAAACAATACTTATCAAAGTAAGTGTAGATTTAGGAATATGAAACGAAATAATATTACTTTCATACTATAGAGTATTGAAGAAAATAATATTTCTTACGAATATTGAATGAAAATAATATCCTTACGAAAAAAATAATATCATTTACCTTAGTAGAAGAGTAAATTTGACTGGTATAGCGGAGATATTCTTGAAGAAATCTTGCACTATTAGCTACACTCAAAGTATACTTATACTAGAAAAAAATACGCATAATATTATAGAAGAAGAATTCTCTGATTCTGGTGTGATTTTCATTTCTTAACTAAGCAACCTATTTATAGGAGAATGGTAGGGCACTATTTAAGGAAATAATCACGAATGAATAGAAAAATTTCACGGACGATTTCACGGGCGAAATTCGGCTAATTTTCTGATTTTTACTATTCATCACTCTATAATAAAATATTCTAATAAAACAAAAATTTTATATAAAATATAATATATTCTAATTATAATCTAATAAAATAAATAAATTATATATAATATAAAAAGTATTCTATTTTATATAATTTTTTTTAATTTTATTACTATTATATTAATAACAAAACAAAATTGAGACAACTTTCTACCGGTGATTTTGAAAAATGAGTAAGTCGAGGTCCATGTAATAAGCCAAACTACAACAAATGTTTCATGACAAACCCCTCTATTTATATAAAAAATTGAATAAACATTTACCACAAATCACTTATCTTCAATAAACACATTTTTAATCTTTCAACAATTATTCATCATTAATATTATAACTCACCATATTGACAATCAGATAATTCCCAAGAAAGAGGGGGCTTTTCGATAAGGATTTCTCCTTATTAGCGCGTAATTAAATAATCTAACCCCTTTCCTCGACAGAACTTTCTAGACATTGTCAATAATGAAAATAATAATATAAATAATTGTGTCGTCTCAATTATTGATTTAATAATATAAAATATTATGTAGATGATACTGTGACAATAATTGAATCAATAATATGAAATACAATGCAGTAACTACTGTTGCAATAATTGAATAAAACTGAGTGACTTCTTACGTAAGCATCAATAATTAGAGATATTGTACAATACCGTGTGCTACTGTGCAATAATGCATATTATTGTACTTTTATTATCGGATATTTTAACATTTAACGGTAAAAGTTTTGTCATTATGTTTATAAAAAGGCTCTTTATGTCGCTTTTTATATCTGACAGTCATTCTATTGTGGGGTCCACCAATGATTGTGCAGTCGTACGAATATTCCCCGATAAAAAAAAAATTCTCTTACCAAACGAATATTTTATGACAACTTGCTTACTTTACAAAATTTGCATATGTCCCCCATAACTATAACATTATATCAAATCACACTTTATTATTCAAAATAATATTTAGAGAAAATTAAATTTTTATTAATAAAAAGTTGGGGTCTTACACGGGGTACTATTTATGACAAAATTGATTTTTTTTTTGTCCAAATTATTTTTGATACATGAATATCATTCTTGAATTTTTACTCCATAATTAGTTATCATGTTGACAATTTGGACATTCTTAAACTCTAAATAAATTGAATTATATATCTCTAATATTTATCTTTGATCTCACTTACTTGATTGATTATTTATCATTGTTATCTCCTCATGTTTATATTGTGTTGAAAGTCATCTTTGGCCCATAGTGCAAAGATGGACCGTTGATCGGTATGATTATGACCAGGAATTATGTATTGGTATAATCATGACCTTTAATGTTATAAATAAAGGTTTATTGTGAAAGTCTTCTTTGGCCCGTAGTGCATAAATGGACAAGTGTTTGACATGATCATAACCACTAGTGATACAAACGATTATCTGTGGCTTGTAGTGCATAGATAATTTATTGATTGAAAATAATTATTGATTGATGTAATAAGGATAAAATATTGATGATGAACTCTTAAATCATAGAATATAGTAGACATCATGCTCTACTTGACTGTTCTATTAAATTGCTATTTCCGCTGCAAATATTGATCTAAAACTTGTTGTCTATTATATTCTATCAGATTTTTTCCTGTTGAGGACTAAGAATAATTTATTCTACATTATCTTAGTCATAATATTATTTACTGAGATAGTTGAGCTCACATTTTTCCTTTTGGTTCCATTGTTCTTCAAGAAATAAGAATATAGCTGGGACTAGTCGGTGATTGGAGTGATGGACTAAGATGGTTACTATTGTAGTTCTCACTGCTCTATAAAATAGTATGTCAATAATTGTAATGAAAATTTTATTTTAGTTTGGATATTGTCTATGAGATAATATTTGTATTAAACCTCACAACTTATGTGCTGTCATATTTTGCACGACAGTTGTATTAATGAAGTTTTTATTTTTATTCTGTACCATGTATTTTGCGACTCAGAATGAGTTGTTTGGACCTATTTTGGGGGTGTCACAAATATATATATATATATATATATATATATATATATATATATATATATATATATATATATATATATATATATATAGGAAGAATTTGTTACCTAGTGTTTGGTTGGATTAACACATTTTCAAATTTCTTCAAACTTTTTGAAGCTACTTGATACTCCATAAAACTCTTACGGTCTTCTATTATCCTCAAGATCTTCTCTCCTATGACCTTATGTTGAACCTAGAGTGTGACCTCCAAAGAACCTTTTTGAAAAATGCCGTAGTTGTGTTTTTCTAGTATGAAAGACATACTACGAAATTTGATGTATTTTCTAATGGGACCAAGCAAGTTTTTGATTAATGATTGATAATATATATATATATATATATATATATATATATATATATATATATATATATATATGAGGATCGATCTATAGAAAAAGTTGTAAAAATAGTATAGCCTTACAACACATTGCGACCCTCCACCCGAAGATCGAGCGGTTTTATAGAGACCCCATCCGCGGTTTATTTTTCAGTATTCCATACTTTAATATCGCGGATGTGATAGAAGACCAAAATGCCCCTCCATTATAGGTCCCTTTTCGCAGGTTAATATGGGGACGTTAGGATTATGAAGCGACGATCGGATGACGACGTATTCAATTAATAAATGGAACTTAAAGGTCTAGTCTGCACTTTAATACTGTGGAATTTAGGTCCCCTATATATAAGACGAGATAGAACTGTCAGAAGACATACTGGATACACGCAAAGAGTTCGACCTAAAACTCAAGAATTTTCTGTTTCTTCTAGCAAATTCTTGTTATTACCGGTTCATGTGATCTGGGATGAAGATACATGCGTGGCACCATATTTGGAGGGCACAAAATCTGGAGGCCAATAATTTGTTCTGAATCCGAAGCTTCATCCGACCGACTCGCTTTATCAAGTCTTCCAATTTTGGTTGCCATGTGTGTTTCATATCATCCAAAATCACTTAAATATGTAATTACTAGCAAGAATATGAAACAAAACAAATGATTTTTTGCTTTATAAACTTAATTTTAACTTCTAGATGTCTCAAAAAATGTATTGCCTGAATGATTTGATTGTTTAGTTCTTTTAAGTTTGAGTGTCCATCACAACATCTTGAGGTCATACAACAATAAACTTTAATTTGTTGTGCTGACACTTACAGAGTTTGCATAGAAGAACTAAATAATTGACCCATTCTGGCAGTATATTGTTGGCATAAAGTATGCAGTTTAATATTACGGACACTAGTTTAAAGATTTAAATAACGTCGTACAGTATCAACACTCCTAAAAGGTTCCGTCGCAGTTTAATACTGTGGACGCTTGTTTAAGGATTTAAACGACGTCTTATAATATCAACACTCCTGAAAGGTCCTGTACGCAATTTAATATTGTGGACGCTAGTTCAAGGATTTAAACGACGCCGTACAGTATCAACACTTCTGAAAGGTTTTGTCCGTAGTTTAATACTACGGACGCTAGAATATTGAAGGGACAGTTAGACGACGTCGTTTTCAATAATGGGATACAGTGCCATTTTTAGTTAAAACATAATTGGATACGGTGTCAATTTTAATTCAAACATAACCGGATATGGTGTATACAAAACGATGCCGTTGAAGGTATTAAGCATCCACAGTTTAATACTGCGGACGCTAGGTATAAAAAATAACGCCTTGCATCTAATTTTTTTAAGTTATTCCACATCTTGCATCCAAACAAAATTTTAAGTTGTTCCATCTTGTCCATATGATATTGTTCAAAGCAATCAAAAAACTTAAGCGACAATTGTTGCAGCGAATTTCTGACGAAAGCAACAAATTAAAAGGAGTTTGGTAAATCCTCCAACATATATGTATGATTTTTTATTAATCAAATTTGAAGTTTTTTTTTAAAAATCTATGTTTTACACTTTATGAGTAGATGAATGTTTATTTTGTTTTTGTTCACTTCTCCAAAAATATATGTGTTGTTTACTTTAAGCGTTAATGGTCTTTTATCTATGTTGTTTTTATGCTATTTGTGTTGTTGATAAATCTTTTTTTTGGTTGTGTTACTTACAGAAATTGAATTCAATCCCGGACCCACTGTCAACACTTTGTTGTTGGATCAACCAAACCACATTTCAACAGTCGTATGGGACAATCCCCATTACATTATGTCATTAAGAACAGATGATAGTGGATGTTCGTTGGAAGTGTGGGTTTTAAGTGACACCCAAAAAGAATTATTATGCGACTGGAGTTTTGGGATATTTAAAAATGCTAATGTCTGTAACCAATTAGACGCTTCGTTGATAGAAGTATTAGTGGAGCGTTGGCGTAGTGAGACCAATACATTTCACTTCTCGACTGGTGAAATGACAGTCACCCTTGAAGATATTTATTTCTTTTTAGGATTACCGGTTTTAGGGCATTTCAATATATTGTGGAGGATAAGAAAGTGTATACTCGAGGGGGCATTATGTTTGTGACAACTTGAAAATTTATAAAATCTTGAACGATTAAATTAAAGGTTAAAGAATAAAACTTAGACTTGAAATACATGAATAATTTTAAATTTTTTTTAAGAAAAACGTATATGATTTGAAATTTTTAAGCAACGCAAATAAATTAAATTAGAATAATTGAGAAACTAATGGTTATGAAAATCCAAAGCCTACAAGTAGATTTTCTACGTGGAAAATTTATTAAGAAAATAAATTTTTTTTTAAAAAGAAGATGTTATGAGAATAAAGTGAATGCGTATATATGTAGATACATATATAATTAAGACTGTGGCAGGTAAAAATAATATATATGGCAAGCCATATGGAAAATACTTATTGAAAACAACAAACCGTATAAGAAGACTTTAAGAAGATATGAATTAAAGGTCTTACCTAATAAATAAATTTAATAATTATTTATCAGTGATAATAAATACATTATGACTTATGTGGGACATGTGATTAGTAGAATAACTATGGTTATGAACTATCCATACTTAAGTTAAATGTAGAAAAGTGCTGGTAAATAAGGGTGGGCCCCACTAGTAATGATGGGTGATGATTATTAGGAAATTTCATTGAAGAGACAAAAGACTATTTTGCCTTAAAAGAAAATTATTGATGAATTTTGTGCCCTAGGAAGAAAATTGCTAGGAAGTTTTCTAGTAATAGGGAAATGACCATTTTGCCCCACGAGAAATTTGTTAATGACCATGACATCCTTGAAGGAAATTTATAGAAAATTTCCTAATTTTGGTTAGATGATAACTTTGTCCTTGAAGAAAATTAATTATGACCATTGTGTCCTTGGAGGAAATTTCTAAGAAATTTCCTTGAGATGAATTAAAAACCATCTTTCCTTCCCTAGTAATGGTTAAAGATCATTTTGCCATTGGTCTTTAATTCTTAAAAATTGGAAGCCTTATAACCTAATTTTTATATATTAGGTATAAGAATTAATTAACCTAAGGGTTATTATTTGAGATTTTTAGTATTTAAATTACATACTAATAAATTTACTTAAGAGATTTATTTTATACCTCTCAACTAATTAATTTTTTTTAACTTAATCAAAGTAAGTCTAATGGGGTTATAAAAATTAAATATACATGAGTAATTATCTAAATTCCAAAATGAGTGGAATGAAAAGCACTACAAAAATATAGACATTTGGCAAAAAAATTTGGGAAACGACTTATAAAGTCGTTGCCAAAAATGCATGTTTAGCAACAAAATTTGTCATTCATTGCAGTTTATGAAAGACTTTTATTTTTCGCAATGAAATTCATAAGTCGTTGCAAAAATTCGTTGCTAAATCGTTGGCAGAAAAAAAACCCACCGCCTATTTATTTTTTTGTTACCGATGAGATTTCTTCTCATTGTCGGCAACAAAAACTTTCTTGTTGCTATATTTCGTTGCCTAATATAGGCCACATTCATTAGTAACAATTTTTTTCGTTGCGTATTTAATATATTTTTTTACAACGACTAATAAATTGTTGCCTAAAATTAAGACAAACCCAATAAGCATGTCTCTTTTTCCCCCCAAAGCGCATCATTTTTCATTTATAATTTTTAATTTATTTGGACATAGTTTTATACAGTGAAATGTTTCACTCCGTCCGTCTCAAAATAAATGCCCAATTTTATTTTTTTTAAAGTTATAATTTTTGAATTAAAATTGAGCACATATAGATATATTTTCTAATTTACAAAAATTAAAGTTTGTAGTTAATTGGATGTAGTTTATAATGATCATATTCGCACACTTATAATTTTGAAAAAAAATAATTAATTTCTAAAATAATTTATATGAATTTTTCTTCTAACTCGTTATTTTACATATATACTTTTTGACAAGGGATGGGCAAGGAATCGAAATTGCTCCCGAAATTGCAGCAAAAATCGACCAAACTGCACCGATTAAGTCGTGCCAATGGTTCCGGCATAGACTAAATAAGTTGCACCAATGGTGTGTAAGTTTTTTTTTAACTCCCTTTTTTCAAATTCTCTTTTTTCTTGACTTGTAAATTTTTTTATAATCAAATATTAATTTCTCTTTATATCTTGAATTAGAGGGTGTTTGGCAATGACTTATAAGTTGGTCAAACTAAGTTATAAATCATTTGTTATTATTTAGTGTTTGACAATAACTTAAATTTTAACTTTTTTTTTTACTTATAAGTCATTATTAAATTTTTTTAATGCTTTATGTGCTATATTATTTATGTATTAGATAAATTTTACTACTATATATATATATATATATATACATACATACATACATACATATTCTTTTTAAAATTTCTTGTCAAACTAAATAAAATACTAAACAAATCTCTACATTAAACTAAATATATATAAAGTAACTATGAATATATGTATGAGATTTTAAAGTTTAACTTAGTATAAAATTATTTACTTTATAGTTTACTAAAAGAAATACTAGATGTTATAAGTTACTTAAAAAATGTTATTAAAAATAAATTTACTACTGTAAAAATTTAATGTATTTATATTCACCACAATTAATTTTAAAAAAATTATTTTGAACAAAACAGTGACCAATTTTATCCCTCGCAAAAAATATTTGAACAATAATATATAGTGAGTAATAATTATTTCATTAATAGTTTTTTTTCACACAAATTTTCATTATAAATTGGCGCCAAATATCCTTCTACTACCTCAATTTTGTGAGAAAAAAATTTATAAATTGTGAATGATATTTCCTTGCAAATAACTATTTTGTCATTGCATTTTTTTCCTTCACAGTTCCTTCGCTAGAAAACTCCTTATGTGAAGGAATGAATTTCTTCACAAAATTTCCTTCACTACATCCCTAATTTCTTGTAGTGATTGATCATGACAAAAAAAAAAGAAAAGAAGATAATGGTTCTCTTTTGTGAAATAGAGCACAAATGCCAAAAAAAATACTCATGTTCTACAAAAAGAGTTATATTTGAATTAATTATTTAATTTATAATATACTACAATTCAAATTGTAATGTAATTAATATTTAAATAAAAATTTTATTCTTAATAATAATTCTTAATTATTTTTCAATATTAATTTTATTAATTAAAATATTAAGTTACAATAATTTAAATTTTAAAATATTGTAAATTGACAATAAAGAATTTTTTAATAATTATGACTCTTTTTGTTGATTAAATTATGGGTTAAATGTATTTTTCCTCACTCTACTCGACTTCGGTTTACAAATGCATTACTGAACTGATTTTTTTTACAGTCAACTCATTGAAATATAATTTTTTTACAAAAATTTGAAAAACCGTATGCTAAAATTTTAACGACAAATCTATGTGTCACGTGCTGACAAGGAGAGGGAAGCTGAGTTGGATAAATAATTAAATTATACTCAATTATATAACAAATAGTTTAAGAAAATATAAATCAAATTAATATACATGACAAATAATTAAATTAATTATTAATAAAATAAATTAATGAATATTTTTTACAAATGTATTTATATAAAATTAATGAATTCGTATTTTTTTTATTTATTAAATATTTTAATTTCACTTTAAAAATATAAAATTATCTAATATTTTGAAAATAGAGGGATTATTATTATTGTTATTATTATTATTATTATTATTATTATTATTATTATTATTATTACTACCTATTCTTTTCTCCAGATAAAACAAAGAAAAAAACTAAAAACTCATGTTCATCTTCATCTTCCTTTCGTCTTCCTTAATGAGGAAGAGTCCTCCATCAGCCGCCCATAACCACTGCTCCACACCTATACCCTTTTCTACCTCCGGCACCACATCCCCCTCCGCTGTTCAATCTCCACCACCGATCGGTCTCTAGATCTAGAGGCGTTTTCTCAGTTCGGCGCCATCATCACCGATTCGAAGGTCCATTAGTCTGCTTAAAATCGGATTTGGTCGGATCCGATTAGATTAACGCCTAATCTGAAATAATCCATTTCTGGAGTTCCATTAAAACATCGATTAAATAGAGGGTAGATCACCTCTCCCATTTACAAACTGTTTTCATGATTTTACAATCTAACCAGTTGTTTGCCAAGGAATCAAAATGCCATTTTGGAGTCCAACAGGTCAAATATTTAGGGTATAATATTATCACTGAAGGAGGAGTGTCAGTAGATCCTGACAAAGTGCAAGCAGCGGTGGTTTGGTCAACCCCCATGTCCCCACCATGGCTAGAAGAGTGTGAGGCTTCCTTGGACTTGCCGGCTACTATAGAAAATTTATCTGCCATTTTGGCAGCATCGCAGCCCCACTAACCAGCCAATAGTATAGTGAAGCGGAGGCGGCATTCCACTAACTGAAGCAAGCCCTCACCACTTCACCTACCCTTATGCGACTGCCAGCCAGACTTCTCTCAACAGTTTGTGATTGAATGTGATGTTAGCGGAGTGGGACTCGTTAATTGTTTGGAAAATAACTGCAAGATCGAATTTTGATCGAATTTTGTCATTTTTGTCATTCTAGATTTGATAGATAAATGATTTTTGATGAATAAATGATTTTTAATGTGCAGATCATCAATGAAGGATTTGTTTTAATTTATTTTTTAACTTTTCTTTTAATTTGTAACATACTAAAAAAAATTAAAGCTTACTTTTTATCATATTTTTATTTTTTTAATATTGCTTTCTTTTATATTTAAGCTTAAATTTAATGATTTCATAATATAAATAATAATTATATTAATTTTTAAAAATAAAAATTAATTTTCAAAATTTTAGTTATATTTGGGAAGTTTGAATTTATTTTTATGTATTTTAAATTTTAATTTGTGTTTATTATGAAAATACTTATGAATAATGTTAAAGACATTATTCAAATTCAAAATTTACTTAATTTTCTCTTATTTTTAATAATATATGTAATATATTTGAATACAATAAAAGACAAATTTGTCAAAGAAAAAAATACTAATAATTTTTCATTATTAATGTTGCGGGTATTATGTCAATTTGCAAAGAAAAATGCATCAAAAAGTAGTTAAATCCATTCATTTTTCAACGTGGCGACAACTAGGATGATAACAAATGACGATTGTATGACGTGGATATTAATTTAAAAGTGACATGGATGTTCCGTTAAAAGTCAATGCATTTAACGGATTTTGTAACCGAGGTCAAGTACAGTAAGAAAAATGTATTTAACCCATTAAATTACAAATATTAAAATATTACTTTTTTATTTTACAAAAGAATTATAATTTAGTTTGATATAATTAATTTATGATATCCTTTAATAAATTTAGATTTATTTTAAAAATTTTGAAAAAATAATTTAACATATAATATTATTTCTAAAAGAGTTTATTTTTAATTGTTTTCAAACTCCTTTTTTAGAACAGATCTAGTACTCCATCGTTTGTGTGTGTGGTCTGGATACAGAGATCAATTTGGCTTTCACCTCTCTTCCTTAGCCAAAGTTCTATGTTTCAATTAGAGTGATGGGTTAGGGGTGTTCATCGGTAAAAAACCAAATTAGTACCGAAAAAACCGAACCGGTATCGAACCGAAAAACATAAAAAATAAAGAACCGGTACCGGTATCGAATAACCGATTTTGGTATCGGTTCGGTACAAAATCGGTACTAATTTTTTTGGTTCGGTTTTCGGTTATACCGCAATAATTAAATAATTTTTTTTATATTAACAAATTTTTGATTTAGCTTATTTTTGATTGTCATATATTTATAAACATGCATGCAGCTCATTCTAAATGTGTATAGTGCTGTAAATTTGTGTCATGAGAAATTTGTGTTCGAATAGACTAATATTCCACAACAATATATCCTTCCTGTGAGATTCATAGGTTTTAACATTATTTGATAAATACAAAGTACCATAATTTTGAAATATTTGATGTTATCACAATCACAAATACTAGCAACCCCACAAAAAAGGACCCAAAGAGGAGGATCCATGTTAGTTATTCTTTCGAATTAAAAAGTAAATGTTTTTACTCGAGTATATATATATATATATGTAATTATTTTTAAAATTGGTCTTTAATGTATTTATAATTATTATTATGCACTAGCCGCTAAGTATTTGGATTAGATTTAGGAGCCTGAAGCAGAAACATATAACTAGAACAAAGATTGAGACCAAGGAAGAGCACAAACATATGTCCGAGTAGACATGCATGCGCATTAACCAAATATTCATATTTGTATTAATTTACATAATATGCTATTGCATGCACAAAGGAACCAGTACCGAAATATGCTATTGCTTTTCAACTTTTCTGTTCTTTTTGATTTTTCGGTATTTACCGAATTCAAAATTTTTATTACCGCTACCGGTACCTAGGGATGCACAAAAGGCCTGAGGCCTGCGGCCTGGCCTTGGTCTGGCCTGGGCCCGGCCTGGTCAAAGCCCGGTCTGGTCAAGGCCTGGCCCGGTCAGGCCTGGCCTGGAAGGCTTGAAAAGACCACTTGTTTTTGACAAAAATCTGGCCTGGCCTGGCCTGGCCTGCAAAAAGGCCTGGCCTGGCCTGGCCTTGGGCCTGGCCTGGGGTCGGGACTGGCCTGGCTAGGCCTGGCCTGGCCTGGCCTGGCCTGGCATGAGGCATGGCCTGGCCTGGCCTGAGACCTTACAAGATTTTTTATCTAATTATTTGTAATTTTTGAACTTTAAATTTATAATTATTCATCAATAAAGTATAAATTTTTACTTATTCATTGTTGTAATTTATAAATTATAATACATTAGTTTTAATTAATACATAAATAAAATTTAAAATTTTAATTATTTATTCTTGATTTCTTGTTGATACATTTAATTACTATACATCTTCAATAAATATAACTAGTTAGTATATTTAATATTAATAATAAGTTAGTTACTTAGTTGATTAAATATTAATAATAAGTTAATTTATTGTAAATACTAAAGTACTAATATTTAAAAACAAAATTTTAGTAATATTCTTTGTTACTTTAATGTTAAATATTAACATTAATTAATACATCAATAAACTAATTTTTAATATTAAATATTAATAATAAGGTTGTTTCTTGTAAATACTCAAGTTCTTTATTAATTTGGATAAGCTAAATTCTTGGGGAGATTTATGATTTTGGTTATGTTTTAGGTATTATGTTGTACCAATTTAAATAAAAATTTCATAAAGTAATTTGAAAACTAACTGGAATTAATACTTGAGATATAACCATGTAAGAGTTTAATGATCATAAATAAAAAGATATATGTGTGTTTAAACTTTACAAAATATATGTCCAACCGATCCTAGTACGTATTATAAGAAAATAAAATCGAAACTAACTTTATATTCAAAAAATAAAAGTGTAATCTACAGTATTTAAGTAATCTACAATATTTTCTACGAAGTGCATAGTAGACAATTAGACATATATTTAAGAAATCAATTTGTTTTATATTCAAGTTACATCTAAATTATATTTTTTTTGTAATTTAAAATGAATATATTTATTTTTGTTCTAATCATTCAATTTATATTTGTGTGTAGTAGAATGTTAAAATAAAATAAATCTCAAAAATCTTGCATCATTTTTACAAAATTTATTAATTTATATTTTATTATTTATATTTTTTAATATTTAATATGTAACATTAAAAAAAAGGACCAGACCAGCCAAGGCATTGGGCCTGGCCTGGGCCTGGCCTGGCCTGCAGGCCTAGCCAGGCCACAACCCAGAGACCAAGGCCTGGCCTGGCCTGGCCTGAAGGCCAAAAGTCAACGGCCTGGCCTGGCCTGGTCAAAGCCCAAGGCCTGGCAGGCCCAGGCCAGGCCTGGCCTGGTCAAAGCCCAAGGCCTGGCAGGCCCAGGCCAGGCCAGACCAGGCCGGCCTGTTGTGCATGTCTGCCGGTACCGAAAAATATAAAAAAACCAAAAAATCGGTACTGAAAAAACCGAAACCAAAAAAAACCGGTATTGCAGGTACCGGTTCAGTAAAAAATCGAAAAAATCAAATTTTTTGAGCACCCCTATGATGGGCTAGCTAGGTTTCTTCTTTGGTTTCTCCTCTCTTCCTTGGCGATAATTTACGCGAGATGAATGAAAAACTTAGCGCTAAATTTTGCCACAATTAGCGAGATCGATAATTGATTGTGCGAAGAATGTTTCATACTGCTAAAGGGATTATCATTAATCCCAAAATTTCTCCCCCCAACTTCATCTTCCAATCAAAAAATCTACTTTTTCTATCCCAATTGTAGATGCCCTAACTGCAAAAACCCAAAGACCTATCAATTTGTTCCAAGGTATTTTTTTAACAACTTTGTTCCTCAGAATTCCATTACTTGCTAAAATGATTTATATAATTAGTTTGATTGTCAATGAAATTGGTGAGAGAAGGGAAGGAATCTTAATTTTTTTAATTATGCTTTAACTTCTTTTAGGATTAGTTTGTTAATTTAGTATTTGGGAATCTTAATATTTTTAATTATGTTCATTTGGGTCTTCTTGCTTCTTTTGTTGATTTGGGTAGCAAGAACTGATATATATTGATTCGGAGTTTTGATGTCTTAATTTGTAAGTCTGCATATTCTCATAAATAGAAAATCCAATTTTCTGGCAATTTATTAATACCTATTATGTAGTTGTTCACACACAAATATTTGTTCTCTTTGTGATTAGGCATTAAGTTGTCAATGTTTTTATAAGATTCTCATAATATATGTTAAGTCTATCTAAATTGTGGTCAAAAGTTGGGCTCTACCCTATGATATTTTGTAGTTAGTGGTTTAACTCAAAACTTAACCACAACATGGTATGGTAGTATTATGATTAATGCACCCTTAACTTTTAGTTTATGTTCATACATTAGGCCGAGAACAAAGCTACTTGTGTTATTTATGTCACAATAATGATCCACAAAAATTAAGTGGATGACCTCACAATTTTTGAACAAACAACAAAGTGTAGCAAATTCTGAGATCATTCCCCTTGAAAATTGTTTCTTCCATTCACTCCCATTGTCCTATAATACACTTCCAGTAATGAAAATAAGAGAAACTCCTGCCAAAATGAATTTTTGCATAGTCGGTTTATCACGTCATTAACATCACATGTTGATAGGCAAAGACGGAGTTGATTTTAGTAATTCTAAAGTTTTTTTGATTTACAATCTTTTATTATTTATTATGCTTGTACTGCTTCTTATAGAAATTAACTGAATCTGAAGTTCTTAAGTTTAGTTTTTCAAATCAGATTTTGGCTAACCACACTGCAGCCTGCAAAAATCACCTGCAACTCAATGTTGAGGTGAGGTATATTCTACTTTCCTTTGTGCTCTTGGCATATACTTTTGGCTTACACGACTTGCTTACTAATGCAGGTACGGTCTTTCTATGCTATGTATTGTGGTGCTTGAAATTGTAAACCGTTTGATGCTGTAAGAGCTTCTCATAGGGGGTTAATACCTTGAAAAATATTTTAACTCATAAATTGTCTATTAAAATCTATTTCTTAATTTTCAAAATAATTAGAAGTTGCTCGCATAAGCTTGGGCATTCTTTATAGATGATATCCGTGACAGATTTAGGACCAATTCTTTAAATAATTCCATTTGTGGTACTCATGCACAACATTTTTTCTAGGATATCAAACTAATGTAGTTGAATGCTCATCATTTTACAATACTATCAATTTATGAATAAACAAGGTTATGTTTGTGTTGTAAAAAATGTTTGGGATTGAACTATTTGTATTGATTTAACACTAGTAAGAACTATTTTATTCATGATGGTAGATTAATAGTGATTTAAATAGTCATATAGATATTTTTTTATTATTCCTAAGGCTATTTATAAGGGATTATATGAATGTGGGGTTAATAGTCCCCCATAAGCTATCAAATGACTTTATGAGTCTAATGGTTTCACTTTGAGAGATTAATAGTCCTTCGTGAAAGGATAAAATAGTCCGTAGTTGTGTTAAATTAAGACAAAATAGTTTAATCTCAAGCATACTTTTTGCAAACAAACATGGCCTAAACAGTTATATTAAGTATTCAGATATTTGTATTATTTTCTATTTAGAGATGGCCTTGGATTGGGTTTGTTATTGAATTTGGCGTTGTGTTGGGTCAGTAGTCAACTCTATATCACCCATTTAAGGTAATTTACATTTCTTCATATCAACATACATACGTTGGCAGTATCTCATGTCTAGATTTCATTCCAGCACTGGGAACAATAAACATACATGAATTCCAGAATTCTTATTGGTTTACGCCAAAATAAAAATGTTTCGTATATTTCTATAGTGAACTTTACGTTAGTGGCACTAATTCTCTTAGATGAGCTATACTAAATTCTACCAAGTTAGAAAGAGTGCATTTGCAATAACTATTAGTGTATGCTCCTTTTTTTCCACAATTTTAGAATTGGAAAACCATGCATATCCCAAAAAATCGAATCTGTCTTATCTCCACGCGTATTTAATGTTCGCATCGGAGCTTGCATACTTTGGTCCCATTTTTTATTAGTCTAAGATAAAATTTAGACTTAGTTAATAAGACAATTTTATTTAAAATCATAACTCCATCCTTTCTGAAATTAGAAATATATTCTCTTTTTATGTCCGTTCTAAATTAGAGATACTCCCTCCGTCCCAAATTATCTGCTGTTCTAGAGTTTCACACAGATACCAATATGTATGATAAAAATACTAAAATACCCTTTGTGCTGACTTTTTTATTAATTGAAGAGAAAGAAAAAGCAGCTAATTAATTGGAGAGAGAGAGAAACATTGAAGAGAGAGAGAAACATTGAAGAGATAGAGAAATCAGCACATTAATTGAAGAGAGAGATAGAGAGAAATAATTATTAATTGAAGAGAGAGAGAGGGGCATGAATGTGGATGTTTAAAAAAGAGGAGAGACATTAATGAGAGTAATGATTATCAACAATTAAGATAAAGGGGCAAATTAGGAAAACAAATGGAAAAAATGCATTGAAATCTTAAAAAAGCAGATATTGTGGGATAATTTTTTTTTGCTAAAACAGCAGATAATTTGGGACGGAGGGAGTATATTTCTATTTATATATAGTGATAGTATGTTACTAATTTGCCCTTTTTTATTATCATATCTAACATTACACAACCACCATTAAATTCTTAGCTAATATTTTAAAATTCATTCATTTTAAAAATTTATCTCTAATTTTGGAATGAAAACACTACTCCCTCAGTTCCGTTTTATCTGTTGTTAGAGACCAATGCATAGTTATTAAGGAAAGTAATGATATTACATTGTTAAATTAAACTCAAATGACTAAATTGTCCTTTTTTGTTTTTGTTTTTTGTAATCAGTAAGAGTCATTACTACTATTAGTAACTCTAACACCTTTGCTCTTCTCCATGTCTGCTCATCTTCTTTCGCTCTCTATCTTTACTTTCTCCCTCCTCATCTTATATCACAATATAGTTGAATTTTCTCACCCTTCCCTCTATTTACGTCATCTCTCTCCTCTTTTTTTTTTCTACTCACAGCCTAAAACTCTCTCATCTAAAAGTTCAAAGTTTCTATATGAGGTTTTTTTTTCTTTCTCTCCTAACCATTTTAGATAAGTTCTTATAAAATTCTGGTACCAAAAGATTGAATGTAAAATGACCACAATTTTTTCCCCATGAATTCAAACTTCTTACCGATGGTAATTAAAAATACACAAACTCCTGGATGATGGTAAAAGAGTCAGATCTGAAGAAGAAAAAGAAGAGAGAGAAAAGAATAAGTAATTGCAGGGATATATATGGAGGAAAGAGAAAGAGTATTGAAAATTGTGGACTATTAATCTTAAGGGTATTTTGGAAAAATTTATAATTGTTTCTCCTAAAAATCTTAAAACGTAGATATTTTGAAATTAAAAATTTGCTCTATAACGTCAAATAAAACGGAACCGAGGGAGTATCAAATAAGCCATAACAACTAGGGAACGTGTGTTGTTTTTTTCGGAATAAAAGATTAGAAGTTTTTTGAACAAACAACAAAGTGTAGCCAATTTTGAGATCTTTCCCCTTGAAAATTGTTTCTTCCATTCACTCCCATTGTCCTATAATACACTTCCAGTAATGAAAATAAGAGAAACTCTTGCCGATATGAATTTCTGCATATAGTCGGTTTATCACGTCATTAACATAACATGTTGATAGGCAAACACGGAGTTGATTTTAATAATTCTAAAGTTTGTTTGATTTACAATCTTCTATTGTAATTCAAATTTGACATTTTGAATGCAATGTTAATACGAATTGTATGCGTTAGTGATATCTGACTTGTGCAATTTAAGCTACTAATGTACTTGATGACTTAGTTGTGACAATCTACATACCATTTGTAGTTTCTTAATTAAAAGAACTATAAATGTGATCAGTGGGATTAAGTAGTTATACATTAATTATTCTATGTGCATTAACGGTAACACTAACAGAGAGAAATGAGTATTTGGGTCCTCCTACTTTTTGATTTGGACTAATGTACTGTTTTCTCTTTGTTAGTATACGCTTGATAGTGGACAGTTAATGCACGTAGAAGTACTCTATGCGCATAATACTTGCTTGAATATTTTGGTATTTCTAAGTTCTGACATCTGATAACTTGTGCTACTGTAAGAACCAAATAATGCTTATAGGGTGCATGCCAACAATCACGCACATTGGACAATCCCATAAACTATGTATGACTGCCCCGAGAAGATCATTGTCAATGTGGAGTATTGAACCCATGACTTTTGCCATTTATTAATATACTTTATCCCTAGGTTCTAAACCACTAAGTTAACTCCTTGGGTGCTTGTTACCAATGAGTAACTGATTGGTTACTAGCATAGGGTAACTCGTTACTTATCAATATTTAGATCCTCACAAGAAGCATTAGGTACCCATTCGGTTTATATAGTTATTTGGGTATTACTGATATGTAAGTGCAGCATGAAGTGCTGATGAATTTTATACAATTTTTGGTATCTGTAATAGGTATCATATACTGATGGCGATGAAGAAATACTAGTTCTTCAGAAAGAAAAGTGGGGGTTTGTCAATGATAGAATTATGCGGGTAAGCTAGTGGCTAAGCGTACATTGTTTCTTATTTGTTTCATGTTCTGTATTCTTAGAGATATTGCTTCTTGACTACAGGGAGCAGATGAAGATTCAAATCATGATTCTTCCGCTAAAATGTACGCTTTTGTTTGTTCTTTATTTGGCTCCTTATATATAATATATCCAACAGAAGCAATGTGAACTGCAATGGCTAAGGCTGAAGTTGATGATGAAGTATTGACTTTTGACCCGATAGCCCTCCGTCTTGAAACCGAGATGTCAAAGATCACAGGGAAGGAGGCGGCACTGTTTATTAATCATTGCTTTCTTGGGTGTTATTTGTGATTATTATAGTACGTTTGATTAACTAAAGCATTCACATTTGTTCTCATTTCTATTTAATTATGTGTTTCTCTCATTACTCATCACTAGTTTTCAATAATTCAATACTACTAGAGCTTCATGACTTTGAATATTTTTTTAATCTTCAATTTTTCCCTTGAATAAATTACAAAATTCCTATAAAATGGTCTAATTGCCTTGTTTTCTGTATTAGGAATTTTTTTCTAATATAAGTAATGTGTGTTCACATTTACAGTATGTTTGGATGGATCATTGCCTAGTTATCATTTTCATCGCGGGTATGGATCAGGAGCAAATAGTTGGCTCATTCAACTGGAGGTTTGTGACTTTTATATTGTTATTTTTTTCGAAGTCCAGAACAAGACTAAATTTTTTCTTCATTCTTCCTTTATGGTTGATGTATTATTATTATTATTATTTCTTCACTAAATACCATATTACAATTGACTTACGGATGCAGTCATTTCAATTTTTGTTTAGGTTTATTTTTTTATTCTATTTATTTTCTACAAACATAAGAATATTATGTGGTAGTGCATTATTTTTTAGAATATATCTATTTTCCTCATCTTTTAGGTTTATATGCATTCAAATAATTTTTTTGTCCATGGTTGCACTTCAGATATATGTGTAGCTTTGGGAATAAGAAAGTTGAACTTTTTGATATGCGGGAAGCAGGTGCTACTGAACCTACAACCAAAGACAATGTTCAAGTTCAAGCAGTGGCGAAGCTAGAAAGTTATAGTAGTGGGGGCAAAATTATTAGTATGGTATAAAAAATTTGACGGGGTTCGGGGGCAGCGCCCCCGAGCCATTTTTTTTAATACTTTATACTTTCGGGTTATACAAATGCATCCAAATATTCAATTTAATAATACTAACAAAAATGGGAAATCACAATTGATTTCTGAAAACAAAACTGAGGTTTGACTTTGTCCCATTTCTCTCTATTTTGTGGTTGAAGTGCTGAACAAATATTGATGTATGAGATTTAGGACTGAGGTTTGGCCTCTTGGGTATCTCTAATTAAAAAAAAAATCTAAGTGGGGTCAAAAATTGAGTGGGGTCAAAAATTTTTTTTAAGTGCTTTCAAAAATTGAGTGGGGTCAATTGATCCCATATTTTCACCCCTGAGTTCAAGTGGTTTCAAATAATCAAATGTCTTCTACATATAAATGAACTATTGTATTGTAATAATGAACGTAAAAGTTATTAGTTTAGTAGTTTGGTATAATAATGATCATTATATTTTAATGATGAATTATCCAACTATTATATTGTAATTTTGTAATGTGAATGATTTTAAATGATGTATATAATATTTTTTATGTTTTATTTTATATTTTTGCTATAAACAAAAGAAAAGACAACATTTATATTGTTGCAAATCATAACAACTTTTGTTACATAGAAAAAGCAAAAGATAACGTATAGTGTCGTTGCTAATTGACAACTTTCGTTGCTCTCGAAAAATAATCAGCTCCGAATAGTATCGTTGCTAATTGATCATAATTATCCATAACAAAACCAATGGCAACGTAAAAATTCGTTGCAAATTAATATATGACCGGTTTATTTTGTACATTTAGCAACAAACATCGTTATCAAAAAGTACACAATTAGCAACGAAAATAAATTGAGGCAACAATTTCTATATTGTTCAGTAACGGCAAACTTCGTTGGCAAATGTGTATCGAATATAACGAATTTTATCTTCGTTGGCAAATAAAAAGATTCTTTTCGTTGCCAATTAGGCGTAACAATTTCTTAATAAATTGGCTACAAAATATTTCGCTGCTAAATGATTTATGATTTTACACGAAAACAACATTTCGTTGCAAAATATATTACTTTCTGCAAAGGAAAAAAAATCGTTGCTAGACAATTAGCAATACTCATTGCGCAACCAAATGTCCAATGACTGAAAAATCGTTGCAAATGACATTTGACAACGAAATTTCACACATTTAGCAACGAAAATTGTTTGTTGCAAAATTACCATTTTTTGTAGTGAATCCTAATTAAATAATTAGGGTAAGATAAAATTAAAGTGTTGGACCCATGGTAATTTACATGGCCCAAGTAATTGATTCGGAAGCCCAAAAGAAAGAAAAGGATGGCCCAAACTTAGCCCAACAAGTGAAGGACTTTGTGGACAATTGATTAAGCAAAAATTGGGAATTAAAAATAAATAAAAAAATGGGATAGAGAAGGGGGCTATACCGGGTCAAAAGAGAAGAGAAATGAGATTGTGGGTTAAATCATTTTACTTCCCATTTTGTCAAAGTTTAGCTAACAACTCCCCTTAGGTGTCACTAATTAATTTGGCCACTTATTTTATCCAAGTCCACAAGCAAAGCAAGAATGATCAAGTGAGAATAGAAAAAGAACTTTTGGGTAATAATATGCATACATATTTTATATCTATACAATTCTCCCAAACAAAACCTTACTCTCTTTCTCTTTCTCTTTCTCTTTCATCTCATTCTAATTACTTAACAAAGTAGATTATAAAAAAAGAGTGAAAAAGAGAGTAAAATTTCGGCATCCTAGGAGCAAGAGAGGAGAGTGTGATCTTTCATGCACCCAAAGTTTATCAACTATTTTGGAAGAGAAAGGAGGTGTGCCATAAAATCAAGGTAAAAACCCTAGATTTTAAGCTTTGTTTTCTTTTCTTTTGTTGGTATGATGAAATAAAGAGTTAACGTTCTAAACTCAAAAACCTTAAATTTACATGTTTCCTAGTGTTTCATGTATTGATCAAAAGGAAGATCTACTGTGACGCCCCCAAAATAGGTATACATCACCCATCTTGAGTCGCCAAATATATGGTACTAAATTCAAATACAACTTGATTATACAACAGTCGTATAAAATACGATAAAATACATGCTGTGAGTTTTAATACAAATATTGTCATCTAGACAATATATACACTCAATTTAGTCCTCATTACATTTATTATCACACTATTTAACAAAATAGTGAGGACTACTAAGACACCATCTCGGACCATCACTCCGTTTCCCGACTAGTCCCGACTACGTTCTCATTTCCTAAAGAGAACAGTGAAAGAAATAGTGAGCTCAACTAGCCCAGTAAGAAATATTATGACTAAGATAATGCAGAATAAATTATCATTAGTCCTCAACAGTGTTAAACTGATAAAATACATGGGTCCCTGGAGTCTTTAATTCTATCTCCATCCTTTGCAAGTTATACAAGATGGACCTTTACGTTGACAATATCGCACTTGTACCCGCATATGATCTTCTACTCAATGCATCAGCTACCACATTTGCTTTTCTAGGATAGTATTGGATGGTATGATCATAATCTTTCAACAGTTCAAGCCAACGTCGCTGTCACATGTTGAGTTCCTTTTGAGTGAAAAAATATTTGAGGCTTTTATGATTCGTAAAGATCTCCACTTTCTCCCCATACAAGTAATGCCTCCAAATTTTAAGTGCGAAGACAACAGCTGCCAACTATAGATCATGAGTAGGATAATTCCTCTCATATTCTTTGAGTTGTCGAGAGGCATAGGCTATGACTTTCCCATGTTGCATGAGAACACATCCTAAACCCTTGCCTGAAGCATCACTGTAGATGACAAATCCCTCCGAGCCAGATGGTATTGTCAGAACAGGTGCTGAAATGAGTCTTCTTTTGAGTTCTTGAAAACTCTTCTCACATTCCTCGTTCCAACTGAATTTTGTATCTTTTCGAGTCAGTTGAGTTAAGGGAGTAGCGATTCGAGAAAATCCTTCTATGAATCTCCGATAATAACTAGCTAAGCCGAGAAAGCTACGTACTTCGGTCACTGATTTAGGTTGCTCCCAGCTTTGAATGACTTCAATCTTTGCCGGATCAACAGATATTCTATGACTTGATACCACGTGCCCAAGGAATGCTACTTCCTCAAGCCAGAACTCGCATTTCTTCAACTTGGCATAAAGCTTATATTCACGAAGCTTTTGGAGTATCAACCTCAAGTGTTGCTCATGATCTTCACGGCTTTTGGAATAAATAAGGATGTCATCAATAAAGACGACCACAAAGTGATCCAAATATTCCTTGAATACTCGGTTCATCATATCCATGAAGGCAGCAGGAGCATTAGTAAATCCAAAAGACATGACTAGGAATTCATAATGCCAATACCGAGTTCTGAAAGCCGTCTTTGGAATGTCATCGGTTCTAATCTTCAATTGGTGATATCCGGAACGAAGATCAATCTTTAAAAAGAATTTGGCGCCTTGTAACTGGTCAAACTGGTCATTAATACATGGCAATGTGTACTTATTTTTGACGGTGACATGATTCAACTTCCGATAATCAATACAAAGTCGCATACTCCCATCTTTATTCTTCACGAATAGAATAGGAGCACCCCAAGGAGAAGTACTAGGACGAATAAAGCCAATTTCTAACAATTCCTGTAGTTGGGTCTTTAACTCCTGAAGTTCAATAGGAGCCATTCGATATGGGGCTTTGGAAATAGGTTTTGTACCAGGTTCAAGGTCGATACAAAATTCAATTTCACGCTCTGGGGGTAGGCCAGGAAGTTCTTCAAGGAATACGTCAGGAAATTCATTAACAATAGAAATATCATTCAAAACTGACGTATTTTTGTTTAGATCCGTGACATGAGCTAATAAAGCTTGACATCCATTTTTCAATAAACGAATAGCTTTATGGCTTGAGATGATAGTGATTGATTTTAATGGGTTGGTTGCTTGAATTCGCATAATAGGTTGATTAGGAATATGAAAGCTAACAACCTTACAAAAATAATCAATTTTTGCATGATGAGTAGTTAACCAATCAATCCCTAGAATTACGTCAAATGCAAGTATTTTCAATGAAATAAGGTCGACAGGTAATGTGAGGGTACCGATTTGAACCAAACAAGACTTATAAACAGTGGATGTAATGAAGGTTTCTCCCAACGGAGTTTCAACAGATAAGTCAAAGTTTAATTTCTCTTGAGTCAAATTTAAACGTTGAGCTCAAGTAGGAGAAATAAAAGAATGGATAGAACCGGTATCAAATAAGGTATATACTTCACTAGAATTTATGATAAGCTTACCCGTGATGACCTCGTTCGGGTTCTTTACTTTCTTGGAGGTCACAACAAACGCTCTCCCTTGAACAACCGGTTTTGTCTTGTCTGGGACGGACTTTGCTGCCTCCATCCCAGCTGGACTTGTCTTCGGTGCACGACAAAATCAGGACAAGTGTCCTTCTCTTCCACAATTGTAACATTCTTTAGAGGGCATCGCACAGTTTGGATTGATGTGTCCCTCTCCTCCACATTTGAAGCATATGATAGGTGGTCGTTCTCCTTCCTTAACGACAGGTGCTGATGCTGACGTCTTTCCATCATTGTTAAATCTTTTTTTCTTGAAATGTTCATTCTTATTATTTTGGCCATGATTACCACCGAAGTGGTTACCATTTCTGGCATGTTGATTCCCTCCACGCTTATTGTAACCGCTTCGATGAGTGCTATCACTGGTATTATCATTTTGCCGGCTGCTCTCTTTTGGTTGGGTTGACTCATTATCGCGCTCCAATAACTGAGCCCTATTAACAACATCTGAATACAAACACAGTTTATGAGAGATAAGATATTGATGTATCTCTAGTTTCAAACCTCTTAGAAACATTCGCGTCATTCTCTCCTCATTATCAACCAAATGGGACGCAAACCAGGACAGCTCGGCAAACTTGGCTTCGTACTGTGACACGGTCATGTTATTTTGTTCCAGTTTAATGAACTCTACCTCTTTCATGTGACGAATACTTTCGGGAAAGTACTTGTCGTTGAACAGTTCTTGGAAATTCTCCCAAGACATCTTCAGTGCGGCAGGTTGAGTACGCTTTACAGATTCCCACCAGTAATCTGCCTCTGCTCGCAACATGAAAGTGACAAAGGGAACCTTTTGCTCCTTGGAGCAACCCAAGACATCAAATATCTTGTTTATCTGCTTTATCCACGTCTCCGCCTTAAGTGGTTTTGGCTCTC
Organism: Panax japonicus; assembly: GCA_020205505.1. NCBI lineage: Eukaryota > Viridiplantae > Streptophyta > Magnoliopsida > Apiales > Araliaceae > Panax > Panax japonicus. The sequence goes on along the minus strand of CM035092.1, from coordinate 67,882,817 downwards.
TAAAAAACTCTGGTGGTCCCAGCTCTTTGAACTGTTTGGCGGTGACCGTCCGAGAGTTGCCAGTGTTTCCACCTATATTTTGGACAGGAGCCGCTCTCACCTGATGTTGCATGAATTTCATGAAGCCTCGGAATATTCCATCGTTCATCATTTGGTCAGTGTTGTTGTTTGCATTAGGATTGTCGCCTTCCTGATGCACATTATCCCGATTATTGATTTGTGGAGACTCAACGGTCTCTTGTGCTCCATTGATGTTCTCAACATTCTCGGATACCATTTTCAAATACTGCCACAAAACAAGGGTTAATTAACATATCACATATTATCCCTATACTCTGACCAACCAATTAAATACCAAATAAACTTAGGTAGGTCATACTAGCGAAGGAATTCCCCGTCTCTCCCCTCTTGATTCTTATCTCACATCTCAGCCAGGGATCATATCCCTAAGCTTTGATACCAACTGTGACGCCCCAAAAATAGGTATACATCACCCATCTTGAGTCGCCAAATACATGGTACTAAATTCAAATACAACTTGATTATACAACAGTCGTGCAAAATATGACAAAATACATGTTGTGAGTTTAATACAAATATTGTCATCTAGACAATATCCACACTCAATTTAGTCCTCATTACATTTATTATCACACTATTTAACAGAATAGTGAGGACTACTAAGACACCATCTCGGACCATCACTCCGTTCCCCGACTAGTCCCGGCTACGTTCTCATTTCTTGAAGAGAACAGTGAAAGAAAAGGTGAGCTCAACTAGCTCAGTAAGAAATATTATGACTAAAATAATGCAGACTAAATTATCATTAGTCCTCAACAGTATTAAACTGATAAAATACAATAGACATCAAGTTTAACTGTAGTAGAACATGCAATCCATTAAAAGAGTCAAGTAGAGAATAAAATCTACTATCTTTTATGATTTAAAAAGGTTTTTCATCACTTTTATCGCTGAGACTCAGCTTAATAAATAATCCACATCATCCCTGCACTACGGCCAAGGATATTCATTAGGGTCACGACCACAAATTATCCATGCACTACGGGCCAAGGATATTTGTGTATTCATCAATGGTCATGATCATGCCAACAACTGTCTATCAATGCACTTAACGCCAATGAAGACTTTTACCATATCATTTATAATATTACGGTCATGATTACACCGAATAATCCCTGGTCATAATCATACAAAGTCCATCTATGCACTACAGGCCACAGATGACTTTCAAAAATAATATAAACATGAGGATGATGACAATGATATAAGAATTCAATAAAACAAGTTCAAGAATTAATTTATTCAGGAACTAATAACGTCCAAATTGTCAACATGATACTTCTTTGTAAAGTAAAATTCAAGAATGCTCAGAAGAATATTTTCATGAAAAGATACTGGATGAAGCGCAAATATCAAGAATATTCCACTAATTTCATGGAGTGTAGAAGTCAAAACTTTAACCAACTGAGTATATAATAAAGAATGGAATAACAAAAGAAATCACCATGAATGCGGTACTTCACATAGACAGGTTATTCCATCAGAATAATAAATAACGGAACCAGGTCGGGCGTAATACGCACCGACAGGATATTCTAACAGAATAATAAAGAATGGAATACAACAGAAATCACCATGCATGCGGTACTTTGCATAAACAGGTTATTCCAACAGAATACTAAATGACGGAACCAGGTTAGATGAAATTCACACCAACAGGATGTTCTAACAGAATAATAAAGACAGAACCAGGTTCGGCGTAAAGCACAGACAGAATATTCCAACAGAATAATAAAGAATAGAATACAAGAAGAATTTCACCAAGTATAGGGTAGCCCGCGTATACAGGTTATTCTAACAGAATAATAAAGATGGAATAATAGAATTTCTCTTTATGAATACAAAAGAAATAATACCCCTTACCGTAAAAGAAACTTGATATCGGAGTAGTGAAGTAGCAGAATACTTTTCTTCTTTCTCTCTATAGTTTCTTTCTCTAGAGTTTCAGTGAATTCGTAAGAAATAATGAAGGAATGAGCTTCTATTTATAGAAGAATGGAATGAATAGTAACCAATCCATGAACGGTCCAGATTAATTTACTTTAATCGGACGTTCCATATTTAAAGCAAAATCTTTTAAATAAAATATAATATATTCTATTTATAATCTAATAAAACGAATAACTTTTAAAAAGATTTTACTATACAAACACTATGCAAGCACTATGCAAACACTATACATAATAAAATATAATATATTCTAATTATTGTCTAATAAAATAGATAACTTTATAAAAGTATTCTGTTTTATATAAAAAGATTTTCTGTTTTATTACGTTAATAATACGAATAAAACAAAACGTCATCATCATTATTATTATTCACACTATTAATCGACCAGGTCGTTCCCAGGAAAGAGGAGGCTTTCCAATAAGGATTTCTCCCTATTGGCGCGCAATTAGATGACCAAACCTCTCCTTGGCAGAACTTCTAGACATCGTTAATACTGCAAATAATAATATTAACAACTTCGTCATCTCAATTATTGATTTAATAACATATAAAATATCGACAATAATTGAATCAAACTGAGTGACTTCTCACATAAGCATTAATAATCAATACCGTGTGCTACTATGCAACCACGTGTATTACTGTACTTTTACTACCGAGTAGTTCAACAGTATCAACGGTAAAACTTTCGCCGTTATTTTCATAAAAATATTTTTGTCTTTTTCTCAATCCGACAATAATTCTGTTGTGGGGTCCACCAATGATTGTGCCGTCGTACGAATATTCCCTGACCAATCGAATATTATATAACAACTTGCGTACTTTGCAAAATTTATAAATATTACCCACAACTATAACATTATATCAAATTTATTCCATAATATTCAAAAATGATATTTATAGAAAATTCATTTTTATTCATAAAAGTTGGGGTCTTACAATATTGGCGCGCAATTAGGTGACCAAACCTCTTTCCTCGACAAAACTTTCTAGACATTGTCAATAATGTAAATAATAATATGAATAACTTTGTCGTCTCAATTATTGATTTAATAATATAAAATATTATGACAATAATTGAATAAAACTGAGTGACTTCTCACGTAAGCATCGATAATCAAAAATATTATACAATACCGTGTGCTACTATGCAACCACGCGTATTACTGTACCTTTATCACAAATTATTTTATGACAATTTGCTTACTTTGAAATTTTTTAAATATCACCCTTAACTTTAACCTTTTATCAATTTAACCATTTACTAAATAGAATAATAATTATAAGAAAATTGAATACTTTCTTTCATAAAATTCGGGATCTCACATAATATTAACTGATGTTTTCCAGAAAATTAAATTTTTTGGATTTTTTTTGATATTTTTCATGTGAATGATTGATTTATGAATAAATGGATAAAATAAGTTAAGTGATGTTACAAAGGGTAAAAATATATTTTTTTTTTGAAAAAAGACCCTAAAGATGATGTAATCAAATTTATGGAGGTTATTTTGATCATTTTTGATGAGATGTTATATTTATGACATTTTTGGTTTATTTAATAAATAAATTAGTAAAAAGTAAACAATTAAAATTAATTATTTATAAGTTAACAAATGATTAAAATATTATTAAATAATTAATAATATTTAGCATTAAAATATTATTAAATGATTAATAATATTATATTAAAGTTAAATTAAAAAATTATTATATAAATAATAATATTAGATTAATGTTAAATTAAAATATTATTAAATAGTTAATAATATTAGATAATGAGTGAAATATTATTAAAGGATTAATAATATTATATTAATGTTAAATTAAAATATTATTAAATGATTAACAACATTAGATAATGAGTGGAATATTATAAATGATTAATAATATTTGTAAATGAATAAAATATTATTCAAATTTTAATAATATTTTTAAACGATTAAGATATTATGAAGTGATTATTAAGAAGTGAATGAAATATTATTAAGTGATTAATAATATTAAACAGAAGTTTTAAGATGATGATTGAGTGATAGTAATGATAATCAGATAATGAATTATTGATTATGTGGATAAATGTTAGCTAATTTATTAAAGTAGTAGTATTATAAGGCATGTTATGTTATGCTGATTGAAAGATCAATCTTATAAATGATAGGTCTTTCATAAGAGATTAAATTAGACTGCTTAGAGGTAACCGACGGTCAAGGCAAATTCCCTATCTCAAACTCGAGTTGTTATTTTTCAGGCATGTTAGTGGATAATTATTGATGATTATTCCACATATATGGTTATTATTGAATATTCGCATTTATTGAAAGTTTCCTAACTCAAACTTGAGTTATTATGTTTCAAGTATGCTAGTGGATTAATTTTTGACAATTATTCTACATCTATGATTATTGATTTGCACTTTGTTCATGTTGTATATGTTCATAAGGTATGAAAGACTGATCACTTTGATTATCATAAGGTTCACTTAAATATGTTCATGGTCATTGTTGACCACTCAGCTTATTGACTTAGTCATTCAATTATTGAAACTTGATTCTCAATCTTTCACAGTTATTATACGTTGTTGAAAACTTGGAAGCTTACTATTTTTCAATCATGATATATCTTCATTGTACTTAAACTTGTTGGGAAAAATAGTTGCTCACCCTTTCAATATCATGATAACATTTTCAGATTAAGACGAAGGTTCGAAGAAAGACAGAGACGAGGATAAATTCCAAGAGTAGATTGTTATGACCATGTAGCTATTAAGTTATCTTACATTAATATTATTGTAAACATTTTAAATTATTGAAAGTATGTATCAAGTTAAGGTTATAGACATTAGGAAATGTTGTAGAATTATTTTGAAATAAACAATGTATGCTTATATATTCCACATTAATTGTAGAATGTTTAACATACCAGATTCGAGGGTTAAGGGACCCAGATTTGGGGGTGTTACATTTGGTATCAAAGCTTTATGTTATAAACAATAGGTAGAAATACCTTAGGCTATAACCTTAGAGATGATGATAAGGAAGATAAGGAATAAACTCAAATCGAGTTTAAGTGAGAAGAGATGAATTTAGGAAATTCATCATTAAGATTAGAAGAAGATAATTAAGATTCAAAGAAGAATTTTGAATAGTTATAAAGATAAGAATCCAGAGTTATCTGACTCTGATAATGAAGATAAAAAATGATAATAAATAGATAAGGTCTATAGGATGAAAAGTGATATGATATGATAAGATCATAACGTGATCAAATGGAATTTTTGAATAACATATGATGTAAGACCCCAACTTTTATGAATAAAAATAAATTTTCTATAAATGTCATTTTTGAATATTATGGAATAAATTTGATATAATTTTATAGTTGTGGGTAATATTTATAAATTTTGCAAAGTACGCAAGTTGTTATATAATATTCGATTGGTCAGAGAATATTCGTACGACGGCACAATCATTGGTGGACCCCACAACAGAATTATTGTCGGATTGAGAAAACGACAAAAATATTTTTATGAAAATAACGACGAAAGTTTTACCGTTGATACTGTTGAACTACTCGGTAGTAAAAGTACAGTAATACGCGTGGTTGTATAGTAGCACACGGTATTGATTATTAATGCTTATGTGAGAAGTCACTCAGTTTGATTCAATTATTGTCGATATTTTATATATTATTAAATCAATAATTGAGAAGACGAAGTTGTTAATATTATTATTTGCATTATTAACGATGTCTAGAAGTTCTACTAAGGAGAGGTTTGGTCACCTAATTGCGCGCCAATAGGGAGAAATCCTTATTGGAAAGCCCCCTCTTTCCTGGGAACGACCTGGTCGATTAATAGTGTGAATAATAATAATGATGATGACGTTTTGTGTTATTCGTATTATTAACGTAATAAAATAGATTTTTTTTATATAAAACAGAATACTTTTATAAAGTTATTCGTTTTATTAGGCTAATAGTAAAATCTTTTTATACAAAACAGAATATTTTTATAAAGTTATCTATTTTATTAGACAATAATTAGAATATATTATATTTTATTATGCATAGTGCTTGCATAGTGTTTGCATAGTAAAATCTTTTTAAAAGTTATTCGTTTTATTAGATTATAAATAGAATATATTATATTTTATTTAAAAGATTTTTTTTTAAATATGGACCGTCCGATTAAAGTAAATCAATCTGGACCGTTCATGAATTGGTTACTATTCATTCTATTCTTCTATAAATAGAAGCTCATTCCTTCATTATTTCTTACGAATTCACTGAAACTCTAGAGAGAGAAACTATAGAGAGAAAGAAGAAAAGTATTCTGCTACTTCACTACTTCGATATCAAGTTTCTTTTACGGTAAGGGGTATTATTTCTTTTGTATTCATGAAGAGAACTTCTATTATTCCATCTTTATTATTCTGTTGGAATAACCTGTATACACGGGCTACCCTATAATTGGTGAAATTCTTTTGTATTCCATTCTTTATTATTCTGTTGGAATATCATGTCTGTGCTTTACGCCGGACCAGGTTTCGTCTTTATTATTCTGTTGGAACATTCTGTTGGTGTGAATTTCACCTAACCTGGTTCCGTCATTTAGTATTCTGTTGGAATAACCTGTCTATGCGAAGTACCGTATGCATGGTGATTTCTGTTGTATTCCATTCTTTATTATTCTGTTGGAATATCCTGTCGGTGCGTATTACGCCTGACCTGGTTCCGTTATTTATTATTCTGATAGAATAACATGTCTATGTGAAGTACCGCATTCATGGTGATTTCTTTTGTTATTCCATTCTTTATTATACTCAGTTGGTTAACGTTTTGACTTCTACACTCCATGAAATTAGTGGAATATTCCTGATATTTGCGCTTCATCCAGTATCTTTTCATGAAAATATTCTTCTGAGCATTCTTGAATTTTACTTTACAAAGAAGTATCATGTTGACAATTTGGACGTTATTAGTTCCTGAATAAATTAATTCTTGAACTTGTTTTATTGAATTCTTATATCATTGTCATCATCCTCATGTTTATATTATTTTTGAAAGTCATCGGTGGCCTGTAGTGCATAGATGGACTTTGTATGATTATGACCAGGGATTATTCGGTGTAATCATGACCGTAATGTTATAAATGATGTGGTAAAAGTCTTCATTGGCGTTAAGTGCATTGATAGACAGTTGTTGGCATGATCATGACCATTGATGAATACACAAATATCCTTGGCCCGTAGTACATGGATAATTTGTGGTCGTGACCCCAATGAATATCCTTGGCCGTAGTGCAGGGATGATGTGGATTATTTATTAAGCTGAGTCTCAGCGATAAAAGTGATGAAAAACCTTTTTTAAATCATAAAAGATAGTAGATTTTATTCTCTACTTGACTCTTTTAATGGATTGCATGTTCCGCTGCAGTTAAACTTGATGTCTATTGTATTTTATCAGTTTAACACTGTTGAGGACTAATGATAATTTATTCTGTACTATCTTAGTCATAATATTTCTTACTGGACTAGTTGAGCTCACCCTTTCTTTCACTGTTCTCTTCAGGAAATGAGAACGTAGTCGGGACTAGTCGGGGAACGGAGTGATGGTCCGAGATGGTGTCTTAATAATCCTCACTATTCTGTTAAATAGTGTGATAATAAATGTAATTAGGACTAAATTGAGTGTGGATATTGTCTAGATGACAATATTTGTATTAAAACTCACAACATGTATTTTGTCGTATTTTACATGACTGTTGTATAATCAAGTTGTATTTGAATTTAGTACCATATATTTGGCGACTCAAGATGGGTGATGTATACCTATTTTGGGTCCGTCACATTCTGTTTATTCATAACATGCACGGATGCACCTTTGAGATAACACCTGTGAAATATTTATTTATAACACCTGTGAAATATTTGTCCAAAAATATAAGTGTATTGCCTAGTGGGGTACTCACTGACTTTCATTACAAATCATGCATCATGATCTAGGATCACTACATCATTCTCCTTCAAAACTGAAATAAAAATCCAATTAGATTTGATTGTTAGGCACACCAAAAGGAAAGACACAAGTTCTATGAAAAACAAACCTGCACGTTTAGAGATATTAATTGCATTATTATTTATCTCCTCATTTCTTCAAACAAAATATTGCATGCAAGTTCAATTTTTTTTGGTATTTCGATTTTTACTGAATGCTAAATAGCAAGTACCGCTACCGAAACCGAAAAAGCAAAAAAAAAACTGAAAAACCGGTACCGAAAAAACCGGTACCGCCGGTACCGGTTTCAACTGGTTCGGTAAAAAAATTGAAAAAACCGAATTTTTTGAGCACCCCTAGAGAAGGGGGCTATACCCGACCAAAATAGGAGAGAAATGAGCATGTGGGTTAAATCATTTTACTTCCCATTATGTCAAAGTTTAGCTAACAACTCCCCTTAGGTGTCACTAATTATTTTGACCACTTATTTTATCCAAGTCCACAAGCAAAGCAAGAATAATCAAGTGAGAATAGAAGGAGAAGTGTTGGGTAATAATATGCATACATATTTTATATCTATACAATTCTCCCAAACAAAATCGTACTCTCTTTCTCTTTCATCTCATTCTAACTTAACAAAGAAAATTAAAAAAAAGTGAAAATGAGAGTAAAATTTCACCAGCCTTAGGAGCAAGAGAGGAGTGTGATCTTTCATGCACCCAAATTTTATCAACTTTTTTGGAAGAAAAAGGAGGTGTGCCATAAAATCAAGGTAAAAACCCTAGATGTTAAGCTTTATTTTCCTTTCTTTTTTTGGTATGATGAAATAAATAGTTAATGTTCTAAACTCAAAAACCTTAGATCTATATGTTTCCTAGTTTTTCATATATGGATCTAACCATTTTGATTGGTAGAATGTTGATCAAAAGGAAGAAAATGAAACTATGTTCTTAAGGGTAAAAAACCCTAACTTTTCTTCTCTTTGATCATCTACCATTTAAGATATACACCTTATTTTTATGATCCATCAAAGAGGGGTGCTATATATGTAAATTAGCTTTTAAAGACAAGTGTTAACACTCAAATATGAAGATTTTTCAAGTCACGGGGGCTGTTTTAAGCAAAACAGTCCAGATTTTTGAAAAAGAGAAAAATGATTGTTTTTGGGCAGTTTATAGCAGAGGCAATTTCATCCAATTATTTTGATCTAGAACTTCTAGAAAATTTTGGAATGATAATATCATGAGTTAAATGTGTTCTGTAAAAAGATGGTGATTTTTGGATGTGTAAGATGAAAGTTATGGATTTTACGAGAAATGACTACTTAAAAAGTAAAAAGAAATAACTCTTAGTGTGTAACTCCAAGAATTATGAGATGTTTACTGGAAGTACATATACATAACAGAAACATTCCCTGAAAATGTCAGAATTTTTGGACAAAAACTTAGTTCATGAAAATTGTTGCAATTAAGATCCGACTATTTTGACCATTTTAAGCATAATAAACGAAACTGAAAAATTCCAGAAAAATTATGTATTCATAAGGGTAATATTAACTAATGTTAGATCTTTTGGAATTGTTTTGATATTTTTCATGTGAATGATTGAGTTATGAATAAATGGATAAAATAAGTTAAGTAATATTATAAAGGGTAAAAAATATAATTTTTTTGAAAAAAGACCCTAAAAATGTTGTAATCAGATTTATGGAGGCTATTTTGCTCATTTTTGATGAGATTTTATATTTATGACATTTTAGGTTTATTAAATAAATGAATTAGTAAAAGGTAAACAATTAAATTAATTGTTTATGAGTTAATAAATGATTAAAATATAATTAAAGGATTAACAATATTATCTTATAATATTATTAAGTAATTAATAATATTTATAATTAAAATATTATTAAATGATTAATTATATTAGATAATGAGTAAAATATTATTAAATGATTAATAATATTAGATTAATTTTAAATTAAAATATTATTAAATCATTAATAATATTAGATAATGAGTGGAATATTATTAAATGATTAATAATATTTGTAAATGAATAAAATATTATTCAAAGGTTAATAATATTTGTAAACGATTAAGATATTATGAAGTGATTATTAAGAAGTGAATGAAATATTATTAAGTGATTAATAATATTAAACAGAAGTTTTAAGATGATGATTGAGTGATAGTAATGATAATGAGATAATGAATTATTGATTATGTAGCTAAATGTTAGCTAATTTATTAAAGTAGTAGTATTATAAGGCATGTTATGTTACGCTGATTAAAAGATCGATCTTATAAATGATAGGTCTTTCATAAGAGATTAAATTAGACTGCTTAGCGGTAATCGAAGGTCAAGGCAAATTCTCTAACTCAAACTCGAGTTGCTATTTTTCAGGCATGTTAGTGGATAATTATTGATGATTATTCCAAATCTATGGTTATTATTGAATATTCTCATTTATTACAAGTTTCCTAACTCAAACTCGAGTTATTATGTTTCAAGCATGCTAGTGAATTAATTCTTGACAATTATTCCACATCTATGATTATTGATTCGCACTTTGTTCATCTTGTATATGTTCATCGGGTATGCAAGATTGATCACCTTGATTACCATAAGGTTAACTTAAATATGTTCATGGTCATTCTTGATAAGGTTGAGCAAGGAACCAAATTGAAATCAAAACCGCACCAAAAATCGCACAAACCGCACCAATTAAAACCGCACAAATGATTCCGACGTATGTGGCAGTTTTAGGTGGGTTGAAAAACCAAATTTGCGGTTTCGGTTTGGTTACTGGTCAAAATCACACGCATAAAATTGAAACCGCACCAAATAATCATCATGTTTTCTCATATTTGCTACAAGTATATATAATTTCTCTACTATAAAATATTATCCTCATTTTATTTTAGAAGACATATATTGCATGGTTGAATGAAGAATAAATTATATCAATTATGTTTGCAAATCAAGAGTGGCTTGGTATTTCCTAAATCAAATTTGATAACATAGTATTAATTAACCATATAATTGTTGATGCTTGGAACTATTTTGCTAAATTAGCTCCATGATTGTGTCCACTGCGTAATACGTTTACGTGAATAATTTTGCTAACTATTTTATGGGTTTGTTATTTCAATTGGTTTTGGAACCGAAATCGCACCAAATGAAACCAAACCGCACGATTCAAAATCGCATCGCACCAATTAAAAATGATTTCATGTGCGGTTTTGTATTTTTTAAACCGCACCTAAGCGGTTTCGTGTGCTGTTTGAGCTTAAAACCGCACCATGCTCACCCCTAATTGTTGACCACTCAGCTTCTTGATTTAGTCATTCAATTATTAAAACTTGATTCTTAATCTTTCATAATTATTATACGTTGTTGAAAACTTGAAAGCTTACTCCTTTTCAATTATGATATATCTTCATTGTACTTAAACTTGATGGGCAAAATAGTTTCTCACCCTTGCTATATCATAATAACATTTTCAAATTAAGACGAAGGTTCGAAGAATGACAGAGACGAGGATAAATTCCAAGAGTAGATTGTTATGACCATTTAGCTATTAAGTTATCTTACATTAATATTATTATAAACCTTTTAAATTATTGAAAGTATGTATCAAGTTAAGGTTATAGACATTGGGAAATGTTATAGAATTATTTTGAAATAAACAATGTATGTTTATATATTTTGCATTAATTATAGAATGTTTAAGAAGATGATGTATCGTGACGTACCAGATTCGGGGGTTAAGGGACTCGGATTTCGGCACGTTACAATGTTATCGTGGTTGGGCAATAGACCTTGCCAAGTTTCGGTAGATGCTGATTGGGAAACGATGGTGATTTACACCAAAGCATACGTACTGTTTATATTGGGGAAGGTATTATTTGCATCGGAAAACTGTGACGTTATATATGCGAGGTATCTTTTATTTTTTGAGGATAGTAATAAAATAAGTGATTGTGCATGGGGAGCTATGGTGTTGGCTTGTTTGTTTCGCAACTTATATAAAGAAATCTGCCTTGATTTTAAAAGCTTTTCTGGGTGTTCAACCCTTCTTCAGGTATTTTATTGTCTCTATACATTCATTTTATTTAAATTGATATTTGATGACATACTGTATGACGGTGTTTTAACTTCAATTCTTATGACACATGTGCGATTTCGATGAAGAACAATTGTTGTTGATCGCACCTGCTATGGCGGTTGGGTCGTCCAAACAGAAAGGATTAGTGGCGTCGCCCAAATCAAAGAGGCCCAAATTGAAGCAATTTTCATGTTATCTTCATCCCCTCTCTTCCTCTTCCTCTTCCTCATATTCTCCTGGGCGAAACCCATAGTTCTCGCCTGTTTGCAGAGACAACGAAATAGATTATTAAGCTTATCTGATTTTTTACTTATTTATGCTTATTTTCGGTGTTTGATTTTTCTTTTTTCTGGTTAGATCTGTTTATTTCTAATGTTTGATTTTGCTTATGTGCGGTTGGATATATCTATGTTGGTATAAGTTCGTTCACTGATAGTAATCTGTTTATTCGAATAAACGGTAAACGGAAATGGATATTATCCGTATTCGGATATTATTTCTAATATAGGATATAAATAATATTTTTAAAATTCGTCAGAGACCGGATACGAATACGGATATCGAATTAATTTTTTGAATACCAATACGGATATCATTGTATCTGGATTTGTATATATCCATTTACACCCCTAAATAAGAATTATGTTGGAATTTTTATAATATTTATGCATGTACACATTATGTGGGATGAAACTTATATTTTGTATATTATATTGGGCAAGGAACGGTGTGATATTTATGTAACTTCGGGCTCTGGGAGTTTTGTGTACTTCATTGACAGTAACATCGTGGAGAATGATATGTTATATCTTGGAGGTGACATGGCAGTGACGCGTTAAACCGGATTAAGTAATGATCTCTCTGGCCGCGATAACGTGAATTACTTAAAGAAAGCTTTTTCTCGTGTATCAGTTCATGAACGACACCTATTTCGACTGTATCATCTTCTTTGGTTGTACCATTCTTTACTATTTTTATTTGTGTAATTTATTTATTTCGTTCCTATTATATTTTATATTGAAGGAACTATAAAAACTCTTTAAGTGAAATCATCATTACATTAATTTAAGTGTAATCTTAGTATCTTACTATTATGCATTTGGGTTTTCAGCTTTCACTTTCTTTTACAATCTCAATCTCAATCATGTACAACAATATGCCTTCAAGATTAAAAGAGTAATCTCCCAAACTCTCACTCTTAATCTCAGATCAAATCAGATCTCCCATAGTCCAACCGAATAAGAAATTGTTTGGGACTCAGTGTCCCCAAATCCTAATTCTCAATTTTCAATTATTCAGTTCCTCTCTACATTTAGTTGTCATCTGATCTCAGATTTCACAAGTTATAGCCTCTCATCTCCGTCTTCCTCTCATCTCAGGTCTCAGATTTTCATCTCGGTGACCACCGTCGTACTCTCAAATCTCACAATTGCATCATATGAGTATATTTGTTTCGTTTTGCTTTCCCCTTTTTGGAAATCAATACTTCAAATTTCAATAGTTCTCTGTTCATCTATAAGTTTTAAAAAAATTCTACTTTGTTTATGAAAATTGGTGAAGATAATTTACAATTTCGGTTATATACAGAAATAACCAAATAATAATTTTGGTATTTTGGTATTCAGTAATTTGGTTATTGCTAAATTCGGTTAATAGTTCGGATAGTTGAATTAGGAATATTTCGGTATTCAAATATATCTGAATAACCTATTCGGTTCGGTTATAATCGAAATGCTCACCCCTATGTATCGTACCTCGCTGATGATTTCAGATGGTTTGTCAAATCTAGGTCACATCGCATACAAACAAGGATCTAATATAGACTTAGTAGCTGAAGTGTAACAGAATTGTACGATTCATTCCATATCAATTCATCACCAATGCAGTGCACACATGTGTAGACTGTCCCAATAAGCATGTTGAACCGCCTCCTCACCTAAAAAGCTAACCTATTAGGTTGAGACTTCACAACAAACAATATCCACCTTTCACTTGAATACCCATCACAAGTATCATACTAGAGTAGTCACCATTAAACACACATTCTTTAAGTTCTTCAAGAGCTCTACTTGACTCTAATACTACTCCACCACGCTAGAGAGCTCTTGACTCTAAAACTACTCCACCACGCTAGACGCAAATGTGAGAGTACAACATTGCTCCTTGTGAACCCTTAGCTTGGACCCATCGAACCAAGAGCTCTACTTGACTCTAATACTACTCCACCACGCTAGAGGCAAACGTGAGAGTATAACATTGCTCCTTGTGAACCCTTAGCTTGGGCCCATCGAAACATGAGCTTTGATACTATTTGTAGCGGAATTGTACAATCCATCCCATATCAATTCATCACCAATACAGTGCACACCTGTATAGACTGACACAATAAGTTTGTTGAACCATCTCCTTACCTAAAAGGTTAACTTATTAGATTGAGGCTCCACCATACTGATTAACTCATCTACACTCTTGAATTTATCCGATGTGAGATTTATGTAAAATATCCCAACATGATGCATATGGGTTAGTGTTTAAGGACGTTGACAACACCATCTAATGTTGAGTCCTTCTACGGCGACATTGTTGTACCGATCGGTCAAAAAATTAATTTTTTTTTGCTTTTGACTCTAAAAAAAATTATAATTTTTCTTGGAACTGAAATTTTTATAGAAAACTGTGATTTAGGTATGATTTGGATGCATATAAAGAACAGGGTTGTACAGTCTATACAACCCTGTTATTTACATGTATCCAAATCACACCTAAATTACTATTTTCTGTAAAAATTTCAGTTTCAAGAAATCTAATATTTTCGAGAGTCAAAAGAAAAAAAAACAAAAAACAAAAAACAAAAATTGGATCGGTACAAGAATGTCCACCTAAACATATTGTCTAATGTTTGCATATGGATTGAGAAACATATTTGCAGCTGCTAGGAAGGTCTCATCAATGTCTAGTCAAACTTATGTTATTAGGTGTTCATGCTTATCTTGAATTTTTTCTTCTTGATTTTGGTGTTTTGTAATTCTTGTCGTCCTGTCCAAAATTTTAGAATTCATCACTTTTGTATTTATGTTTTGGGTATTAATAGATTTTATTTGCCAATTAAGAAAAAAAAATAACAATTAAGTCTAGGTGATCGGTCAATTTTTTTTTTTACTTCTAAAAAATGTATAATATTTATTTCAACTTAAATTTTACAGAATGCAGTAATTTAGGTGTATTTTGAATACATATAAAAAAATAGGATTGTACAGACTGTATAACCCTGTTTTTTATATGTATTTAAAATATACCTAAATCATAGAATTTTAAAAAAATTCCGATTGTAATAAATATTATATATTTTTTAGGAGTCAAAAAAATAAATAAAAATTAATTGACCTTTCCTGTCACCTCAGAAGGATTCAAAAAATAAACATGCCATAAATAGCCAGATTAATTTGAGCTGCTCTAAGTTTTTTCAATCTAGTTACCTAGAATTAACTCATTTTATGAATTATAGGTTTTCATTTTGCAATCAAAACATATAACCGTTGTGTGGATGTGATCGATTCAACTAAGCTACTCTCGATACTCATCAGCAATATTAAAATCCTCAATAAGAAAACATGCTTTAGACAAAAGATAAATAAAATGGATATGCTTTAGACAAATTAAGAATTTTGTGCAGTCATTCATGTTTAAGACCAGGTTCTTGATGAGTTAAAAGGTCTTGGTGATTTAAAGGTAAGGACCCCAAACGGGTGAGATTGACATAATCTGGAGGAGAATGAGCTGATAATCCAGGAATTGCCAACCCAATCACCCTAACCAGTCTCATGAACAATCCTTCTTTATATTCTGCACCCCTTGTGTATGGAATAATGAAACTCCTAGTCAGCTCCCAAACAGCATTTAAGTAATTGGGTATAGCCCATAGCAGTGAGAAATAATTCTTGTTTGGTTCCTCCCCCATTATCTGGAATTGCAATCACAAGAGATAATTAATTAAGCTATCAGTCATTGATCTGAAACTCAAATGCAATCAACAGTTGAGATCCTCCCCATTTCTAACAGCCAACAGGAGAGAGAATAATTATCACAAAAACTATAAATATGTTCAAGTATGTACGTGATTGAGAATCCCATGTTTGGGATTTTGTTTAGCAGCTGAATCCTAGTGAAAATAAACTTTGACATAAATATAGTGTGATAGAGTATTCTATAATAGCTATTTAGCTATAGTGTGTAAAATAGTGTTCTATTTAGCTAAATAGTGTTCTAAATAGTGTTCTAATAGCTAAATAGTGTTCTATTTAGCTTATACAATTCACAATAAGATTCAACGGATGCGGTTTAAAAAATATCCTCCGGTTTAATAAATATCCCCTCCATACTCAGCATTATGATGCATTACGTGTGTAAGAAGAATTTTAAAATATTGTGTATGCATCATAATGGTGCATACAAGAACTTTACATACACACTATAATAGTGTGTACGATAAATTTTTTGTAATTAAAAAGTTCACGTTTTTTTAATTATAAGATTAATAAACGGTATAAGATGGATCGACTATTATGCACTGAACAATAACTTTTGACTATATATCACTTCCTAAATATATAACTGTTATATATATATATATATAACTAGTTGACTGACTAACAATGCTAAAACGATATAATTTTAAGAAGCTAACCTTTCCTTGGTAGAAGCTGTTGTAGTATAGACATGGCCCAAAGTGCTTAAACAAAAGAGTTCTATCATCATAAGGCAGTCTAGGCACCACATCATTGCAATAAACATACCTAAAATATCTCACATCATATACTTTGAGCTTCTCCTTCATGAACTCCCCAAACTTCTCATCCCCTACTCTGGGCTGCCCAAAAGTATACACCCCTTCCAACCTATCCAACAACCATGCCTCCTCATGTAAACTTAGCACTGCCCCAAATATAATTGCTAATGCCCCTCCCAAGCTATGTCCTGTCAATATAAACTTTGCCTTCACATTCTTCTCCAATATCTCCCTCACCTTTTCTCTGATAGTGTAGTAAGTGTATAGAGGTTGGTTTGGGCCCTGTGGGATTTGTTTGGGCCACCCTTTGATCTTTTGTAAACCTAGAGCTTTCATAAAACCACCATGGACTTTACCAACACCTTCAAGCTCGTACCACGAGAGGTCGACATCTGTCCGCCATCCGTCTGCATCGAATGGCTCAGTGCCTCTAAATGCAACCACTATCAGGTCAGGGTCGGCAGTTTTATCTTGAAACATGATGGCTTGTGTTGATGCTTGCTCCTGGTATGCTGTAAATATCAAAAAAAATAAAATCTTTTTGAGCCAAAAAATCTTGGTTGATCTTATGAACTTATCAACGAAAACCTAACTAACCTACAAAATGGGAAGACCATGATCCCTCCAAATCTTTTTCAAAAGCCTGTATATTTTAAATATAGTCCCCTAACTTCAAAATATATTGGCATGTTTAACTAGTTTAATTTAATTTTAGTTTAAGTTTAGGACGCAGAAGGTTCAACTTTTATTTTATCCTTTGTCACATCTAAGTTGACTTAAGTTGTCTAAAACCAAAGTTATAAATTAATTACGGGTTTGTTATTAATTGCACATGGTGAGGTGTGATTAGTGATGTCTAGCTGTAGAGTAGAGACTTTGATATGATATTGTAAGATATGAACATATATATAACAATTACAAATATAAAATTAGCGTAATTAATTATTGCATTAACGCGTTAATTAATCCTAGTCATAAGTTCATCAAGCTTTGTTTAATCGGGTGTTTTCAACATCTACAAATTAATTAGCGTAGTCAATTAAATTTTATAGTGAAGGTTGCACAAAAAAAAATTAAATTATTTATTGATGGAGTATATGACAATTCAATTTTACGGGTCATGATTATTAATTACTCATCCCTCCATTATCATGTTTCGTGGCGGTGAATACATATGTGTTCTCTGTAAGCTAAGAGTTAGAGGTGAACTCAAACAAACACACGCCAATGGCAAAATAAACTATTTAAATTGCATAAAATTAATAAAAAAAAATCAACAGGTGATAATATCATCAATCGTATACATCTTGCAATTTTTTTAATTATCCAACCCCTACTTAAAAATATTATTTCAGATGCTAAGAATTATTATCATTTATATACAAGTGTTTAGTTTGACTAACTAAATCATGACCTTATAATAATTTTAAAGAAATTTATAAAATTTAAAATTATTTTTTTATTGTAGGGGCATAGGGAAACCCGAGTATATATGAGAATTAATTTTGTAAACAATTGAAAGAAGATCACAACATTCAAAATAAAACTACAAGCATCTAACCACATTATAGATATTAACGACGAGTATATTAATTGTCTTCTTAGTTCTTACCATTCCAAAAGTTGTAGAACCCCAAGAATTCCATCTGCCAAGAAGTAAAACAAAATTTTGTCATATTCACTAGCATGGTATGTATAATAAAAGATCTTATCAGTATTTTGGATCAGAACTTATAGAAGAAATTAAATTTTTGTTGTTAATTAGGAAGTGTTGATAATTACGTACCTTCCAGATATCTCTAATTACTTTTTGAACATAATTTTCATTCTCATAAGACAGTTTAGCAGCCATAATCGACAACGACGAGCAATATCTGGTGTCACCATTTGTTATGGTTTTATCTAATTCCACCCGTTTGTCAAGATTTCCAACCAAAGACATGAAAGTCTGTGATGATTTATCCGGCTTCACCACCTCACCTGCAAACCATATATATAGCCTTTTCTATGTTACTTTCATGTAATATATCTAAATGAATTAATTAATAGAGAATCAGTTGATCATATAATTAACATATATGTACACAACCACTACATATACTGCGTACCGTTTGATCCATTTTAGCAGCTGTCTTGTTTCTTTTAGGGTTATGTAAGAATTTTAATTAGGAGGTATCA
The DNA here is from genome assembly GCA_020205505.1 of Panax japonicus. Classification (NCBI taxonomy): domain Eukaryota; kingdom Viridiplantae; phylum Streptophyta; class Magnoliopsida; order Apiales; family Araliaceae; genus Panax; species Panax japonicus. The sequence continues at coordinate 67,863,714 of CM035092.1, read as the reverse complement.
AACATATATTTGTACAAATAATGTATGTTCTATTTCATTACATGATCTAGATATACGTATATGTTACCTACATTTTCTATATAAAAAATATATACTCCAATTGTTCTGAATTAAATATGAGATTAATTGTGTGTCTTTTTAAAATTAAATTCAGCATGAATTCATTAACTTTTAAAAACAATAAATTTTGTCATTTAAATTATTTTTTAAATAATTTACAGTTTTTAGTGTTTGAGATTAAATAAATTGATAATAACTTGGAATTAATTTGAAAATATCTCAACTTAACTTCCAAAATTCAAAATTGTTTTTACAATAAAAAGATGTAATATATGAAATTATATTTTTCACTTTGTCTCTTTAAATTGATCGCATAGTCAAAAAAAGAGGACAACTAGCATGAGTTGATTGAGTGTATATATATATATATATATATATTATATATATAAAAGGCTGAGAAATGACTGCATGCAATATGCATTAAGAACCTACCTCTCAAGAGGTTTAACACAAGGCTTGCAAAACCACCATTGCTTGACGGAAGATTCATGCAAAATTCGAGCACAAACCCTAATTTAGCCATAGGCCATTTCAAGTAAAGGAGTATTTTTTGAACGAGGACGGAGATGAAGATGAGCCATCGCCGCCGTAGACCTCTCAGTTTCTCAGTTTCCGGTAGATCAATAAATGTTCTTTTTTCAACTTCATTTGAAAACAAAATACAAATCAGATCAAATAGGCTGGCCTTTTCTGCATCCAACACCAAATAATTGCTACAAAATTTTTCTTCACAAGCCATGGCTTTAAAGCAAATATTGAATAGAAGGAGATGGTGATGATGAGTTGGTGGTCAATGTCTTAGCTCTTGTTAATAAAATAGAGTAGGAATGTGGCCACCATATTAATTTATATATATATATATATATATATATATATATATATGTATTGTTAGTCTTGAGGTTAAGTTTAATTATCAACGTGTGTTATTTTGAGTTAATCTTCCCTTGGTAGGTTAACTTGTGGAATTACTCTGGTTGACAAAGTTGAAGGAATGAGCATAATAGAATAATCAAAAATGTACTATATATATATATATATATATATATATATATATATATATATATGATCAGGTCCGGACGCCCGAACCTAATTAAAATACAGATTTTTTTTTAAAACAACTAAAAGAAAAGTTTAATATTTTATGAAACTAAATTTTTTTCATAATACAGTGTTTTGGGTGTAATTTGGATACATATAACAAAATATGTCCATATTTTAACAAGGTCCAGGAGTCCGGACTGAAACCGGACTCTCTCTCTCTCTATATATATATATATGTATATATATATATATATGTATATATATATATAGGTAATGATGCGATAAAAAATGAGCATATATTATCTCTATCGTTGAATATAAGAATCAACGGCCGAGATTAATTCACGTCGTCTACTAATAGTAGCGGACGGCGGGTATCGTTTGCTATTAATAGTAGTGGATGACGCTGAAAATAGTATCGTCGTTCGTTACTATTAATAGCAGATGTAACCTATCGTCCGATACTAATAATAACGAGGGTAAATTATTATCCACTCTTAACCAAAAAAAAATGAAGCTAAACTCACACGTAAGAATATAATTATTATCACAATAAGTAGTTAGAATCAAATTATTTAATCATCAATTCTTAGTTTTCAAATTTAGCAAAAAAAAAAGTCATAGTTCTCGGTATTAATTATCGGTGTGACTTTATAATTAAATATTTTCACATAATTTTCTTTAACATAATAAGAAAATAGGTTCCATCTTGACATAAGAGAGAATTATATAAAAATATAAAAAAAATTCATGTAAAAATAGTGTTTCTGTATAATTAAATATTAATCGTCTTATATGGTTGTAACTATGGGTTAGTTCATGAGGTTCTTTTTTCCCCCTCGAGTTTTAATAATCCTTAATGCACGTGGAATTCAATATATTCATTCAACCAAATGCAGCTGCACTTCAGTTTCCTTAATGCGCCTTAACCAGGAGCCATGAGTAGTCGAATCAAAAAGAATCTCATTATGGGTTTTATTTATTATTATTTTTAATTAATAATTATTGTTAGCTTGGATCTCATAATAATTAATTCCATCAAAATGAGCTGGAAGTGTTTCAATTACACGCCAATGCTCCTTTTAATCAAACCTTTTTACTTTAATTAATCCCCGATCGATCATATGTTTCATTAAGAAATTAATTTTATTTAATTAATTAGTTCTAAATTCTGACAAAAATGAGCAACTAAGCTTAGCTAGCATGTCAATCAGAACGATGCTAAATAAAGTATTGACTTTAATATATAGGAGATAATTAAATTAAATTAAGGAAGCTTTGAACTAATTAAATTAAAATTATATTGTGATCATAATATAATGTCTCATTAGTTTATATGCTATTTCCCTTTGTTTAATTTATCTAATTGTGTTGTAGTTGAAATATACAGTAAAACCCCTATTTAGGAATACTTTATATAAGAATAACCTCTACAATATTATAAAAAAATTTAGTCCCAATTTGGACCAGTTATAAATAGAAATAACCTCTAAATTGTAATATATTATATACTTTTTAAGTCCCGTATTAAGAAACTATATATATATATATATATATATATATATATATATATATATATATATATATATATGAGAGAGAGACAATATTTTTTATAAAAGACTACATTTTCTATAAAAGATTACATTTTCTATAAAGAACTACATTTTCTATGGGTAAAATACAAAGTAGACCACTGAACTTTAGGGGTTATTTTTTGGGTATTGAGCCCTTTTTCTTTTGGTCATTGAGCCCCTTTCTATTAAAAAAAATTTGGATTTCGAGCCCCAGGCGCCACATGTGCGTTGACCTGCATACGTGGCACCTACGTGGCAGATCTGACGTGGATAATTTTTATTTTATTTTTACACGTGGACGTTGACGTGGCGAATATTTAACTTAATCCCAAAAATTATGTTGCTTCCATGGTTCGAAGTCTTAACCTCTAGCTTAAAACTTAGAACCAATGACCAACTAAGCAAAGAAGCCTAATTGTTATTATTTTGTAAGGATTAATATTATTAAGTGAATAAATCATTTTTCCCAAATTAAAACAAATCTCCTATCCTTAGATTTGTTATGTGCATAACTAAAATAACAACAACAACAACAACAATAATAATAGGCAAGTGCTTGAGCTCGACTCCTTTAACAAACAGAGTTGTTTGCTGATTTTAGAGCTTGTATTTTATATGTATATAAATTATTAGTATTATTGAATAATAATAATAATAATAATAATAATAATTATTATTATTATTATTATTATTATTATTATTATTATTATTATTTTTGTTAAACAAGTATATTCTAAGTAAGTTGAGTTCAATTCAAATAAGAGATAACTAGAGCTTAATTCACATACTCCCTTCGTCCCCTAAAAAAATGTTGAAAATACATATTTTACATAAATTTAAAAAATATAATGTCTTTTCAAATCTGATGGACTCGTTTACATATATTTTTGAGGATGAGTTAATTAGTCTGTCGATTATAATCTCTCCATTACGCAAAAAGAATATCATTTGAGCTTGATCTTAGTTAACTTTTAAAATTTTAAAATTCAAATTTTATTTTAAATTTACTTTAATTTTTGAAACACACGAGCTTATACTTGGTAATAGTTTGCAATATTAATTAGTACATTAATTAAAACAAAATAAATTCAAAACAACTTTGAATTCTAACGCAAGTTGATTAAGATATATAATACTCCATTCGTTCAGGAATTAGAGGTATAATTTGACTTTTGAAATTAAACTACGTCATATTAAACTTCAAATTAATTATGTGAATTTATTTAATTTTAATTTATACAATTATTGTAATTGTATAGTATATAACAAAATTTATTAATAATAAAATTTATTTAATTCTAAATTTTTATGAGTCATACTTATTTTAAAATTTAATATACCGTCATTTGTACTCAAAAATCAAATTAATTAGAATAAAACGGAGGGAGAATATAATGAGATTAATTTTACGAAACGTTGGGAATCTATTTGTGTACTTGATCGATGAAGAATTTGTTTTAGAATTGTTTATCGTTTGCAGGGTAGATAAAATATGTAGAATAAATAAATAGTTATTCGACCTAAGGATTGTTTTAATTTGGGGGAAATAATTTACTCAGTTATAAATATTAATCCTTAGTAAATTATAGCAATTAGGCTTCTTTGCTCAGTTGGTCATTGGTTCCAAGTTTTAAACTAGGGGTCAAGAGTTCAAATCATGGTAGCAACATAATTATTGGGATTAAGTTCAATATTCGCCACGTCAACAGTTCAAATCATGGTAGCAACATAATTTTTGGGATTAAGTTCAATATTCGCCATGTCAGCGTCCACGTGTAAAATAAAATAAAAAATATTCACGTCAGATATGCCACTGTGTGCCACGTAGGCGCCACGTATACAGGTCAACGCACATGTGGCGCGCGCCTGGGACTCGAAGTCCAAATTTTTTAATTGAAAGGGGCTCAATTTGCGTTGACCAAAAGAAAAGGGCTCAATACCCAAAAACCCCTAAAGTTCAGTGGCCTACTTTGCATTTTACCCTATTTCCTATAAAAGGCCATATTTTCCTATAAAAAATTACATTTCCTATAAAAGACTACATTTTTCTAGTTTGAAAATCTAAATAATTTATGTTTTCTTTAATTTTTGTTATAAAATCTATATTTTTGTTAAAGTGGATATTTTTGGGTGCTCGAAAAATATTTTGTACCAATACCTCTATTTAGTAATAACCTTCTCAATTAGAATACAAATAGTTTGGTCTCAATTCTATTCCTAAATAGAGGTTTTACTGTATTACGTTTATTATTAAACTATGGCACATTGATTACTTTTTGTAGTATTCATACATAGGAGTATCCCATTATGTAATTATTGTTAGAATTTGAGCTTAAATTAAAATGAGTTTTATTAATTATTTGAGATAAATTTATATATTAATATGTTTTACTCTATGAGTAGATTAAAATCAAGTATTAGCAAGTTCAAATCCATAGGGTAATGAATAAAAAATTTACTCTCAAAAATCACACTTGGAAATGATAATAAATACTTGTGGAAGTTAAAGTCCTACATTGGTTAAGGACTAAAAATCAATTGAATATATATAGAATTAGTTTAATCTTGGGTTTAGGCCCAAAGGGGCACCCCACTTTTGTGTAGGGGAGAGAACCTAGTGAGAGCTTGGTTTGACCACGCGTTGTCGATCGGTTGGGCTTGGGGCAAAATTTCTTTAAGCTTATTTTTTTGTTTAGGAAGGGTGTTTCTAAAGATGACATATGACAAGGAACTCACCCTTAACAACGTGCTTCATGTACCCGATATTATGAAGAATTTAGTTTCTGGATATATGAGCGGTGGCCTCTTTAAAATGAATGTATTGACAATTGTATCTTTATATATTAATAAAAATGCATCCTCTATTTATATGATTGAGTCATCTAATTTATGACATGGTAGATTATGTCATATTAATTATAATACTATAAGTAGATTAATTAATATGGAATGTTTACAAAAATATGAGATTGACTCCAATCAGAAATGTGCAGTTTGTGTTGAGACAAAATTTTGAAAATTTTCTTTTAAATCAATTGAAAGAAGTACAGAACATCTTGAATTAGTACATACTGATATTTTTTTATTTAATGTATATACAAACAAGTGGGGTTAAAAAATATTTCTTACTTTTATAGGTCATTGTACAAGATATTTTTATATTTACTTATTATGAAGTAAAAATGAGGCTTTGAAAATGTTTATACATTACAAATATGAGGTTGAAAATCAACTAGATAAAAAGATCAAGATAATTAGAAGCGATAGAGGTGGAGAATATGAATATCCTTTTAGTAAAATTTATTCGTGACATGGTATAATACACCAAACAACTGTATTTTATTCACCACAGCAAAATGGTGTTGTTGAAAGAAAGGATAGAATTTTGAAAGAAATGATGAATGCATTGTTATTAAGTTATGTGTGCTACCTCAGAATTTGTGTGGGTGGAAATAATTCTTTCAGAAAATTATATTCTCAAGTGAATACCTCAAAAGAAATCTAATGCATCACTCTATGAATTATGGAAAAAATAAAAATCATTTTATAAACACTTAAAAGTGTGTGGGTGTTTAGCAAAAGTAATGGTTTCTCTACCTAAAAAGGTAAAATATGTAAGACCTCAAATTTTATGAATAAAGATTTAATTTTTCTCGAAATATTTTTTTGAATAATAAGGTGTGGATTTAATATAATGTTATAGTTGTAGGGTAGTATTTATAAATTTTGCAAAGTAAGCAAGTTGTTATAAAATATTCGATTGGTCAGGGAATATTCCTTTTAACAGGGAATATTCGTATAACGGCGCAATCATTGGTAGACCCCACAATAAAATTACTGTCAAGTTAGAAAACGACAAAAATATCTTTTATAAAAATAGCGGCGAAAGTATTACCGTTAAACTGTTGAAATACCAGGTGGTAAAAGTACAATAATACGCGTGGTTGCATAATAGCACACGGTATTGATTATTGATGCTTACATGAGAAGTCACTCAGTTTATTTCAATTATTGCCACAGTAATTACTGCATAGTATCTCACATTATCAATAATTTAGATGACAAGTTATTCATATTATTATTTGCATAATTAACAATGTCTAGAAAGTTCTGTCGAGGAAAGGGGTTTGGTCACCTAATTGCGCGCCAATAGGGAAAATCCTTATCGGAATGCCTCCTCTTTCTGAGAATGATCTAGTTGTTAATATTGCAAGTTATATTATTGATGAATAAATGTTGTTAAAAATATTGAGAGGATTTTTATGAGGTATTTGTTGTAAGTTTGGCGTATTATTTGGACCCATTTATTCATTTTTCAAAATAATCAGTAGAAAATTATAAAATATATATATATACACGTATTATATATATATATATATATATATATATATATATATATATATATATATATATAAACTTGTGTGTGTGTGTTTACGTGTGTGTAATGGTGGGTGTGAAGTTGAAAATGGGGTGGTGGTGGGTGATGTGCTGATGGGTGTATATATATATATTATAAGTTTTGTTTTATTAGATTATAAATGGAATATATTATATTTTATTTAAATTTTTCATTTTGTTAGAATATTTTATTACGTAGTGCTGCATAGTAAATCAATTTTTTTTCAGAAATCAGCCGAACGAATGCGCGTCCGTGATGTTGCACTGCTGGTCAGTGAGAAAAAAAAATTTAAATAGTACCCTTCCATTCTCCTATAAATAGGATTCTTAGTTTAGAATTGAAAATCACACCAGAATAAGAGAATTCTTTTTCTATAATATTGAGCGTATTTCTTTCGAGTTTTAAGAAGCTTTGAGTATAGAAAACAGTAAAAATTTTCTTCAAAAATATCCCCGCTATACCAGTCATAAGTACTCTCTTTTTAGTACTTTTTAATGTAAGGGGTTTTATTTATTTCATATTCGCTTATGATATTATTTTTCGTATTCGTAAGGAATTTTATTTTCGTTCAATATTCGTAAGGAATATTATCTTCGTCCAATATTCGTAAGGGATATTTTTTTTTCTAATATTCGTATGAAATAATATTTTCTTCCATACTCTGTGGTATGTAACTAATATTATTTCGTTTCAGATTCTGAATTATACATTCATTTTGTTAAGTATTGCTTCTATACTCCTTGAAATTAGTAGAATATCCATGAAATTTGTGTTTCATCTAGTATCGTTTAACAAGAATATTTTTTGAACATTCTTGTTAAATTTAATCTTTTCATGCCGGAGTATTATTCATGGATACTATTCATACGTACGACACTATTCACGAAGTATTATTCATGGGGTACTATTCACTCGGGGTACTATTCATGATAAAAATTAATTTTTTTCTGTCCAAATTATTTTTGATACATTATTATTCTTGAATTTTACTCCACAAAGTAGTATCATGTTAACCATTTGAACTTTTTAAACTTTGGATAAATTTAAAGTCTTTAATATTTATCCTTGATCTCGTTTGATTGAATTTTTATATCATTGTCATCATCATCATGCTTATATTGTGATGAAAGTCATCTTTGGCCAGTAGTGCATAAATGGACTGTTGATTGGTATGATTATGACCAGGGATTATTCGGTATAAGCATGACCTGTAATGTTACAAGTGATGGTGATTATTTATTGAACTAAGTCTCAGCGACAGTTGTTGGTATGATCATGACCATGGGTTCTCTTCGGCCAAGGGTGCAACGATGAATTGTTATTTGGCATATTCATGACCATTGGTGAAAACAAGAATATCCTTGGCCCGTAATGCATGGATAATTCGTGGTCGTGATATTAATGAATATCCTTGGCCCGTAATGTATGGATAATTTAGTGATGTAAATTTTTTATTAAGCTGAGTCTCAACGATAAAATTGGTGATAAACTTTTAAATCATAGAAAATAGTAGATATCATGCTCTACTTGACTCTTCTATTGGATTATTTATTCCGCTGCATTTGTTGATCTAAAACTTGTTGTCAATTATATTTTATCAGTTGTTATACTGTTGAAGGCTAAGGATAATTTATTCTGCATTATCTTAGCCATAATATTTTTTACTGGGCTAGTTAAGCTCACCATTTTCTTTCATTGTTCTCTTCAAGAAATGAGAATATAGCTGAGACTAATCAGGGAATTGATTGACGGTCCAGATGGTGGCTTTAGTAGTCCTCACTATTCTGTGAAATAGTGTGATAATAATTGTAATGAGATTGAATTTGAGTTTGAATATTGTCTAGAAGACAATATTTGTATTAAAACTCACAGCTTATGTTTTGTCGTATTCTGCACGACACTTAATAGTTGTATAAATTAAGTTTGTATTTGGATTATGTACCATATATTTGGTGACTCAAAATGGGTGATGTATATCTATTTTGGGGGCATCACAGTGAAAGTAGTGTGTACACAAGCCAATCATGTTTGATGATAAAACATATACTTTGTAACAATCTTATTCATTTATTAATAAAAATTATTAATTTATTAAAGGCTTTTAATTATCTACATGATGCTGCTTTATAATATGTGATAAACTCATAGTTTAAAGCAATGTTTTTAGAATAATGATGATGATCATTCTAATGAGATCTAAATTCTTAGAAAGATTAAAACTAAAATAGTTCTCAATCGTTGGATTACTAAATTGGGGATTAGTGATTCCGGATAGATTGATGCATACGTTGCTTGCTAATTAGATGAGGATGAATGATCTCATGATCATTTGTGTGGAGATACTAAAACAAGTATGTAAGTGCTTATTAGAGAATAAGTTCACTGAACGTGACTCGCTAAGGAATACCTAATGGAGTTGTACTTGCCTATCAATAGGAATTCCTGTAGTGATAGTAGTACAAGTGATCCTTGGACTTGAGATCATCATAGTATCTTATGTATGATGAGTTATACTTTGACTTATTCTTTAAGACCCTTAGGGTATATCAAAGGGTATGCTTGGGTATAATAAGTTGAACATGAAGATAATATATGATCAATAAAGAATCTACCACTTCTAGTAAAATAAGAGAAATGTCTTATGTGATTCGATAAATGATAACTCAGTAGTCCTTGGCCAATGCAGAATGAAATTAGAAAGGAGTTTCTAATTTGTATTATTTGGTGTTGGACATTTAAGAATCGAAAAACATATAATTAAATAAAATAAGACTTGACATTAATTCTATGTCTTATATTTAATTGGGACATTGTATGGTGGAAGGATTGAATTATACGGTAACTATTTACGCAAATGTTCTTTTATGATTAATGTTGAAATCTATATTATCTGGAAAGTCGTTAATCGCTTGTCGTTAATCGCTTGGGAGGTTTATCCCTATTGTAGAATAAATATTATTTATTTAAATAAATTAATTATTTAATTTATTTATTTAAATAAGATTAGAATTATTCTAATTGATTTATTCACAACCGGTTTAATATGGAGAACCTAAAGGGTCACACCATAAAAGAAAGAATAATTATTTAAGAAGTAATGACATAATCATAATAATAAGTTAATGTTATTTGATTTAATCTATGGTGATAGAATAAATTAAATAGCTTAATATTTATTATTTAATATTTTGAAAATACTAAATATAAATGAATAAGAGGAGTCTTATTATTATTATTATTATTATTATTATTATTATTATTATTATTATTAATATTATTTAATTCCTAAATAAGTTTGGGAAATAATTAATAAAAGTACTCTCATTTATTCCTAAAAAGATTAGGAGGTTAAATTAATTAAAAAAGTTTAATTAATTCTCCCTAATAAGATTATGGAGCTTAATTAATTAAATAATACCCTATTTTCTAATTAGATTAGAAGGGTTAGCTGATATCTTTATAAGAAGAGTCTTATATCAGATATTAAGATACATGATTCTAATCGTTAGAGAGTACGCTCTTTTTCTATAGAGATAGAAAAATTAGGATTTAGCCAACCACCCATCTATTTGAATCTTTCTTCTTCCTTGATGGATCACCTCTAGAGGCCAAACACTTGGGTGGCTAACATTGATCAAAGGAAGGAAACAAACTCGGTGGATTCAAGTTGAACGCGAAAAAGATTAGAGGTGAACTTGTACCTAAGGAAGCTCGAATATTCAAGGGTATGATTTTTGTTCTCTATTTTTTTTGTTTAATTAATAATTGTGCATAAATGATGATCCGGGTATATGGTTTGTAAAATTTTAAAACTCTAACTTTCCATGATTCCGCTTATTTTCTGCAATTTGATTGCGTTCATTAATATTACAAACCTAGCAGTGGTATCAGAGCCAAACCTTTATGCGAATTATTAATTATTTTAATTTGATATGTATATTGATATGTATTTTAGAATAATTTAATTGGACATAAATTGTTATATAAAATTTATTTTAAAAAAAAGGTTGACACGTTATAATATATAATCTGGATGGTGATTCCTATTAAAGGGATATCCTGAAGCATTCACGTGGTTAATATTAATATATATATATATATATATATATATATATATATATATATATATGATTATTATAGATATATATTATGATATTCACCCATCAAGATTCTAATTGGGGGGCCGTCCGGTGGTCTTAATGACCGGTACCGTCCGGTGCTCCCATTTTTTTTTTTTTTTTTTTTTTGGCTTTTTTTTTCTACAATTATGAGAAAAAAAAATAAAAAATAATAGAGCAAGTTTGAACAAAAAACTGTAAAAGGAAGTACGTTTTTTATTGAAAAAATACTGTAGTTTACAGTGTTTTTTCAATAAAAAACGTACTTCCTTTTACAGTTTTTTGTTCAAACTTGCTCTATTATTTTTTATTTTTTTTTCTCATAATTGTAGAAAAAAAAAGCCAAAAAAAAAAAAAAAAAATTAACAAAGGTACCGGACGGTACCGGTCATTAAGGACACCGGACCGCCCCCCAACCCTCAAGATTCATCGGGAGAATGTACGGATTTTAGTGATTTACATATTTCGCATGGCCACCAGATTCCATAAGCATGTGATATGTAATATTAATATACTAGCTGGGTCCCGTGCCTCCGGTACTGTATGGACAAAATAATTTATTGAGTGAGCGAAAAATTTAAAGTCATTTGTATTTTATTAAATTATTATTAGATAGATAGGTGTATTTTATTAGATAGATGTATGAACGGTGGGATTTATCCCAAACTTTGGACGGCCCAGATGATTTATTGAGTGAGCGGGAAATTCAAAATCATTTGTATTTTATTAGATAGATATATATCTAATAAAATACAAATGATTTTGAATTTCCCGCTCACTCAATAAATCATCTGGGCCGTTCAAAGTTTGAGATAAATCCCACCGTTCATACATCTATCTAATAAAATACATCTATATATCTAATAATCTAATAAAATACAAATGATTTTAAATTTCCCGCTCACTCAATAAATTATTTTGATCGTTCAAAGTTTGAGATAAATCATATTGTCCATACAGTGCCAGAGGCACGGGACCCAGCTAGTATATATATATATATAGAGAGACCGGATCAGGTCCGGACTCTCGAATTTTGTTAAAATTCGGACATTTTTTTTTTTTTTACTTTTTTTTTTGAAACAACTAAAAAAAAAAATTTATGGAATTAGAATTTTTACATTATACAGTGTTTTGGGCGTGATTTGGATGCCTATAACAAAACATGTCTGTACAGTCTGGGCAGACTGTACATACATTGGTTGGTGTAGGTATTAAAAACACAACCAAAATACACAACCAAAATATATATATATATATATATATATATATATATATATATATATATATATAGAGTCCGGATCAGGTCCGGACTCCCGAATTTTGTTAAAATTCGAACTTTTTTTTTTGCTTTTTTTTTTGAAACAACTAAAAAAAAATTATGGAATTAGAATTTTTACATTATACAGTGTTTTTGGTGTGATTTGGATGCCTATAACAAAATATGTCTGTACATACATTGGTAGGTGTAGGTATTAAAAACACACCCAAAACACTGTATTATTGAAAAATTTCAGTTCCATATTTTTTTTTTAGTTGTTCTACAAAAAAAAAAAAAAAAAAATTATTGGGTCCGGATTTTTTCCCGTCCGGGAGGTCCGGACCTGATCTATTTATATATATATATATATATATATATATATATGATCAGAAATGATCAAGAGTAAAATTCTTAAATAGCAGAATACCTTAAATAATAGAATTTTATCAAAACGACGTAGTTTTGATAAGATGCGGTGGCATTTTTGTAAATACGTTGTGGCGTGGTATTTATAAAAATGCCACCGCGTCTTATCAAAACTACGTCGTTTTGATAAAGTTCTATTATTTAAGAGAGTTCTACTACTTAAGAGGTCTACTCTTGATCCTGTCTGTATATATGATATGTAATGTTAACTGACCCTGAACATATTTTCTGATTTCGTGAATTCGTGAAATCCACGTGATTTCATTTTTTTAAAACATTCGGATATATATATATATATATATATATATATATATATATATATATTAATAATTTTATGATTAAAATAAAAAAAATTATTTTAATATTAAAATAAAAAGTTTATTTTAATCTTAAAATAAAAAGTTTATTTTAATCTTAAAATAAAAAGTTTATTTTAATTTTAAAATTAGATTTCATGCTAACTAATTAGAATTGGAATTGGATTCCATAATAACTAATTGGAGTTAAAATTGGATTCTATGTTTTCTAAAATAAAGGAGTTTATTTGTGAATAGGAAAGTGAATCCATGTTTCCTTAAATAAAGAAGTTTATTTAGATATGGAATAAGATTTCATATTATTCAAAATAAAGGAGTTTATTTGTGAATAGGAAAGAAAATTCGTGTTTCCTTTGATAAAGGAGTTTTTTTTTAACTTGGAATTGGATTCCATAATTAATTAAAATAAAAGAGTTTATTTTGATTAAAATAAAATAGTTTATTTTATTCAAAATTGGATATATTAAAATAAAAGAGGTTTATTTTTATTTAAATTTAGATTAAAATAAAAGAGTTTATTTTGATTCAAAATTAGATTTTATGCTAACTAAATTTGTCCATTAAATGATATATATATATATATATATATATATATATATATATATATATATATATATATATATTGAATGTTTATTATTCATGAGATGAATTTATTTATTGATGCATATGTAGATGTGCATGATAATAAATGAGATTGATTATGGATTATTGACAAATGTGATTGGGTTTTATTTTAGTTGGATGCATGAATGAATAGATTTTATTAAATTGGGTCTGCGTACCTCGTCTTCTCTAAATTTTTCTTAATGTAAAGTCTATAACTCCCTCCTATGTACTTCCCCTTGACTGCTGATCAAGGTTTCTATTTTTTTTAAATAGTTTTATAATAAAAATAGTTAGAATTATTTTGAAGAATTAAAGATCAAGGAGCAAGGAGCGCTTGAAGACTCGTTTGTAATGGAGCCCGAGTTTAAATGTAATAGTTATATTTAAATATTAATTCTTTCACCCTTAGGGTTTGACCTTTTGGTTCACTTAGTGGCTCTAGTGAACCAAACTAGAATAAAATTTCATAATCAATTTGGATAAAATATAGTATTTTATATAAGCATATTTATACTATATATATATATATATATATATATATATATATATATATATATATATATATGCATGCGCGCTAAACAAGATGAGACAAATTAATAACAAACTCCTCAAATATTTTATATTATGTTGTAACGTTCAAAGATATTTGGAATATCGAACATCGCCTTCTAGCATGATAGAAACAATAGAGTATTGAATATTTAATATGAGTTTGTTATGCACACATAAGGCAAGTATTAAATATTTAATGTTGTTTTTATTACATATGATGTTTATAAGGAATTGAACATTACTGCTTTTTTGTGTACACACAAGGGCTGTAGTTTTCTCTTCACTTATATGGAAATGCTGGGTCTGACTTAACTTAAATCATTTTAGTTCGGATGTGCACACACTTGACCATTATGATTTAAGAGGCAAAATAAAAGGAGTTGCATAGTTGATGTAATTGACAATAGTTGTCTACCTATTTATTTATATATAATTTGTTGTGCACACACAAGACTATATACATTTAAAATGGGATCCTTCATCTCACTAGCAAATCTTTAATTAGATTTTGCCGAACTATATAAGTGAAGGTAATACAATTTGATGAAAATAGTGGGAGATACCAATTTAAAACAAGACCTAATTTATTTTGGTAATTAATAAAAGAATGTATGTTAAAATGTTGTTAATTACAAATTTATTTATAAAATTTTAAAATGTCTAAATTACTATCACTGTGAAGCATATTAGATGCTATTTAATCGGACCGAATTAAACGGATTGGTAAAGAATTTGAGAATAGTTCTCATGGCTGAAAAGCTATCTTATGTCTTTAATACGCCTATCCCTGCAATGGTTGCAGACAATGCCTTTGAGGAAGAGATTGCTACTTTTAGAAAGTGGCAAGATGATGCACAGTTAGCTGAATGCATCATGCTCGCATCCATGAGTAACGTGCTTCAGCGTCAGCATGAAACTATGGATGCTCCAACTATACTCCTGCACGTCAAGTAGTTGATGGTGAAGAAAATAGGACTAATAGATATCAGATATCTTAGGAGCTCTTCCGATCTAGAATGACCAATGACACTACAGTACAGACACATGTTCTAAACATGATCAATTTGATTGAACAATTAGGACAACAAGTTTTGTTATGGATCGAGAGTTGAGCCAAGATTTGATCTTGCAGTTACTCCCGGACTCCTTTCACAATTGTTGTGATTTTTTCATATGAACAAGCTAGATATCAGCCTCTCTGATTTGCTTAATATGTTGAAAATGTCGAGTCACTTTCCAACCAAGAAAGACCAAGTCTTACTAGGCCAACAGATCTTCTGAAAAGAAGAACGATTCAAAGAAGGTAAATAGAAAGACAAAAATAAAGGATAATAAGAACAAAACTGATACGGATAACAAAGGAGTTTGCTTCCACTGCAATAAGTCTGGACACTGGAAATGTAACGCCCCCAAAATCAGGACTATTTTCCTTCCTGATCTTGTGCGTTAATATTATCATGTTCTAGCTTTAAAACAATATTTAATGTTAAAATAGCTAAAAATACGGAATAATTTTTTTTTATTTATTTCTTTCCATTCATTCATTCCCTGAATCACAACCTTTAAAATTCTTCTTTATACCAGAATCATATTTATTATATGACTTATTTAGCCTGAGTAGATATATATATATATATATATATATATATATATATATATATATATATATATATATATATATATATATATACAATGCATTCTTTCAAGCATATACCCTCTTTAGAACAAATAATCTTCATCTATCGAATAATTCAAAAATTTACACATCTGTGATTTACACATGAAAATACCATCAAATGATTCAACACAATCTCAATTAAATCACTTGTCTTCTTTTCATGCGCTCCTAATCATGATAGATCGCATCATAGCTTTAACCTACAAATTAAGCAAGATTGAGCACGACGGCCCATCAAGTCTAACAGTTTATCATGCATCACGTAGCACATAGGTTTCATATTCAGTTCATGCATTTATATTCTTGGTGTTCAAGCATATTACAAATGCATTATCACATTTATGTCCCGCTGGTAGCAACATACATACCATAGCATGCTACACGTGTCTTGTACATGTCATTCATTGAACAAATATATTAAGTTCCCCGACTCAATTCAATAATTAGTCATAATTTGACATTCATCATTCACAAAGCAAATAATGCATTTTATAGGTATTACATACTTGTAAACATAAATCATGTTATTACATACTTCTAAACATAAATCATGTTAACAGTTATCTATAGCAATTATAAGACCACATAAATAAACTGAGAAACTTGCCTCGGTCCATAGTTCATTATCTATATTATTCGCATCCAATATTTTTTTTTCTTCCAGAATGAACGGATAGTGTCTTGACATTTTCAAATACCTCATCCATGCTTATATACGAATCTTTTGTCTGTATTTCATTGAACACAAAGATAAGCAAAAATAACTATACTTCATATTCAAATAAAGATAGTTTAATAACAACACCTCTCTATATTAGTTTTCGAAAAACTTTTACATTTCTTTAGAATATTTTCGAGATTTTGGCTTATTATAGCCATAAGCTTGAAAAAAGTTTCAATAAGGCTTTTAAAATGCCAATATAGTACATTTATATTTTTTTCTTTTCTTTTTTTAACCTTCTACGAGGTATTTACAAACTTAACATTCATTTGTATGTAAACTTATAGTTACATAATGCATCCATGACTTCCTTTGTGTATTTATAGCTTATCTTTCTTTCACGGATTCTACACAATTACAATCTTATATAACTTGTATAGTTATATATATTACATATCCCTATTGATCACATCAATAGCTTCCATTCTTGTTTTTGAAAAACTTTAGCTTACTTCCCAAATTTTTCATCCTTTTACTTATCACAATCATTTAGTTTTGATAAACTTTGATGGTTTTAGTACATGAATACATCACAACTACAATTTACAACCCACACATAGTTTAAAACATGAGTTTTTCATCTCTCTTATATCTCACTTAAGTATTCAAAGTGAGTATGAAATATATTCCATATATTGTTCTTCATTATATTATATAATATATATGGATAAATTATAACTTTCAAAAACTTCATCCTTTACATACAAAAACCATTCTTCTCTTTAATAGAGTTTGGTATGATCGTAGTATGTGAGTACATTAAAATTCTAAGTTATAATTCACTCGAAGCTTAATACATGGCATTCCATGTTCTTTGTACACAATCCAAATGTACAAGAGAAGTTTATAGCGTATTTCATGTTTTGGAATAATTACAACTTATTTGGGTAACTTATAATACCCATAATACTTTATAGTTTCATTTTTATATACTAATGTGTGAAATATTTTAACATCTCAAAGTAATATCAAAACAGTCCCTTTTCTAGTAACCCTTTTTATTGCAGTTAATATATTGCTCTGCAGGCCAATCTCTTAATACATTCTAGCCCAAATCAGTTAATGACTCAAATAAAATTCTTACCCAACCCTAATTCTTGTAACTGTGTAGATTTTGTAAATTCTCTATCACCTGTATTGTTTTAAAGTAAAGTTCAAGAAGCTGCAAATCACAGAAATATTAAATCTTCTCAATCTTAGTTACTTCATCTAGTTTGCTCATTATTATTATTTTTTCCTCATCGGATTTAATCTCAATTTTTGTTTCTGTCTATGTAAATGCATTGCTCATTATTTATCCTTGTATTTGTTTCTCTTTCTTTCTAATGTGATAGGTTTTGAATAAGAGTATCTAATCTTTTACTGTATTCACGTTTTCCAAAAGGAAAAGTAGCATTAACAGTAGTATCTCATGTTCTTTATATCCCATACATTATGAGACTTTATGAACAATAACTTACCGAAAACAACATTACCAGGCTACCAGCATCAATATATGAAGGATCATACTCATACTTAGAAGTTTGTATGTCACTATATGTACTGTTGCAAGGAAATCTTTTAAAACCACTTTTGAATGCATGTCAAAGTACCCAAGTCATTTGAATCATCATATAAAACATATATGTTCATAACCCATTAATAAACAACTATTACTTTCCATGATTTCAACAAAAAAATCTAATTGAGGCATTTATTCAAACATTTGATATGCGTGTAAGAAAACTAAGAGTTTTAATAAATTCAAAGCATGATTCATATACTCCATACACCAAATTCACCTGATATCAATCGAACCCTTCATGGTTCCCACAATCAAATTCAAACTCCCACAACCAATAACCAATAATAATTAGAAACCTGTCCAATTTCTTAAATTTTTTTCAGCTTTACCCACTCTTGCTAAAACAGTCATAACTTCTTCGTTTCAAAACATTTTTGAGCGTTTCTTAAGCCCACCGAAGCTAACTTCTGGGGTTACAACTTTTATTCTTTGACAATTTTCAAATTCCTAACACAAAATTCCAGAAAATTCGTGGAAGGGGACTGCTTCAAATCTTATTCCAGAGTTGGGCAGTTTCGACGCACCCACTTTGGCACGTCTTAACTCAGTCGTCCGAACTCAGAATTAGTCCGTTCCGAAGGCTATGACTAGCTAGGATTGCATACTACAAGACCCAGAAAATTATAACTTTCCAGCAAGTTTAACTAGCCGAAACAGTTATCCCAAATCAGCCTGACATACAAATTTTCAAATTTTTTCGTTCTGGCTTAAAAGTACTTCCTCTTCAATTTAATTCGCCCAAACTCTTTAATTATAATCATATGTAATATATGAATATATCCCAAGCATTTTTCTATATAATATTTGATTTTTAATAAAAAGTCCATATAGGACTTTTAGCAAACACCTTGCGCGCACTGTTTTGAAATACCAATTTCATAGCTATTTGTTTGTGTCATAACTCCATATTAGCCTCCTTATACCTCCACACAACCAACCTATACTCATTTGCTCTATTTCAGTCAATAGCAGTCCATTTCATAATCAAACTAGACATATTAGTTTATAACTAGTTTAACTTTACAAATTCTTCAAAGTTTTATATTTTCTTTGATTCTACATATTTGATATACAATATCTCCATTCCTATAAACAATACCCAGTGCCTCAATTATCAATTTCTTACACAAACATCTACCTAAATTTTTATAAACATAACAAGAGATGTAGATTACCTCTTGTTTGCTATCTAACTTTACTTTCATACTAGACATGATAACTTAATTCAAAGAGTACAAGTACGAGTCCAATGTGTCAACTCCAAAATGAAACAAAAATATTAATTTCACAAAAAACAATTATGTGAAATAATAACAGAATTCAAAACGAGGAACAAAACAAATAAATCAAATTTAACAAATTATCGCTGTAAGAGTACGAAATCCATACCTGAATTAAGCAAGGTAATACCCAGAAATTATATTCCAAAAGTAACTCTTTAAATCCTCTTCATTAGAACTAAATACACAAATTAAAAACATAAATTAATAATTTATGCGCTAAATTATCAATGACAAATTTCTTCTTCTTTTCCAAGACTCATATTATATATACTTTATAATTTCCACATGCATAATGAATACACCCACTGTGACGCCCCCAAAACAGGTATACATCACCCATCTTGAGTCGCCAGATACATGGTACATAAATTCAAATACAACTTAATCATATAACAGTAGTGTAAAATACGACAAAACATAACTGAAAGTTTAAACAAGAATATTGTCATCTAGACAATATCCACACTCAATGGTGTACTCATTACAATTATTATCACATTATTTCTTAGAATAGTGAGAACTACTAAAGTCATTTATCCTGAACCATCACTCCATTCCCCGACTCGTCCCAGCTATATTCTCATTTCCTGAAGAGAACAATGAAAGAAAGGGTGAGCTCAACTAGCCCAGTAAGAAATATTATGACTAAGATAATGCAGAATAAATTATTCTTAGCCTTCAATAGTATAACAACTGATAGAATACAATGGACAACAAGTTTTAGATCAACAACTACAGCGGAAATAAGCAATCTATTAGAAGAGTCAAGTAGAACATAAAATCTACTATCTTCTATGATTTAAAAAGTTTTTCATCAACTTTATCGCTGAGACTCAGCTTAATAAATAAAATCGAATCATCCCTGCACCACGGCCAAGATATTCATGTAATCATCAATGGTCATGATTATACCGAATAATCCCTGGTCATAATCATACCAACAACTGTCCATCAATGAACTACAGGCCAATGAGGACTTTCACCACATCATTCGTCATATTATGATCATGATTATACCGAATAATCTCTGGTCATAATCATACCAAGTCCATCTATGCACGTAAGTCAAAGATAACTTTAATCACAATATAAGCATGAGGATGATGACAATGACATAATAATTCAATAAAACAAGTTCAAGGATAAATTTTAAAGATTTATAATTTAATTTATCTAGAAATCAATAACGTCCAAATTGTCAACATGATACTGCTTTGTAGATTAAAATTCAAGAATAATTTTCATGCACCAAAAATAATTTGGACAATTTTTTTTTTTGAGAGAATAGTACCCCGTGAATAGTACTTCGGGAATAGTACCCCGACATGAAAAGTGTCTCGAATACCCGAGTGAATGATACTAGAGTGAATAGTAACTTGTGAATAGTAACTCGTGAATAGTACTCTGACACGAAAAGTACCCCGAATACCCGAGTGAATAATACTAGAGTGAATAGTAACCGGGTGAATAGTAACCCATGAATAGTAACTCGTAAAAAAATACCAAAAAAATGGTATTCCATGACGAGTACAAAAGAAATGATATCTCAGACGAGTATAATAGAATATACGAAACTACAAATGGATTTTAACCAGCCATGCGGTAATCCACGTAGACAGATCATTTTCACAATTTAATAAGGAATGAATATGTAGGATCTTTCACCATGCATGCGGTAGTCCACACAGACATGTTATTCCAACAGAATAATAAAAAATGGAATAACAACAGAATTCTTCAGGCATGCGATAGACTGCACAGACAGGTTATTCCAACAGAATAATAACGAATGGAACCAGGTCATGCGTAATCCGCACAGACATGATATTCTAACAGAATAATAAAGAATAGAACCAGGTCATGCGTAATCCGCACAGACAGGATATTCTAACAGAATAATAAAGAACGGAACCAGGTCATGCGTAATCCGCATAGATAGGATATTCCAATAGAATAATAAAGAATGGAATAACAACAGAATTCACAAGGCATGCGATGGACCATACATACAGGTTATTCCAACAGAATAATAAAGAATGGAATAACAGAAGAATTTCACCATGTATGCGGAACTTCGCATAGACAGGTTATTCCAACATAATAATAAAGAATTGAATAACAACCCTTACGAATATTGAAAGAAAATAACTCTCTTCATGAATACGAAAGAATATTACCCCTTACCTCAAAAGAAGACTGTATACTGGAATAATGAGGTAGCAGACTTCTCTTCTTCTTTCTCTCTATAATTTCTCTCTATAATAATTTCTCTATAGCTTTAGTGAATTGGTGAAAAATAATGAAGGAATGAGCTTCTATTTATAAGAAAATATAGTTTCGATAATTGCACGTTTTGGGGCTCAAAATATTACAGTATAATACCTTCCTCTTTTCTTTCATTTTTAATTTAGTCCTGCAAGTATTATCAAACTTGCACCACCTCACCTAATAGTAAATCTTGTGAATCAATAGTAAATCATGTGAATCAATAGTTCTAGACATGTGAAAATATGAATTACAGTATAGTACCTCCATCTATACCTCTATTTTTAACTTAGTCATGCAAGTATTATCAATCTTGCACCAACTCCCCTAATAGTAAATGAATGTGAATCAATAGTACACATATGTGAACAAATAGTTATAATCATGTGAATCAATAGCAATTAATTGCTCATTTATCCAGTTAATTACCCGATTGGTCAATATAACCTCCAGACATTAATTATTATCGAAATAAATATCGATTTTCACTAACACTAATAGTTCCAACACAATGGAACTATCAATTTCATCTTTAATCAACACAAACTTATTCATCATTAATATTATAATTTACAATATTTAATAACCAGGTCGTTCCCAGGAAAGAGGGGGATTTTCGATAAGGATTTCTCCTTATTGGCGCGTAATTAGGTGACAAACCTCTCCTTGATAGAACTTCTAGACATTGTCAATATTGCAAATAATAATATGAATAAATATGTCATCTTAATTATTGATTTAATAATATAACATATTATACAGATGATACTGTGACAATAATTGAATCAATAATATGAGAGATATGATGCAGAAATTATTATAGCAATAATTGAATATAACTGAGTGACTTCTTACGTAAGTATCAATAATCAATACCGTGTGTTACTATGCAATCACGCGTATTATTGTACTTTTACTATCGGGTAGTTCAACAGTTTTAACGGTAACACTTTCACCATTATTTTTATAAAAAGACAAGTCTGTCATTTTCTAACTACGACAATACTTCTGTTGTGGGGTCCACCAATGATTGTGCCGTCGTACGAATATTCCCCGACCAATCGAATATTATATAACAACTTGCATACTTTGTAAAATTTATAAATATTACCCACTATTATAACATTATAACAAATCCACACCATAATATTCAAAAAAAATATTTCGAGAAATTTAAATCTTTATTCATAAAATTTGAGGTCTCACAATATCCCCTCCTTATGAAATTTCGCCCTCGAAATTCACGTACGTACCTGGTATGCCAAAAAGGTGAGGATACCTTGACTTCATTTCAGATTCTAACTCTTGAGGTATAACCTTTGAGTGTCGAATATAATTCTTCTTATTCAAGACTTTAACATGTATCTTCTCATACGTTAAATCTTCTGTTATCTCATCTAATTCTAATTCAATAATGTGGTTCGGGTCATCCACATATTTACGTAACATCGATATGTGAAAAATGTTATGAACACGTGACAAACTTGGCGGTAAAATGAGTCTATAGGCCACAGTTCCTACTCGATCGAGGATTTCAAATGGTCCAGTTAAATCGAGGGTTGATATTTCCTCTTTTCATCGACTCTTGCTTCAAGAATAACGCCTTCTTGAACCTTCTTCTTCATTTTCATCAGCTCCAGGTGTGTAGTTTAAGCGGCTTTAACTTTATCGATTAAAGTCGATTCTACTCGTATATTCGTTATCTTCACGTGGGTCCCCAGAGTCTTTAACTCTATCTTCATCATTTGTATGTTATACGAAATGGGTTTTTGTGTTAACAACATCGCACTCCTAAACGCATACGATCTTCTACTCAACCCGTCAGCTACCACGTTCACTCTTCCACGATGATATTGAATGGTATAGTCGTAATCCTCAACAGCTCGAGCCAACGTCCTTGGCGCATGATACGTTCATTTTAGTTGAATAAATATTTGAGGGTTTTAGAAATAGGTTTTGTATTGCGGTCAATACAAAATTCAATTTCACGCTCTGGGGGTAGGCTAAGAAGTCTTCAAGAATATGTTAGGAAATTTATTAACGATAGAAATATCATTTAAAAACCGTGACTCTCATCCAAGACCTGGATAGCACATGAAATGAAGGTTTCTACCAACGAAGTTTCAACCGATAAGTCAAAGTCTAATTTCTCCGAAGTCAAATTTAAACGTTGAGCGCAAGCAATAGAGATAAAAGAATGGGTAGAACTGGTATCAAATAAGGTATATACTTCGCAAGAATTTATAATTAACTAACCCGTGCTAACTTCGTTCGGGTTACTCGCTTTTTGAGAAGTCACGAAAAACGCTCTTCCTGAAACCACCGACTTTGTTTTTTCCGTATCCGCCTTTGGTGCCACCGTCCCAGCTGGACTTGACTTTGGTGCATGACAAAATCGGGCTAGGTGACCTTCTTTTCCAGTATTATAACATGCTTTGTACTGCATCACGCAGTTTGGACTGATATATCTCTCCCCTCCGCATTTGAAGCATACAATTGGTTGTCGTTTTCCTTCCTTGAAAATGGGTGTTGGTGCTGTTGTCTTTCCATCGTTATTGAATATTCTCTTCTTAAAATTTCCACTCCTATTATCTTGGCCATGATTACCACCGAAGTGGTTACCATTCTTGGCATGATAATTTCCCCCACGATGGTTATCATTGTTCCGATGGTCGTTGCCACCGGTACGATTCTTATCGTGTTGTTGGTTGTTGCCTTTTAGTTGTGCTGACTCATTATCGCGCTTCAATAACTGAGCCCTATTCACAACATCTGAATATAAACAAAGTTTGTGAGAAATGAGGTATTGACGTATATCGGGTTTCAAACCTCTTAGAAATATTTGCGTCATTCGCTCCTCATTATCGACCAAATGGGATACAAACCGGGATAATTCCGCAAATTTAGCCTCATATTGCGACACGGTCATATTGTTTTGCTCCAACTTGATGAACTCTACCTCCTTCATGTGACGAATACTTTTGGGAAAGTTCTTGTCGTTGAACAGTTCTTGGAACTTCTCCTAAGACATCTTGAGTGCGTCAGGCTGGGTACGCTTTACAGATTCCCACCAATAATCTACCTCTTCACGCAACATAAAGGTGGCGAAGGGAACCTTTTGCTCCTTGGAGCATCCCAAGATATCAAATATCTTGGTGATCTACTTTAACCACGTCTCCGCCTTAAGTGGTTCTGGCTTTCCCAAGAACTCCGGTGGTCCCAACTCCTTGAACTGCTTAGCAGTGACCATCCGAGAGTTGTCAGTGTTTCCACCTGTATTTTGAACAGGAGTCTCTCTCGGCTGATGTTGCATGAATTGCATAAAGCCTCTGAACATCCCATCGTTCATCATCTGATCGGTGTTGTTATTTACCTGAGGATTATTGTCTTCCTGTTGCACATTATCCTGGGTATTGATCGTTGGTGACTCAACGGTCTCATGTGCTTCATTGCTTATCTCAACATTTTCGGATGCCATTTTCAAACACTGTCACAAAACAAGGTTTAATTGACATATCACATATTATCCCTATACTCTGACCGACCAATTAAATACCAAATAACTTAGGTAGGTCATACTAGCGAAGGAATTCCCCATCTCTCCCCTCCTAGTTCTTGTCTCACGTCTCATCCAGGGATCATATCCCTAAGCTTTGATATCAACTGTGACGCCCCCAAAACAGGTATACATCATCCATCTTGAGTCACCAGATACATGGTACATAAATTCAAATACAACTTAATTATACAACAGTCGTATAAAATACGACAAAACATAGCTGAGAGTTTAAACAAGAATATTGTCATCTAGACAATATCCACACTCAATGGTGTCCTTATTATAATTATTATCACATTATTCTGTAGAATAGTGAGGACTACTAAAGCCATTTATCCTGGACCATCACTCCATTCCCCGACTCGTTCGAGCTATATTCTCATTTCCTGAAGAGAACAATGAAAGAAAGGGTGAGCTCAATTAGCCCGGTAAGAAATATTATAACTAAGATAATGCAGAATAAATTATCCTTAGCCTTCAATAGTATAACAACTGATAGAATACAATAAACAACAAGTTTTAGATCAACAATTGCAGCGGAAATAAGCAATCCATTAGAAGAGTCAAGTAGAACATAAAATCTACTATCTTCTATGATTTAAAAAGTTTTTCATCAACTTTATCGCTGAGACTCAGCTTAATAAATAAAATTGAATCATCCCTGCACCACGGCCAAAGATATTCATGTAATCATCAATGGTCATGATTATACCGAATAATCCCTGGTCATAATCATACCAACAACTGTCCATCAATGAACTACAGGCTAATGAGGACTTTCACCACATCATTCGTCACATTACGGTCATGATTATACCGAATAATCTGTGGTCATAATCATACCAAGTCTATCTATGCACGTAAACCAAAGATGACTTTAATCACAATATAATCATGAGGATGATGACAATGACATAATAATTCAATAAAACAAATTCAAGGATAAATTTTAAAGATTTATAATTTAATTTATCCAGAAATCAATAACGTCTAAATTGTCAACATGATACTGCTTTGTAGAGTAAAATTCAAGAATAATTTTCATGCACCAAAAATAATTTGGACAGAAAAAAAATATTTTTCGGGAGAATAGTACCCCGTAAATAGTACTTCAGGAATAGTATCCCGACATGAAAAGTGTCTCGAATACCTGAGTGAATGATACTAGAGTGAATAGTAATCGGGTGAATAGTAACCCATGAATAGTAACTCGTG
Organism: Panax japonicus; assembly: GCA_020205505.1. NCBI lineage: Eukaryota > Viridiplantae > Streptophyta > Magnoliopsida > Apiales > Araliaceae > Panax > Panax japonicus. The sequence continues at coordinate 67,837,078 of CM035092.1, read as the reverse complement.
AATAGTACTCTGACACGAAAAGTACTCCGAATACCCGAGTGAATAACACTAGAGTGAATAGTAATCGGATGAATAGTAACTCGTAAAAATTTTTCCAGAGAAAATGGTATTCCATGACGAGTACATAAGAAATGATATCTCAGACGAGTATAATAGAATATACGAAACTGTAAATGGATTTTCACCTGCCATGCAGTAATCCACGTAGACAGATCATTTTCATAATTTAATAAGGAATGAATATGCAGGATCTTTCACCATGCATGCGGTAGTCCACACAGACAGGTTATTCCAACAGAATAATAAAGAATCGAATAACAACAAAATTCACCATGCATGCGATAGACCGAACAGACAAGTTATTCCAACAGAATAATAAAGAATGGAACCAGGTCATGCGTAATCTGCATAGACAAGATATTCCAACAGAATAATAAAGAATGGAACCAGGTCATGTGTAATCCGAATAGACAGGATATTTCAACAGAATAATAAAGAACGGAACCAGGTCATGCGTAATCTGCACAGACAGGATATTCCAACAGAATAATAAAGAATGGAATAACAACAGAATTCACCAGGCATGCGATAGACTGCACAGATAGGTTATTCCAACATAATAATAAAGAATGGAATAACAAAAGAATTTTACCATGTATGCGGTACTTCGCATAGACATGTTATTCCAACATAATAATAAAGAATGGAATAACAACCCTTACGAGTATTGAAAGAAAATAACTCTCTTCATGAATACGAAAGAATAATACCCCTTACCTCAAAAGGAGACTGGAAACAGGAATAATGAGGTAGCAAACTTCTCTTCTTCTTTCTCTCTATAATTTCTCTCTATAATAATTGCTCTATATCTTTAGTGAATTGGTGAAAATAATGAAGGAATGAGCTTCTATTTATAGGAAAATATAGTTTTGATAATTGCACGTTTTGGGGCTCGAAATATTACAGTATAATACCTTCCTCTTTTCCTTCATTTTTAATTTAGTCCTGCAAGTATTATCAAACTTACACCACCTCCCCTAATAGTAAATCATGTGAGTCAATAGTTATAGACATGTAAAAATAAGAATTATAGTATCGTACCTCTATTTATACCTCCATTTTTAACTTAGTCATACAAGTATTATCAATCTTGCACCAACTCCCCTAATAGTAAATGAATGTGAATCAATAGTATACACATGTGAACAAATAGTTATAATCATGTGAATCAATAGCAATTAATTGCTCATTTATCTGGTTAAGTATCCGATTGGTCAATATAACTTCAAGACATCAATTATTATCGAAATAAATATCAATTTTTACTAACACTAATTATTCCAACACAATGGAACTATCAATTTCATCTTTAATCAACACGAACTTATTCATCATTAATATTATAATTCATAATATTTAACAACCAAGTCGTTTCCAGGAAAGAGGGGGCTTTCCGATAAGGATTTCTCCTTATTGGCGCGCAATTAGGTAATCATACCTCTCCTTGACAGAACTTCTAGGCATTGTCAATTTTGCAAATAATAATATGAATGTGACGCCCCCAAAATTAGGTATACATCACCCATCTTGAGTCGCCAGATACATGGTACAGAATTCAAATACAACTGTCGTGTACAATACGACAAAACATAACTGTGAGTTTGAATACAATTATAGTCTACTAGAGATCATACAAACTCAAAAGGTGTCCTCAATACAATTATTGTCACACTATTTAACAGAATAGTGAGGACTACTAATACTATTCTCTGGTCCATCACTCCGTTCCCCGACTCGTCCCAGCTATATTCTCATTTCCTGAAGAGAACAGTGAAAGAAAGGGTGAGCTCAACTAGCCCAGTAAGAAATATTATGACTAAGATAATGCAGAATAAATTATCATTAGCCTTCAACAGTGTTAAACTGATAAAATACAATAAACATCAAGTTTAACTACAGCGGAACCAGCAATCCATTAAAAGAGTCAAGTAGAAAATAAAATCTACTATCTTTTATGATTTAAAAGGTTTTTCATCATCGTTATAGCTGAGACTCAGCTTAATAAATATTCCACATCATCGAATCACCCCCGCACTACGGTCAAGGATATTCTTTAGTATCACGACCACAATTATTCATGCACTACGACCAAGAATATTTGTGTATTCATTAATGGTCATGATCATGCCAACAACTGTCCATCAATGCACTACGGGCCAATGAGAACTTTTTATTTTTACATCATTTGTAATATTACGGTCATGATTACACCGAATAATCCCTGGTCATAATCATACCAAGTCCATCTATGCACTACAGGCCACAGATGACTTTCAACAAAATATAAACATGAGGATGATGACAATGATATAAAAATTTAATAAAACAAGTTCAAGAATTATTTTATCCAGGAATTATTAACGTCCAAATTTGTCAACACGATACTGTTTTGTGGTGTAAAATTCAAGAATGATCAGAAGAAGATTTCCATGAAAGGATACTGGATGAAGCGCAAATATTAAGGATATCCCACTAATTTCATGGAGTATAGAAGTCAAAGTTTTAACCAACTGAGTATAATAAAGAATGAGATAACAAAAGAAATCACCATGCATGCGATAGACCGCACAGACATGTTATTCCAGCAGAATAATAATAACGGAACCAGGTCAGGTGAAATTCACACCGACAGGATGTTCCAACAGAATAATAAATAATGGAACCAGGTCCGGCGTAAAACGCACAGACAGGATATTCCAACAGAATAATAAAGAATGGAACCAGGTCCGGCGTAAAACACACAGACAGGATGTTCCAACAGAATAATAATAAAGATGGAACCAGGTCCGGCGTATAGCACAGACAGGATATTCCGACAGAATTATAAGGACAGAATAGGAAATGGATGTCACCAAGTATAGGGTATTCCGCGTATACCGGTTATTCCAACAGAATAATAATAAATGGAATAAAATAAGGATTTCACCAAGTATAGGGTGTACCGCGTATACAGGTCATGTATAGGGTATGCCACTTTTACAGGTTATTCCAACAGAACAACAAAGAATGGAAGAACATAAGTTCTCTTCAAGAAGAAAGAATAACACCCCTTACCGTATTAAGAGATTGAATACTGCAGTAGTGTAGTAACCGAATACTCTTTTTCTTTCTCTATTACTCTCTCTATACTTTCTCTCTCTATAGCTTGAACGAAATCGTGAAAAATAATGAAGCCCTAGGCCTCTATTTATAGAAGATTTATTACTATTTACGAAAGTATTTACTATTTACGAAGGTAATTACTATTTACGAAGGTAATTACTATTTACGAAAATAATTACTATTTTACGAAGGTAATTACTATTTACGAAGGTAATTACTATTTATGAAAGAGACTCTTAGATGATGACATATGGCCCCCCATAAATAATTCAACTTACCACAAACGTCTAATAATAGACTCTTTATATACATCAAGGATTGAATAAAAATTACCAAAAATTATTTTATTTTTAATCAACACATATTTAATCTTTCAACAATTATTAATCATTTATAACTTGTCGTCTCAATTATTATTTAAATAATATAACATATTATACAGATGATACTGTGACAATAATTGAATCAATAATATAAGAGATATGATGCAGCAATTACTGTAGCAATAATTGAGTATAGCTGAGTGACTTCTCACGTAAGCATCAATAATCAATACCGTGTGCTACTATGCAACAACGCGTATTACTGTACTTTTACTACCGAGTAGTTCAACAGTTTTAACGTAACACCTCCACCGTTTATTTTATAGAAAGCTAATTTTGTCGTTTTCTAACTATGACAATACTTCCGTTGTGGGGTCCACCAATGATTGTGCCGTCGTACGAATATTCCCCGATAAAAAGAATATTCCCCGACCAAACGAATATTTTATAACAACTTGCGTACTTTGCAAAATTTATAAATATTACCCACAACTATATATTTTATCAAATTTATTCCATAATATTCAAAAATAATAATTATGAAAATTCATCTTTATTTATAAAAACTGGGGTCTTACAACCTCCCCTTCTTATGAAATTTCGCCCTCGAAATTAAGGTACGTACCTAGTATGTCAAAGAGGTAAGGATACCTTGACTTCATTTCAGATTCTAACTCCCATGTCATTTCCTCAACATCGTGGTTTCTCCACAAAACTTTGACTTGAGGTATAACCTTGGAGCGTAGAATATGTTCCTTCTTATCCAAGATTTGAACATGAATCTCTTCATACGTCAAATCTTCCGCTATTTCGTCCGGTTCTAACTCAATAATGTGGTTCGGGTCTTTCACATATTTTCGTAACATGGATATGTGAAAAACGTTATGAACACGAGACATACTTGGCGGTAAAGCGAGTCTATAGGCCACAATTCCTACTCGATCGAGGATTAAAAATGGACCGATGAATCGAGGATTGAGTTTTCCTCTCTTTCCAAATCTTGTAACTCCTTTCCATGGAGTAACACGTAACAACACATGATCTCCTATATTGAATTCCACGTCTTTTCGATGAAGATCAAAATAACTCTTTTGTCGACTTTGTGAGGTTTTTATACGTTGTCGGATCATTTGAATCTTTTCCGTAGTCATACGTACCAACTCCAGTCCCAACAACGTTGCTTCACCCACCTCATCCCAGCATACTGGAGAGCGACACTTTCTTCCATACAACGCTTCGAATGGAGCCATGCCAATACTTGCTTGATAACTATTGTTATAGGAAAACTCCACCAATGGTAAGAACTTGTCCCAACTTCCCTTGAAATCAAGGACACAGAGTCTTAATAGATCTTCAAGAGTTTGAATAGTCCTCTCCGACTGTCCATCCGTCTGAGGATGATATGCCGAGCTAAATCGTAAGTCTGTCCCCATAGCTTTTTGCAAACTAACCCAAAATCGTGAAGTAAATCTTGGGTCTCGATCAGAAACTATGGATACCGGCATACCATGCAGTCTTACAATCTCGTTTATGTACATACGAGCAAGACGTTCAAGTGTATAAGTTTCTTGTATCGGTAAGAAATGAGCAGACTTGGTCAATCTATCAACAATAACCCAAATCGCATCTATGCCTTGAGAAACCTTAGGAAGACCGGTAACGAAATCCATGGTAATGTGCTCCCACTTCCATTCTGGAATTTCAAGTGGTTGCAATGGACCTTTTGGTACTTGATGCTCCGCTTTAACTCGTTGACAAGTTAGACACCTTGAGATAAACAACGCTATCTCTCTCTTCATATTACTCCACCAAAATGTATGACGAATATCATGATACATTTTGGTACTCCCAGGATGGATTGCAAACGGTGTATTGTGTGCCTCCATCATGATTTTATACTTTAAATCAGGGTCATTAGGAACACAAAGTCTGGAGTTGACTCGAAGTATTCCCTCTTCATCGATTCTTGCTTCCGGCATAGCACCTTCTTGCACTTTCTTCCTCATACGCATCAGCTCCAGGTCTGTAGCTTGAGCAGCTTTAACTTTATCGATTAAAGTCGGTTCTACTCGTATATTCGCCATCGTCACATGCGTCCCTGGAGTCTTTAACTCTATCCCCATCCTTTGCAAGTCACACAAAATGGGGCCTTGCGTTGACAATATCGCACTCGTACTTGCATGTGATCTTCTACTCAATGCGTCAGCTACCACGTTTGCTTTTCCAGGATGGTATTGGATGGTATGATCATAATCTTTCAACAGTTCAAGCCAACGTCGTTGTCGCATGTTGAGTTCCTTTTGAGTGAAGAAATATTTGAGGCTTTTATGATCCGTAAAGATCTCCACTTTCTCCCCATACAAGTAATGCCTCCAAATTTTAAGTGCAAAGACAACAGCTGCCAACTCTAGATCATGAGTAGGATAATTCTTCTCATATTCTTTGAGTTGTCGCGAGGCATAGGCTATGACTTTTCCATGTTGCATGAGAACACATCCCAGCCCTTTGCCCGAAGCATCACTGTAGATGACAAATCCCTCCGAGCCAGACGGTATTGTCAGAACAGGTGCTGAAATGAGTCTCCTCTTGAGTTCTTGAAAACTCTTCTCACATTCTTCGCTCCAACTGAACTTTGTATCTTTCCGAGTCAGCTGAGTCAATGGAGTAGCGATTCGAGAAAATCCTTCCACGAATCTTCGATAATAACCAGCTAAACCGAGAAAGCTACGTACTTCGGTCACTGATTTAGGTTGCTCCCAGCTTTGAATAGCTTCAATCTTTGCTGGGTCAACAGATATTCCACAACTTGATACCACGTGCCCAAGGAATGCTACTTCCTCAAGCCAGAACTCGCATTTCTTCAACTTGGCATAAAGCTTATATTCACGAAGCTTTTGGAGTGTCAGCCTCAAGTGTTGCTCATGATCTTCATGGCTTTTGGAATAAATAAGGATGTCATCAATAAAGATGAACACAAAATGATCCAAATATTCCTTGAATACTCGGTTCATCATATCCATGAAGGCAGCAGGAGCATTAGTCAATCCAAAGGACATGACTAAGAATTCATAATGCCCGTACCGAGTTCTGAAAGCCGTCTTTGGAATGTCATCGGTTCTAATCTTCAATTGGTGATACCCGGAACGAAGATCGATCTTTGAAAAGAATTTGGCTCCTTGCAACTGGTCAAATAAGTCATCAATACGTGGCAATGGATACCTATTTTTGATGGTGACGTGATTTAACTCCCGATAATCAATACAAAGTCGCATACTCCCATCTTTCTTCTTCACGAATAGAACAGGAGCACCCCAGGGATAAGTACTAGGACGAATAAAGCCAATGTCTAACAATTCCTGCAGTTGGGTTTTTAACTCCTGAAGTTCAATAGGAGCCATTCGATATGGGGCTTTAGAAATGGGTTTTGTACCGGGTTCAAGGTCGATACAAAATTCAATCTCACGCCCTGGGGGTAGGCCAGGAAGTTCTTCGGGGAATACGTCAGGAAATTCATTAACAATAGAAATATCGTTCAAAACTGACGTATTTTTGTTTAAATCTGTGACATGAGCTAAGAAAGCTTGACATCCGTTTTTCAATAAACGAATAGCTTTATGGCTTGAGATGACCGTGATTGATTTTAATGGTTTGGTCGCTTGAATTCGCATAATAGGTTGATTAGGAATATGAAAGCTAACAACCTTATGGAAACAATCAATTTTTGCATGATAAGTAGTTAACCAATCAATCCCTAGAATCACGTCAAATGCAAGTATTTTCAATGAAATAAGATCTACAGGTAATGTGAGGGTACCGATTTGAACCAAACAAGACTTATAAACAGTGGATGTAACGAAAGTTTCTCCCAACGGAGTTTCCACAGATAAGTCAAAGTCCAATTTCTCCGGAGTCAAATTTAATCGATGAGCGCAAGTAGGAGAAATAAAAGAATGGGTAGAACCGGTATCAAATAAAGTATAGACCTCGTTAGAGTTTATGATAAGCTTACCTGTGATGACCTCATTCGGGTTCCTTGCTTTCTGGGAGGTCACAACAAACGCTCTCCCTTGCACTACCGGCTTTGACCTTTCTGGGACGGCCTTTGGTGCCTCCACCCTAGCTGAATTTGCCTTTGGTAAACGACAAAATCGGGCCAAGTGACCTTCTCTTCCACAATTATAACATGCTTTAGACGGCATCGCGAAATTTGGACTGATGTGTCCCTCCCCTCCGCATTTGAAGCATATGATAGGTGGTCTTTCTCCTTCCTTAACAACGGGTGCTGGTGCTGACGTCTTTCCATCATTGTTGAATCTCCTCTTCTTGAAATGTCCATTCTTATTGTTTTGGCCCTGATTACCACCGAAGTGGTTACCATTTTTGGCTTGCTGATTCCCTCCACGCTTGTTGTCACCGCTTCGATGACCACTCTCGCTGGTATTATAATTTTGCCGGCTGCTCTCTTTTAGTTGAGTTGACTCGTTATCGCGCTCCACTAACTGAGCCCTATTTACAACATCTGAATACAAACACAGTTTATGAGAAATAAGATGTTGACGTATCTCCGGCTTCAAACCTCTTAAAAACATTCACGCCATTCTCTCTTCATTATCCACCAAATGGGACGCAAACCGTGATAACTCTGCAAATTTTGCCTCGTATTGCGACACGGTCATATTATTTTGTTCCAACTTAATGAACTCCACCTCCTTCATGTGGCGAATACTTTCGGGAAAGTATTTATCATTGAACAGCTCCTGGAACTTCTCCCAAGATATCTTCAGTACAGCAGGTTGAGTACGTTTTACTGATTCCCACCAATAATCTGCCTCTCCGCGCAACATAAAGGCGGGAAAGGGAACCTTTTGATCCTCGGAGCATCCCAAGACATCAAATATCTTGGTCATCTGCTTTATCCATGTTTCCGCCATAAGTGGTTTTGGCTCTCCCTTAAACTCCGGTGGTCCCAGCTCCTTGAACTGTTTAGCGGTGACCGCCCGAGAGTTTCCCGCGTTTCCATCTACGTTTTGGACAGGAGTTGCTCTCGCCTGCTGCTGCATGAATTGCATAAAACCTCTGAACATTTGATCATTCGTCATTTGGTCAGTGTTGTTGTTTGCATGAGGATTTTCGCCTTCCTGGTGCACATTATCCTGATTATAGATATGTGGTGAATCAACGATCGCCTGTGCTCCATTGCCAATCTCAACATTCTCAGATGTCATTTTCAGATACTGCCACAAAACAAAAGGTTAATTGACATGTAACATATTATCCCTATATTCTGACCGACCAATAAAATAGCACATAAACTTAGGTAGGTCATACTAGCGAAGGAATTCCCCGTCTCTCCCCTCCTAATACTATTCTCACATCTTAGCCAGGGATCATATCCCTAAGCTCTGATACCAACTGTGACGCCCCCAAAATTAGGTATACATCACCCATCTTGAGTCGCCAGATACATGGTACAGAATTCAAATACAACTGTCGTGTACAATACGACAAAACATAACTGTGAGTTTGAATACAATTATAGTCTACTAGAGATCATACAAACTCAAAAGGTGTCCTCAATACAATTATTGTCACACTATTTAACAGAATAGTGAGGACTACTAATACTATTCTCTGGTCCATCACTCCGTTCCCCGACTCGTCCCAGCTATATTCTCATTTCCTGAAGAGAACAGTGAAAGAAAGGGTGAGCTCAACTAGCCCAGTAAGAAATATTATGACTAAGATAATGCAGAATAAATTATCATTAGCCTTCAACAGTGTTAAACTGATAAAATACAATAAACATCAAGTTTAACTACAGCGGAACCAGCAATCCATTAAAAGAGTCAAGTAGAAAATAAAATCTACTATCTTTTATGATTTAAAAGGTTTTTCATCATCGTTATAGCTGAGACTCAGCTTAATAAATATTCCACATCATCGAATCACCCCCGCACTACGGTCAAGGATATTCTTTAGTATCACGACCACAATTATTCATGCACTACGACCAAGAATATTTGTGTATTCATTAATGGTCATGATCATGCCAACAACTGTCCATCAATGCACTACGGGCCAATGAGAACTTTTTATTTTTACATCATTTGTAATATTACGGTCATGATTACACCGAATAATCCCTGGTCATAATCATACCAAGTCCATCTATGCACTACAGGCCACAGATGACTTTCAACAAAATATAAACATGAGGATGATGACAATGATATAAAAATTTAATAAAACAAGTTCAAGAATTATTTTATCCAGGAATTATTAACGTCCAAATTTGTCAACACGATACTGTTTTGTGGTGTAAAATTCAAGAATGATCAGAAGAAGATTTCCATGAAAGGATACTGGATGAAGCGCAAATATTAAGGATATCCCACTAATTTCATGGAGTATAGAAGTCAAAGTTTTAACCAACTGAGTATAATAAAGAATGAGATAACAAAAGAAATCACCATGCATGCGATAGACCGCACAGACATGTTATTCCAGCAGAATAATAATAACGGAACCAGGTCAGGTGAAATTCACACCGACAGGATGTTCCAACAGAATAATAAATAATGGAACCAGGTCCGGCGTAAAACGCACAGACAGGATATTCCAACAGAATAATAAAGAATGGAACCAGGTCCGGCGTAAAACACACAGACAGGATGTTCCAACAGAATAATAATAAAGATGGAACCAGGTCCGGCGTATAGCACAGACAGGATATTCCGACAGAATTATAAGGACAGAATAGGAAATGGATGTCACCAAGTATAGGGTATTCCGCGTATACCGGTTATTCCAACAGAATAATAATAAATGGAATAACATAAGGATTTCACCAAGTATAGGGTGTACCGCGTATACAGGTCATGTATAGGGTATGCCACTTTTACAGGTTATTCCAACAGAACAACAAAGAATGGAAGAACATAAGTTCTCTTCAAGAAGAAAGAATAACACCCCTTACCGTATTAAGAGATTGAATACTGCAGTAGTGTAGTAACCGAATACTCTTTTTCTTTCTCTATTACTCTCTCTATACTTTCTCTCTCTATAGCTTGAACGAAATCGTGAAAAATAATGAAGCCCTAGGCCTCTATTTATAGAAGATTTATTACTATTTACGAAAGTATTTACTATTTACGAAGGTAATTACTATTTACGAAGGTAATTACTATTTACGAAGGTAATTACTATTTACGAAAATAATTACTATTTTACGAAGGTAATTACTATTTACGAAGGTAATTACTATTTATGAAAGAGACTCTTAGATGATGACATATGGCCCCCCATAAATAATTCAACTTACCACAAACGTCTAATAATAGACTCTTTATATACATCAAGGATTGAATAAAAATTACCAAAAATCATTTTATTTTTAATCAACACATATTTAATCTTTCAACAATTATTAATCATTTATAACTTGTCGTCTCAATTATTATTTAAATAATATAACATATTATACAGATGATACTGTGACAATAATTGAATCAATAATATAAGAGATATGATGCAGCAATTACTGTAGCAATAATTGAGTATAGCTGAGTGACTTCTCACGTAAGCATCAATAATCAATACCGTGTGCTACTATGCAACAACGCGTATTACTGTACTTTTACTACCGAGTAGTTCAACAGTTTTAACGTAACACCTCCACCGTTTATTTTATAGAAAGCTAATTTTGTCGTTTTCTAACTACGACAATACTTCCGTTGTGGGGTCCACCAATGATTGTGCCGTCGTACGAATATTCCCCGACAAAAAGAATATTCCCCGACCAAACGAATATTTTATAACAACTTGCGTACTTTGCAAAATTTATAAATATTACCCACAACTATATATTTTATCAAATTTATTCCATAATATTCAAAAATAATAATTATGAAAATTCATCTTTATTTATAAAAATTGGGGTCTTACAATGAATAACTTTGTCGTCTCAATTATTGATTTAATAATATAACATATTATACAGATGATACTGTGATAATAATTGAATCAATAATATGAGAGATATGATGCATCAATTACTGTAGCAATAATTGAGTATAACGGAGTGACTTCTTACGTAAGCATCAATAATCAATACCGTGTGCTACTATGCAACCACGCGTATTATTGTACTTTTACTACCGGGTAGTTCAACAGTTTTAACGGGAACACTTTCGCCGTTATTTTTATAAAAAGATAATTCTGTCGTTTTTTAACTACGACAATACTTCTGTTGTGGGGTCCACCATTGATTGTGTCGTCGTACGGATATTCCCCGACAAAAAGAATATTCCACGACCAATAGAATATTATATAACAACTTGCATACTTTGCAAAATTTATAAATATTACCCACAACTATAACATTATATCAAATCCACACCATAATATTCAAAAAAAATATTTTGAAAAATTTAAATCTTTATTCATAAAATTTGGGGTCTCACACCCACCGCCTGACTACTTAATACATGTCTGACAAAATGATTTCACACATTCATCTATATATATTGGCATATAATATTTAGTTTATAACATATGTATTTAGAATTCCACCTTCAGGTTATTTACTTTAATTAATTCTTTTGTTTATATGATACCCACGATATCTAGAAGCTAAAAGCAGAATAAAGTTTTACCTTTTTAAATGATGACTATTTTATTGTTATTGAATTCAATACTTTTTACTTGTTATATGATCACATCAGTATAAATAATTTAATTGAATTGAACAGCTTACCTGAATAATAATTCCTCCGCCTTTAGCCGTATTCTCATTTTTTTCTCAACCAGTTTGTATCAGATGTGTGAGAGAGGAAGATTAGATTTTACTTATTATTATTAATTAATATATTTTATTAACTCTTTTTACAAACTCATATTATTATTATAGTCATAATCCATAAATTTTTAAATTCTACAATTATATGCATATATTGATAACTCTCTTCCGTACCAAATCAAAAGTTTTATTTGTAGAATACAAGAGTTTAAGACATAATTATTCTGAATAAAGAGTTGCTAAAATATACTAAATTTACATAATAATTATCAATTTGACTAACATCTCCAAATAAGATGACATCTTATTTTATTAACACTCCAGAGCATACCTTTCACATTCATTCAATAAATATATAATTTAATCAATTCATGCATATAGCATATATGTATATAAATATATATCAAGATACTACAATTCAATTTACTTAGCATGATGCATAACCTTATAGATTCGGTCAAACGAATTGTCCCACGTCACCAAACCAATTACTAGCCAATTATAATATAATGATAAGATTATAAATACCTTAAAAGAATTCACTCCTTTCCCCTGCTAATAATCTTCTGATTTCTCCCTTATTTTTTGTAGCCGCGAGCCTCGTGTTTCTCTTTTTCTTCTTCTCTCTTGGCGCCTCCTTTCCTCTCTTTCTCTCCTTCTCTCAATTAGTTCGCAAGATATGTATGTGAGAAAGATTAGGGTTATATATATATATATATATATATATATATATATATATATATATATATATATATATATATATTCTTATTTTAATAGGATTTAAAAATTACATAAATACAATTTAGACCTAATTAGTTTAAAGGCCCATATTAGTTTAATAATTTATTTATTATAGTCCAAATAAATTAACTACAGTTTGACCCAAATATAAGAAAATTCCAATTTTTACTAACTTAATTAATCATCACTTATTAATACTTATTAGCCCAAATTAATTAAATAACAAGTTTGACTCAAATAAAAGACAAAGTCCAAATAATATGTTTTAAAAATATAAATTTAATATATATATTTTTTCGGGTATTACAAGTACCGTATGAACAGTGCCCATGAACAGTACCCAGACATGAAAAGTTTCAAATTTAATAAGAAAGTTCAGACCAATATTCTAATGAAATGATATTAGATGAGCGAAATTTTTAATCATTTCAGGAATTATAGAAGCAATACTTACTATATTAAGTTTAAATTTAGGAATACGAGATGAAATAATATCGCTTATATAATATAGAATATGAAAGAAAATGATATTCCTTACGAATATGGAAGGAAATAATATCATTTACGAGTATTGAAGGAAAATAACCTCCTTTACGAAAAAAAAAATAATATCCTTTACCTTAGTAGAAACTGGATTTGATTGGAATATCGGATATTATTCTGAGAAAATCTTGCACAAAAAGCTACACTCAGAGTATCCTTATACTCACAAAAAATACACTCAATATTATAGAGAAAGAATTTTCTGATTCTAGTGTGAGTTTCATTGTTTAACTAAGCAGCCTATTTATAGGAAAATGCTAGCACACCATTTCTGACAAATCTTACATACGGGTGATTTTTCTTCCAGCACACCTAACTTAAAACCAAACTTTCCAAGCCAATTTGCTCATTCCACCTTTATCACGTGTTTTTAAAATAAAAGAATTCAAATTCAATTTGAAAACTAATTCAAATTCAATTTGATCATCTTCACTCCATTTAATTCACATGCCAAAAAATATAATAATATTACCATTTAAATTATAAAAAATTATACTATAATATTATCACATTATACTATTATAATGTAATATTATAATAATATATAAATATATCACCAGAGAAGATAATTATGGTTTCATAAAAAATTAACAACTTTCGACCATTATCTCATTCTAAAATTCCTCCATTTATATCAAAATTGAATAAATATTCACTTACCAAATTCATCAATTATTTACAATTCTTCAATAATTATTTCTAATTAATATTATAGATTCACAATACTGATAACCAGATCGTTCTCAGGAATGAGAGGGCTTTCCGATAAGGATTTCTCCTTACTGGCGCTTAATTATATGACCTAACCCCTTTTCTCGACAGAAATTTCTAGACATTATCAATAATACTATCTAATAAGATCATTTCAATAATATGAGTTACTGTGTCATGACAATTATTGAATCAATAATGTAAAATACTATTCAATTATCATTGTAGCAATTATTGCACCAATAATATGAAAGACTGTGCAATTTTTACTGTATCAATTATTAAGTGACTTTTTACGTAAGAATCAATAATCAGAGATACTGTACAATACTGTGTGCCACTATGCAATCACGCGTATTACTGTACTTTTATCACCGGGTATTTCAACAGTTTTAACGGTAAAAGTTTTGCCGTTATTTTTATAAAAAGGTTATTTCTGTCGCTTTCTATATCTGACATTTATTCCGTTATGTGGTATACCAATGATTGAGCCGTCGTACGGATATTCTCGACAAAAAGAATATCTCTCGACTAAAATGAATATTCCCCAACAAAACGAATATTTTATGACTACTTGCTTACTTTGCAAATTTTGCACATTTCACCCATAACTACAACATTATATCAAATCAACACCTTATTATTCAAAAATAATATTTAGAGAAATTAAATCTTTATTCATAAAAAATTGGGGTCTTACAATTACCCACAACATAAACAACATCAAAAACATCAAATAAAACCTAACCTTATACCGAACAACAATCTAACCACAACACAATGATCAACAATCTAACATGGAATCAATATAAAGGTAACCGGATCAACTATCTAACATTAATCTAACCTGTAATTACTTTGGAGAACCTCAAGTACAGAACTGATGAAAAAGGTAACCAAAGGAGGCGGGACCACTGTCGGCGGGATGAAGGGCGTCAGGCCAGAGGATGGATGAGGAAAGAGATAAAGTACAGAGAGAGAATTGCTAAGCGAGGAAAAAATTTGGGAGCAAATGTTTTGTGGTGGCACAGACTGAAAATGGTAGGGTTTTAAGCCTTATTTTGACAGAATTTTGTCGACATTAATTCCCTTGAAAATAAGGCAAGTCCAACAGACTTTTCGTCGGTAATAAGCTATATTCCATCGACATTATGTTTGACGCTGGCGGAAAAGTTGGCGCCAATGTGAGGCTACTATCTTCGACGGAATTCCTTCGGACATATGTTATTTACAACATATATAGGGTCGACTGAATATTTCGTCGGAACCAACATATGTACAGCTAAATCTAGTTCGTCGAAAATAATTCCGTCGGAATTAGAAGCTTTTCTTGTAGTGCAAGTACTAGCCTTGATATTTTAATTTTCTACGTTTTTAACTGTGGTTTACATAAGTTTATATATATATATATATATATATATATATATATATATATATCCAGTATATTTTCATAACAATTATTATGCGCATGGTATATAAAATAATATTAATTAATCTTGACATGACATTTTAACTTACAAAATTATTAAGTACATATTATATAATGATGTGATGTGATAAAATATGTACTGCAAGTGTACAATGTCGAATTGAAGAACTGACGAATACAGGTCGAACCCACAGAGACTAGATTAATGTTAATATTTCCTTAATATCTATTTTAGGCAAATTAGAAATAAAGATTGAGAATTAATTAACTAGAATTTGAAAACAAATAATGAGGAAACAATCAAGGAATTTGAATCCATTAGATAATAAACATAACATATAATTCAATCTTTTCTATTTTTATAACTCAACTATGATTTTGATTTCCCTTCCCTTTAATTTAGTAATTTACAATTAACATGGGCAAGCATAGACTATGAAAATTTAAGGATTAACTATAACCCATCAAAATTTCTTTGTGCAAGCATAGATTATGAAAAACTCATATCTTAACAATAATCTATCAAAACCTCTTAATTAATTTAAAATCACATAAGAACTATAAAACGAAGGTATTTCAATAACGAAACATGAAGGCGAAATCAATTAAGCATAAAAGCATAAATAATAGAAGAGCTGAAAAATATTATCACGAATAATTATTTAATTTTATCTTCATCCTAGATATAAAAAATTAACTAGACATGAAAAATAATTAAACTAACTAAAATAAAGAAAAGAAGAAGATTAAAAATAAATAAGAAAACTCTCTTTAATTAACTACCATCCAATGAGCGTACAATGAAGACGTAATTTAATTTACCCCTACTCCTAATCTAAACTAATACAATACCTCATGCTTCTCTCTAAAACAAGAGACCTATTTATAGGAAAAATAACTTTGAACCCTAATTTAGATTCATTGAACTTGGACACTTTTGTTCCCTTTCCAAGTAGGTTTTCAATTTCCTAGTGGTAATCAACTTCTCAAAAAGATCTTCTAGATTGACTTTCATTTCTCTTGTTGGATTTGACTTGTACACCAAGATTATTCCACCTCTTTCCTTCTCCTTGTAGGATTCTTCTTGGATATTCATTACATGAATAAGAGCATTAAATATTGCTTGATCACCAAGATTTTGACTTTATTGCAACAAATATTAAATCCTTAAAATAAAATAAAATATATTAATTTAATAAACTAATATAATTATAAGGACAAAATTAGGGATAATAAAATGTATGAATTACGTGTCTATCAAATACTCCCATACCTAGCTTTTGCTCGTCCTCGAGTAAAATAAAAATAAAATAAAAATAAAATAAAAATTATACTACCCCATTTTCGTAGGAAACACGATTGCACTTAGCATGTGCAACAAGCTTTTAAACCCCAAGGTTACCCCAAGTGGACGAGTTGTGTCTCGTGAGAGTTTGCAGTGAATATACCCACAAAATTCAAAAATAATTTTGGATTCAACAAATTATGAAATTGAAAGAAAGCTTCTAAATATCTATAGGCAGCATACATAAGCAAGATTAAATTCAAAATCACACTTTTAACTTATCAAAAATACTCAATCTTTATTTTAGACACCATCCTTTATTAAATCAATTTCATGTGATGCATGCATTGTGTATATGATGTAACTCTTATTAGGGATTTTTACCATAAAAATCAAGCAATCTCATTTTTTTCCTTTTTCTTTCTTTTTTTTTCATTTTTTTCAATTTTGATTCTTGACTTGTGTCAATGTCTCATTTTCTTAGGTTTTTCAAAGTTACCCATGTAGAGCGAGCGTTGGACCAATGACTCCCAAACCAGATGGCTTTAGGGCACTAGGTGTAGAGACACCCCTAAAATTTACTAACTCGAGTAACAAATGCCACAAAATTAGATTAGTCAAGTTGCTTTTATCCATCACACTTTTCAGCGTGAATATCGATGTTTTCCGAAGCTTGGATTCCCAGTTATTTCGTTTAATGGACATTGAAGCAGTTATTTATTCCTTTTTTTTTCAACTTTTTTCAACTTCATTTTTTTTATTCTTTCTTCTTTTCTTTTCTTTTTTTTCTTTTTTTTTGAAATTAGTCGAATCATGGTTTATACCCCACAATTAAGAATTATTGCAAACGTGAAGTGCAAAAATGCTTGTGAAATCAATTTTAAATCCAAATGGTGTTTTGAACTAAATTCCGTATCTTATCAAAAATTCCAGAGTTCTAAATCTTTCAATATCACTCATGAGTTTTGCTCCACAAACACTTATTAGAATTAATTCAATTCATAAAAAGTCAAACAAAATTTTTAATTTTTTAATTTTTTTTGTTTTTATTATTTTTTTTTGTAAAAAGAAAAAAAATCTAATACAAATAAACTCCCCATACCTAAATCATACATTGTCCGTATTGTATGCAAATGAAGAAAAGAGAACAAAGATGTGAAAGAATTGTACCTTGTATGCGGGGCATTTATTCTAGCAAGAAGATGTGGTGAGAAAGAAAACAAATGTACATATCTACAAATTTTATAAATCCTTAAAATTATGTGACTAAAAATGAATATTACAAATGGATAAGTGAGTGTGAACTTTTCATTATTTTCAGGAGGTCTAGGAAATTGAAAATAGTCAGAATTTTCATCACAGTTATGCTTCAAGTTTACCTCAAGAAAACTTTCATTAACATGTTCAAATGATGGAAGAATTGGTTCAAATACATGTTTTAGTTTAGTTGACTTATTTGTAGTGGATCTCAACGGCTCATTGACCTTATCTAAATATTCGGATTCATTCCAATTTTGGTCAAGGTGATTTAAGAAAAAATCACTTGGATCTTTTTCAATCAAGAGTCTATTTTCAATTATCTCTTGGGTCAATGACAACTCTTGAATCTTGTTTACTTTAATGGGCTTGTCCAAAAAATCAGTGAGTGATTTTTTAGGAATAAGTCTTTCGGGGTATGGAACTTTAAGCTTATAGACTTTTTTAACTGACTCATCATATACAACATTATCAATTTTAGGCATAGACTCATAATTTAAAAGACTCCTCAAATACGTTTGACTCAAATTGTGTAGAATTGAATATAAAATTTTCCCTTTCCTCATCATTTCCACAACCATCAAGATTTTCAAAATTAACCTCAGAGTTACTAGAAAATCCACCCACCTCTTGTTCATTTATTATGGTGGCTAATCGACACATTTGAATTTCTAGACGAGATATAATACTAAATTGTTCTTCCATTAAAACTTT
The DNA here is from genome assembly GCA_020205505.1 of Panax japonicus. NCBI lineage: Eukaryota > Viridiplantae > Streptophyta > Magnoliopsida > Apiales > Araliaceae > Panax > Panax japonicus. The sequence goes on along the minus strand of CM035092.1, from coordinate 67,818,116 downwards.
CATAATTTTCTCCAGGGCACTAAGTTTTTTCTCTTCTTCATTTGATAATTCTTGTGGATATTGAGGTTCTGGATCCGAATATGGATATGAATTTGGATATGAACATGGAAATGGATAAGAATTTTCATAAGTTGGAAAAAATTGATTTACTTGGTGCAGATTAAAATTTTCATAGGGTTCTTGATTCCAAGCAAAATTATTATTCCAACTATAATAAGAATTAATTTTTTCACAAATCACAAAATTAGTAGACAACTAAACACGAAGGTCGCACACCAAAAAAATTATATATATATATATATATATATATATATATATATATATAAAATTAACTACTTTTTTTAAAATTTTTTTAAAAATATGGAGATATGAAGTACCGAAGAAAGCGTAACAAAAAAAATCTTTATCTTTTCACTCCTTCGATCCGCTTCAATAATCGTGAAAAAAAAATTAGAGTTAAAATTAATTCGAATAAATAAAAATTAAAGAATAAATAAAAATTAATTATAGTCCCGACAACGGTGTCAAAAACTTGATGTGATAAAATATGTACTGCAAGTGCACATTGTCGAATTGAAGAACTGACAAGTACATGTCAAACCCACAGAGACTAGATTAATTTTAATATTTCCTTAATATCTATTTTAGGTGAATTTGAAATAAAGACTGAGAATTAATTAACTAGAATATGAAAATAAATAATGAAGAAACAATCTAGGAATCCAAATCTATTAGATAATAAACATAACATATAATTCAATCTCTTCTATTTTTATAACTCAACTATTATTTTGATCTCTTCTTCCCTTTAATTTAGTAATTTACAATTAACGTGGGCAAGCATAGACTATGAAAATTTAAGAATTAACTATAACCCATCAAAACTTCTTTGAGCAAGCATGGATTATGAAAAACTCATATCTTAACAAGAATCTATCAAAACCTCTTAATTAATTTAAAATCACCTAAAAACTATAAAACGAAGGTATTTCAATAACGAAATATGAAGGCGAAATCAATTAAGCATAAAAACATAAATAATAGAAGAGATGAAAAATATTATCACAAATAATTATTTAATTTCATCTTCATCCTAGATATAAAAAATTAACTAGACATAAAAAATAATTAAACTAACTAAAATAAAGAAAAGAAGAAGATTAAAAATAAATAAGAAAACTCCCTTTAATTAACGACCATTCAACGAGCGTACAATGAATACCTAATTTAATTTACTCCTACTTCTAATCTAAACTAATACAATACCTTATGCTTCTCTCTAAAACAATGAAGACCTAATTTGAACCCTAATTTAGATTCATTGAACTTGAACATTTTTATTTCCATTTCCATGTAGGTTTCAATTTCCTAGTGGTAATCAACTTCTCAAAAAGATCTTCTAGATAAAGAGATCTTCTAGATTGACTTTCCTCTCTCTTGTTGGATTTGACTTGCACACCAAGATTGTTCCACCTCTTTTTTTCTCCTTGTAGGATTCTTCTTGGATATTCCTTACATGAATAAGAGCATTACATGAATAAGAGCATTAAATATCGCTTGATCACCAAGATTTTGACTTTATATTGCAACAAATATTAAATCCTACAAAATAAAATAAGACATATTAATTTAATAAACTAATATAATTAAAAGGACAAAATTAGGGATAATAAAATGTACGAATTACGTGTTTATCATGATGAAAATAATTGTTTTATTTAAAACCCAAAAGATAATTTTTACAATACCTATTGCATAATCTTTCCATATGAAAATTAATGTTTTAATTATTTATTTTTGAGTGACTTACATTGGACATTTTTGATAAAAAAAAAAATTAAACAATTTCTGTTATCAATAATATTTTCACAAAGAGTACTATAATTAATTTCTCATTAAAGAAAATTTATTCAGAAAAATAATGTCTATGTCAAATACAAACTTTATTTTTCATCCAGAAGAGTAGACTCCTATTCATTCGGAGAAAACTTAGATGAGTCAATTTGTACATTTTAAACATTTTACAATGGTATCGGGAACACAAGAAGGATATAATTTTTCAATAATTTTAGGAAATTGACATTTTTATGAATAAAAATTGTTAATTTTACAAATTTTGAATAATAATAAATAAATCTCACATTCATGTAATAGAGAATTTATAAAATATTAAAATTTATTTATAAAAATATCAATTCCTAAATTTTAAGCAGGTATTAAAGGCCTCATTTAACTTTCAAAATTTAGACTACTGTCCTGCCGGTAATGAAGGAGGAGAGATTCAAGCAAGTAGTTTGACTGAGAGGGTGAAGGGATTTTTTTTCCCTTTTCTTTTTTTTTTTAACACCTCAAAATACGCCATCCATCCTAAAATATATATAATTTTTGTAAAGAATATTAAAGTTTGTACAAGACACTCTTACCCTTACTTAAGCTTTTTCATTGATTTTAAAACATTAATATTTTAAAACTGCAAAGCTCCTCTGGTAACCGTTTTGTTTTGTATTCTTTTTAGTGTTATTTACAATATTTAGTATATTTTTAAAAAAAATTATAACAAAAGTACATGTAGAAAATGTTTACAGAATTAATACATTTTTAATATTTTATTTATAAAATTAGTACTATTTGATATTCCTTTAATTTAGTTGTGTGTTTTAATGAGTTGTTGATGTAGTAAATTAGTTTTGTAATTATGTAGCTGTTCCCGATTGTTTCTTTCCACTGTGACAATTTGAATTGCATGTCAAACCCAAGTAGTCGTGCATTGTAAGACCCCAACTTTTATGAATAAAGATTAATTTTTTTCTCGAAATATATTTTTGAATATTATGGTGTGGATTTGATATAATGTTATAGTTGTGGGTAATATTTATAAATTTTGTAAAGTAAGCAAGTTGTTATAAAATATTCGATTGGTCGGGGAATATTCGTTTTATCAAGAAATATTTGTACGACGGCACAATCATTGGTGGACCCCATATCGTAATTATTATCGGAGTTAGAAAACGACAGAAATATCTTTTTTTTTAAAATAACGGCAAAATTTTTACCGTTAAATGTTGAAATACTCGGTGATAAAAGTACAGTAATACGCGTGGTTGAATAGTAGCACACGGTATTGATTATTGATGTTTACGTGAGAAGTCACTCAATTATACTCAATTATTGATACAGTAATTGTTACATAATATCTCACGTCATTGATTCAATTATTGTTGTAATATTTTATATTATTAAATCAATAATTGAGACAATAAAATTATTCATATTATTATTCGTATTATTGACGATGTCTAGAAATTTCTATTGAGGAAAGGAGTTTGGTCACCTAATTACGCGCCAATAGGGAGAAATCCTAATCGGAAAGCCCCCTCTTTCCTGAGAATGATCTGGTTGTTAATATTGCAAGTTATAATATTAATGATGAATGTTATTAAAAATGTATTTTGTGAAGCCAAGTGAGTTGAGATAAATAGAGGGGATTTTTATGAAGTTTTGTTATAAATTTGGCTTATTATATGGACCCTCACTTACCAATTTTTCAAAATTATCGGTAGAAAGTTATCTCAGTTTTTGTTTATATATATATATATATATATATATATATATATATATATATATATATATATATATATATATATATATGAAATTCAGATAAGGCACACTTAGAATGGGAGGTTGAATAAGTGTGAGAACAAACTATGACCAATTTTTAAAAACTTTAAATCGAACTATTAAATACAGTCTGCTATATTGATTAATGCAACTTGTTGAATGAATATGGCCTACCGAATTGACTATTTGATTTTATGAAAATATCTAGCTGAAATTATAACTTAGTGAAAAATACTTGGTGTTAAATAATTATCTTATGATAATGCAAATATTTAAATTTAAATTATTAAGATAATTAACAAGCCTTTGTGAGTAGTTAAAGTAAAACAAGTAATAAAGTCAACACCAAGATTTTTTACTTGGTTCAACTATTACCCTCTATAATAATAGTCTAGTCCACGTTCAACACCAACTAGTATTGGAGACTCACTTTTATTTCTTTAAATTGACCCTTGTTACAAAACAGATTCTATCAGATTTGAATTACAATAATTCACTTGAGCACACTTGCTCCTTGTGCACCAATGCACCCCTTAAGGACCTATGCTTCCTTGAACCTGTTTGTAAACAAAGCTTAATCCACTTGTATTAAATTCCTTTAGACAACACTTAGTCTAAAAATATAAGATTACAAATATAGAGGTTTAATGATCAAAGCAAATAAGCAATTTAACAATGCAAGGCCCAACTAATGAATGCAATGATCAAGTAGTGAAAGAGAGAGATATCACCAATATTAAGCTCACGAAATTAGCTTATAGCAATCTGAATATGAATTGCACAGCAGCTCAAAATTTGCACAAAGAATAATTTAATAGCTCTTCAAGTATATAAGTGCAAAATATTAATTCAAGTGTTGTGTCTTTTTCTGGTATCTCAGTTCTTTCTTTTATAGCCCAAACAATATATTATCGTTCCTTCATAAAGTTCCGTTGCAATATATACGTTTCCAGTAGATAAATAACGTTCCAAAGATATTATCATAAAATGTTGATAACAAATCCAATTATCTTTGGTTGTTATAAATATATGTTGGACTCTTTCAAAATTAATCCAAAATGAAATTGAATCAGATAGGTAACACTTTGAGTTTAGACTTTTCAAATCTTATAGCAATTAATTAATAAAGTCTGCTTCCACTTATCAAGTTGTTATATCATTTTTGAAGCAAAAGGTATCATGGCATTAATGTAGGAGTGTTAGATATGTAAATTATACAAAGTCTATCCTAAGCCAACTAATCAGGGTATGCAAGATATGAAAGTACCGATGCTTAAGCAATCATGACTCTTGATCATTATTCAGACTTTAAAACAACTTTTAAGTTTCCTACATCAGCTTGCACAAACATCAATATATTATATAATCAGGACTCCTCAAACAATCTATTAAACACATAGTAGTAAATCAATTAAACTGGACAATAAGATAATTATCATTTTATCTTAATTCAAAGTATGCATAAATAAATAAACATGATTAATGCACAAATAAAATGTCCTAGAACCTTGAATTGAAAAATCAAATATTTGCAATGACCTTACATAAAATTCTTAGGACTCAAATCTTCATAGTCTTTAGAGAATAATCCTTTCATTAACTTCCTGAAATTTCCTAATAAACAAATTGGTACAAAATATCAATTCATCATCAAAACAATAAGGTTAGAATATTAATAAGTAACATTCTCCCCCTTTTTGATGATGACAACATAAAAATTGCAACTCCCCCTAAATTCATGCATATTCAAAAATTTCAGGATAAACAATATCAAAATAGATTAAAATAGATAATATTAGATTATCTAATATTGGTTCCAACCAAATTGTTAAAAAACAACCTATAAACTTAACAAATAATGGTGCCAACCAAATCTTTTTTAAAACAAAATCATAAAATATCAACAAAATTTAAAATATCTAAAATCAGTCCAACATTTCTTCACATCAATCAACTTGCAGCAACCAACTTTACAACAACTCGTTTGTAGTGTCTCCCCCTCTGTCATAAACAAAAAGGTCATTAGATGTCAATGTCGTCAACATGGATCACGAGCAGAGGGCGAGAAGTGAAATAGGAACGATGGAGAAGACGATGAATCCTTTCTTCCATAGAAAATTCATGAGCAAACCAAAGGAGGACGAGGAATAAAGGTCTCATTTGGTAGGGGAAGGTCTAAAAAAATATCCAACGTACTTGGCCATCCAATTACATCGAGGCCATTCCGGGATTGGAGAGTGCATTCTGTCAAAGTGCAGCTTTCTACCAACATCATTCATACGATGAGACATAAATTCAACAAATTCTCCAATCTGATAACTAACAAACTTAATTTCTTGACTTAATTGGCAAGAATTCCTGTTGATCTTCCTTTGCAGAGCTTCAACCAAGAAATTGTTTGTAATTCAAAACCAGCTTGTAAATCAATAAATTCATCTTCAATTTGTGAAAAACATTATTTCAAGTCATTAGCTCGAATGGGCAATTTCCTTTTTTCCAAAACCAAAAGTCTATATTTAATATCAAGAATATCAGTGCGCATGGACTCTTAATTCTTAAAAATTTGAGTCAACAAATCGACTACTTCTGGAGATGAAACAGATATAGTACAAAGTGTAGAGGAAGTAGGATTATCATATGGTAAATTGGATGAGACAGAACTTGGTGGAATAGGAATATGATCAGGAACAATTCGAACAAAAAGACCATCAACAAACGAAATATGGGATTGTTTTAAATTAGCAGAATCAATGAATTCATTTTGTGAAACCACAATTTCATCATCAATAATTTTTTTAAAATGTTGAAACATTTTTGTCATAAATAACACATAAGGCAGACACTTTTTAACTTGCCGAATACAACTTAGCATGTGCCGACAACATCATGAGAGAGTAATTAAAACTAACACCTTTTAAAATCATTGCAACAACCACATGATCTTGATATGTAAAATTTGCTCCACTACCTACTCGTGGAAACAGATTGTAACGAAGCAGTTTATGCAAGACACATGCAAGTGGACACACATCAACGGTTTTGGGGGTAAACAGAGTAGTCAAAGATGAATCATTCATCACAGTATGAAGTTGATCGAGGGGAGGAAAGGGTATATTAGCAGCACCCTTGAGGGTAAAAGGACAAGGACCCGAAGAAGGAATATCAAAAATACTACCAAAATCAACAACCATGAAGTGTTGTACCAACCAGGGATATTCCCTAGTGGGGGGAAAGAGCATAGCAGAAATACCACAAGAAGTGAAAAGTTTTTCCAAAGAAGAATTTTTGAAATAAAATAGATCCATAATTTTTTCATAAACAAACTATTTGGTAGCAATAGAAGTTTTGAAGCGGGCTTCAAAACTTTGACCTCGAAAGAAATTGTCTGTCAAATCTGAAGTAGCAGAGAAAGGGTTTACCAGATTAGATGGAGACTCTAGTTGAGAGGAAGGAGGCTCCGAACCAGGAGATTGTGGGGACTTTTTTAGGAAGGAAAAGATGGAATCAGACCCATCGGAATCGTCGGAAGAAACATGAACAGATGTCTGGCGAGATTGTCTTTTAGACTTCTTTGGTGATCTCACGGTATAAGGAAATTGTGGAAGATTTCCTTCTTTGATGGTGATGCCGGATGATCGTTTGTTGGTGCGAGTCTTCATTATTGTTGTGGAAATTAGAACGTTGAAGAACAATGGAGAAAATTCTGAGTGTATGTGAGAAGAGGAGGCGCTCTGTGTTTAATAGGGAAGTGTTGGACGCCGAACAGACTTCCTTAAAAAAATAAACAACCCTCAGCACTTGTCTTTTCAAATTTCAAAACCCATAATGATATCTACCGTGAATTATGCCAAATAGATACGTCTCCCTTAGTCTCCAGTTATGAATAAATAATGTTTATCAACAAGACGTATTTAAAATCACAGCATGCAAATAAATTGTATATTTGAAGTATTTGATGCATGAAATATTTTAGTACGTAATTAATATTTATACCATGCACATTCCAAGTTCTCTTCTTAGAATGCAAAACCTTTCTTCACTTAAGAGTTTGGTAAAAATATCAGTTAATTATTTTTCTGTTGGAATAAAAATTAATTTAAATAAACCTTTTGAAACATTATCCCTTAAGAAATTATTCCTAACCTCTATATGTTTTGTGCGTGAATGCAAAATAGGATTTTTTGAAATGTCAATAGCGCTAGAATTATCACAATAAATAGGTACACTATTACATAAAACATCAAAGTCACATAGAGTTTTTTTTAACCATAAAATTTGAGAGCAGCAACTCCCTGCAGCTAGATATTCACCCTTAGTGGTTGATAATGCAACTGAAGTTTGCTTTTTAATGTGCCACGTAACAAGACTGTGACCTAAAAATGTACAAGCACCACTAGTACTTTTTCTATCAATTTAACATCCTGCATAGTCAACATCTGAATAGCCCATTAGTTCAAAATGATTGCAAATTGGATAAAATAATCCCAAATTAATTGTACCACTTAAATATTTAAAAATTCTTTTAACAACTTGTAAGTGGAATTCTCTAGGTTTTGCTTGAAAACGTGCACACTGATATACACTATACATAATATCTGGTCTAGACGCAGTTAAATATAATAAACATCCAATCATACCTCGATATTTAGTTACTTCCACATCTATACCTTTTTCGTCAGATGTATGCTTTATTAAAGTGCTCATTGGTGTAGCCTTTGAATTGGATCCTTCAAAACCAAACCTTTTGACTAGCTCTTTTGTATATTTGGTTTGATGGATATAGATCCCTTCCTATATTTGGTTGATTTGGAGTCCCAAAAAGTAGTTAAGTTCTCCCATTAGACTCATATCGAACTCCTTGTGCATACACTTAGAAAACTGTTGGAAGAATGCATATCTTGATTTGATGTTTAAAGTAAATGTGACGCCCCCAAAATAGGTACACATCACCCATCTTGGGTCGCCAGATATAAGGTACTAAATACAAATACAAACTAAATTATATAACAGTCATGCAAAATACGACGACATATATACTGTGAGTTTTAATACAGATATTGTAACATATATAATACAACAATATTCATACTCAAATTAATACATGCCATATAAAATACAACAGCAAATATTTCAAGTCTCCAAAGGGACACGAGAAGATTTATGTTCTCTTCATTTTACTGTGGTGCACTTTTGATGCTTTCAGGGTCGGGTTCTCATCACTTTATTGTTGTTCACCAAAATTAATTATTAAGTGTCATGTTAGGTCCTCAATACAATTATATATTGCATGTCATGCCATAGTAAGGACTACTAATGCTATCATCTGGACCGTCACTCCATTTCCCGACTAGTCCCAGCTATATTTTCATTTCCTGAAGAGAACAATAACAGAAAGGGTGAGCTCAACTAGCCCAGTAAGAAATATTATGACAAAGATAATGCAGGATAAATTATCATTAGTTCTAAATAATGTTAAACTGATAAAATACAATAGACATCAAGTTTAACTGCAGCGGAGCAAGCAATCCATTAGAAGAGTCAAGTAGAGCATAAAATCTACTATCTTCTATGATTTAAAAAGATTTTCATAAACTTTATCTCTGAGACTCAGCTTAATAAATAAACCACATCATCCCTGCACCACGACCAAGGATATTCATGTAATCATCAATGGTCATGATTATACCGAATAATCCCTTATCATAATCATACCAACAACTGTCCCCCAATGAACTACAGGCCAATGAGAACTTTTACCACATCATTCGTTACACTACAGTCATAATTATACCGAATAATCCCTAGTCATAATCATACCAAGTCCATCTCTGCACGTAAGCCAAAGATGACTTTCATCACAATATAAGCATGAGGATGATGACAATAATATAAGCATTAATCAAACGAAAACAAGGATAAATATTAAAGACTTTAAACTTATCCAAATATTATCCATCACTTAAATAACTCATAATCTAATATTGTTAATATTATAACAATATTTTAATCACTTCTTAAACATATAAATAATTTAATTTAATTGTTTACACTTTACCAAATAATGCATTTAATCATTCAAAAATGCCATACTCATAAGATTTCATCACCAATGATCAAATCACTCATAAAATATCCGCATATACCTTATATAGGACTTTCAAGCTCTAAAATCCTATTTATCAATTCTTCAACTTCACATAACATATTTAACTCATATGTTTGAAACTAAACCATTTTCATGAAAAATTACCAAATCAACTTATTATTTTTCTATCCTTTGTCCAAACATATATACATATATTTCATACACAACAAGCATTTTTTTTTTTATAATTTTTCAACTCTCTTAAGTATTTTTCAAAAATTAATTTCTATTAATTCCTTAAGAAATTAGCTACCTCAAGTTTAACTCCAGAAATTCCCAAATCTTGGAAGGATCTTACACATGTTAACGTGAGCTTCCAGTTTAAATTTCATGGTCATCGGAGTTATAGAACTCCGGTTATAGCATTTTTCATCGGAAAAACCTAAATATTGAAATAGTCATAACTTGTTCATTTTAAGTCGGAATGAGCTCATTATTGGACAGGAGGTGCTTTATACCATATATTTTCATGTCCCAAAAGGCCGAAATTTTTCTCACAAACTAAGTGGCCGAAAATGCCCTTTTAAATTTTTGGACAGTATCCTTTTTGGTACTTTACAGTTTTTGACTCCTTTGCTAAAATCAGTCCACACGAAAATTTACAACACCTTTTCCAGTGATTCCACTTGGATAAGTTAGAAAACTCATAGATCTAACTCTATAACTTGACCACACTCAAAAATTCAAAATATAATAGGAGATATGGTCAATTGAATTTCATATTCTATTTTCACCAAAATCTGATTTTCAACCCTTTGTGATTTCTAAGAAACTTTCATGTTTTCACATAATAACCAACATAACTCATCATGACAATGACATAATAATTCAATAAAATAAGTTCAAGAATAAATTTTAAAGATTTATAAGTTAATTTATCCTGAACTCAATAATGTCCAAATTGTCATCATGATACTGCTTTGTGGAGAAAAATTCAAGAATGCTCAGAAGAATATTTTCACGAAAAGATACTGGATGAAGCGCAAATATCTAGGATATTCCACTAATTTCAAGGAATATAGAAGCCAAAGCTTTAACCAACTGTGTATAATAGAATATATGAAAGTGCAAATGGATTTTCGTTCGCCATGCGTTAATCCACGTAGTCAGATCATTTCCATAATTTAATAAGAAATGAATACAAAGGATCATTCACCATGCATGTGGTAATCCACACAGACATGTTATTCCAACAGAATAATAAAGAATGGAATAACATAAGGATTCACCATGCATGCGATAGATCGCACAGACAGGTTATTCCCAATAGAATAATAAATAATATAACCAGGTCATGCGTAAACGCACAGACAGGATATTCCAACATAAAAATAAAGAACGGAACCAGGTCAGGCAAAATTTGCACCAACAGGATATTCCAACAAAATAATAAAGAATAGAATAACAACAGAAATCACCATGCATGCGATAGACCGCACAGACAAGTTATTCCAACAGAATAATAAATAATGGAATAACAGAAGAATTTCACCATGTATGCAGTACTTTGCATAAACAGGTTATTCCAACATAATAATAAAAAATGGAATAACAGAAGTTCTCTTCATGAATACGAAAGAAATAATACCCCTTACCTTATAAAGAAGAGTACTCCGACGGGTAGGGCGGGGATATACTTGAAAAAAATTTGCACTACGCTCAATGCTTCTTAAAACTCTAAAGAAGTACGCTCAAGATTATAGAAGAGAATTCTCTGAATTTCTGGTGTGATTTCAATTCTAACTAAACATCCTATTCATAGGAAACTAGAAAGGATACTATGCAATAAAATAATATATATATATATATATATATATATATATATATATTATTTAAAATCTAATAAAGCAATTAACTTTATAAAAGTATTCTATTTTATATAAAAAGATTTTACTATGCAAACACTATGCAGGTATTGTGCAAACACTATACATAATAAAATATATTATATTCTAATTATTGTCTAATAAAATAAATAACTTTATAAAAGTATTTTGTTTTATATAAAAAGATTTTACTATGCAAAACACTCTACATAATAAAATATATTATATTCTAATTATTGTCTAATAAAACAAATAACTTTATAAAAGTATTTTATTTTATATAAAAAGTTTTTCTGTTTTATTACAGTAATAATACTAATAAAACAAAATTTATATGTAATATATATATATATATATATATATATATATATATATAAAACTTTCGTGACTTCATAAAAAGACACTTCAATATATTTAACAACATTTATTATCATTATTATAATTCACAATATTAATCGACCAGGTCTTTTCTAGGAAAGAGGGGGCTTTCCAATAAGGATTTCTCCCTATTTGCGCGCAATTAGGTGATCAAACCTCTCCTTGGCGGAACTTCTAGACATCGTTAATATTGCAAATAATAATATTAATAACTTCGTCGTCTCAATTATTGATTTAATAATATACAAAATATCGACAATAATTGAATCAAATAACGTGAGATACTATGCAGCAATTACTATATCAATAATTGAACAAAATTGAGTGACTTCTCACGTAAGCATCAATAATCAATACCGTGTGATACTATGCAACCACGCGTATTACTGAACTTTTACTACCGAGTAGTTCAACAGTTTTAACGGGAAAACTTCCACCGTTATTTTTATAAAATATTTTTGTCGTTTTCTCAATCCGACAATAATTCCGTTGTGGAGTCCACCAATGATTGTACCGTCGTACGGATATTCCCCGACAAAAAGAATATTCCCCGACCAATCGAATATAATACAACTTACATACTTTGCAAAATTTATAAATACTATCCACAACTATAACATTATATCAAATCCACACCATAATATTCAAAAAAAATTCGAGAAATTTAAATCTTTATTCGTAAAATTTGGGGTCTCACAGTAAACGTTCATGATTATATGTGAAGTCCTTCAAGGAATATATGTACAAGGACTTAGTGATAGATCAAAATTGTTAGGTTGATCTAAGCTTTCAAATTTCATCATTCTGTAAATGAATGTATAGATAAAGAGATCAAAGATGTTAGGTTGATCTATATCTTGAAATGTAATAGATAGGTTTCAAACAGATTTGTTGTCTAATGAGCTACTCAAGAGTCTGCAGAAGCCTAGGCAAAATCGTAGAGCATCAAGGATCGTAGTATGACTACCTTGAAGGGTCTCTCCAGAGATCGTAGAGTGGTCCAGATGTTTGCCGAAGCCAACTTAGAGATCGTAGTGTGGTCTAGACGTTTGTTAAAGCCAACTCAGAGATCGTAGTGTGCTCTCGGAAATGTACGTGGAGTCTGCAAGACAAGCAAGTGAAGATCGTAGTGTGTCAGTCCTTAAAAAAAATCGTAGTGTTCTCATTTGGTTGCATCAAGCACCAATGTGGCAAGACACCACAATAAGAATCGTAGAGTATCATCTGGCTATGTCAGAAGTTGTGGGCCTTGATCATTTGTTCAAAGATAAAATCTTAAAAAATGTGGAATGGGTTACAAATGTTGAAGTAATCACCAGTCCCAATGGCATAAAAATATCCTTAGTATGCAACAAAGAGACGTATTAAAGAAGCTAAGGAAAGGACCATGGGACAGAGGAAAACACCTTTTCAGGTGTTAGGTGAGAAAGCAGTCTGCTATGTCAGTGGGCCAGAATGTAATTCAGAAGATATGTAGAAAAGTCTCCATCAAAGATCAGAAACGTCAAACGCATTAAATGCTTCAACGGATGGATTTCAAAGATCATATATATGCAAGACATCTGCAAATGATTCAACTAAGCAAGCAATTGAACAAAAAGGAAAAATACTCAACGTTCAACTCTATGATCTGAGAAAAAAAAGGAAAAGCTTGTACAACTACTCAGTTCTTTCGAACAAGAGCTTAACAGCAACTGAGTAGCACCAACCAAGAACTCAACAACTACCAATCAACTAAAGTAAGAGTTCCAAGTCAGAAGGACTTGAAGAGTTCTAAGTGAACTGTGAAGAACCAAGTCTGCTGGACTTGAAGAGTTCAAGAGTGAACTAAGAAGTTCCTAGACTTCTGGTCTAGAAGGAATCTGTGAGATTCAGAAAGTGTAAAAGACATTCTTAGTGGATTTCCTACTCGAGGAGTAGAAGAGTGGACTATGAGCTTTAGGTGCTTTGAACCACTTAAAACTGTTGTGTCTATTGCATTCTTTCTATAACTGCTATAACTATTATAACCGTCTCACTCTCATTAACTCACTATATCAAAAAGGGAGATCAAACAAACCTTAATTCCGCTGTGTTTAAATCATTATCAAAACTGGCAAAGTAAAACGAAAAGAATTTTTAAATATCTATTCAACCCCACCCCCCCTTCTAGATAACTATTGTGCCTCCGGGAACTAATAATTGGTATCAGAGCAGGTTCTATTATATAGCCTACAAAGGTTGAGTAGATCTAATGGAACACTTACCAAGCGAATCAAAGACTAGAGGAGACAGCAAGCCGCCTATGTGCAACAAAGATAAATTCTCCAACTGGAAAGTTCGAATGCAAGCATACATGGATTCAATAGATGAAGATCTATTTGAAACTGTTCAGAATGGGCCCTACGTTCCTACAAAGCTTGCACCAACTACAGACGATCCAAACAGAATACAGATTAAGGTCAAAGGAAAATGGACAGACAATGAGAAGAGAGTTGTTCAACTCGATAAAAAGGCCAAGAACATTTTGTTTCAATCCTTAGAAGATGATCTATTCGAAAATGTGGTCAACAGCAAAACAGCAAAGGAGGTTTGGGAAGCACTGCTCATCATGCATGAAGGAACGGAAGAAGTCAGAGAAAATAAACAATCTCTTCTGGCACAGCAATATGAAATGTTTGCACACATTCAAGGAGAAAACGTCACTGCCACCTACGAGAGATTCAATGTTCTGCTCAACTCTCTACGAGCCTATGGAAAAATCTATCCAAACAAAGATCTAATCATAAAATTCATGAGAGCCTTACCAAGCAAGGGGGATGCCAAAACCACTGCTATTAGAGAGTTAAAGAATCTCCATAAGATGAATGTTCAACAATTATATGGCAACCTTCTTACATACGAACTGGAGCTGACTCAACGAGTAGAAACTCTATCTGAAGGAAGAAAGAAGGATAAGGGTGTTGTTCTTAAAGCAATGGAAAGCACCTCTAAGGTCAACACTGAAATTGACTCTAACTATGATGAAGATGATGATGAGGACTTTGCAATGCTAGTAAAGAGACTTAGAAGGTTCATGCGTCAAGACAAAACCAGCAAGCCAAAGAAAGTTAACAACTACAGCAGCCAGGAGCAAATGAATGATCTATGCTACAATTGCAAGAAACCTGGCCACTTCATTGCTAACTGCAACAAACCTCTCAGAGAAGAACTAAAGAAGAAATCACATTCAAAGAAGGAATACAAAGGCAACAAAAGGCCTCAGAATAGAGGCAAAGGCCTTGTAGCTGGAGGATCGTGGAGTGACTCAGACAATGACTCAACTCCGAAATCTGGAGATGATGAAGATCCTCAAATGGCAAATCTTTGCCTGATGGCCAAGAATGCAAAGGACAAACAGAACTCCAACATACATGAAGTAAGTATAGATGAGGTATTTGACTTCAACTCTCCTGATGTAGACATTGATGATTTAAGAACTGCACTGCATGGTATAACATCTGATCTACATCAATACATGAAGTGGTTTAGAGTTCTAACTATGGACTATTCACTTCTTCAAAAGGAGAAAGAAAAGTTCAAGAAGAATTGGAAACAACCCTTCTAAGTACTGATTCTCTCTCCAAGTTTGAAGCTGAGAATAAGCTCTTGAAACAGACCAATGAGCTCAATGCAAAAAGAGAGTCAAGTCTAACCTCTAAAATTGAGGAACTAGAAAAGACAATCTCTACATGGAATAAATCCTCTTCATCCATGGACTCCCTAATATCTAGCCAGAGAAGTGTCTTTGACAGAACATGTTTAGGCTTTGGGGAATCTGCCTCAGAGCCATGTGTGGAAAAGGTAAAGGAAACTAGCATTAGTAATGCCTCAAGTTTTAGTAGAGGCATTATATTTGTGAAATCCTCACAGAAGGATGAGCCAGTCAAACCCTGCTCTAATGATTCAATCTATATTCCAAGGAGTAAGGGATCTCATGCCAGCCTGGGTTTCAGAAAAGAGAAGAGTAACCCAACCACTACTCACCAACCTCGAAGGATCGTAGAGTCAAGTACGATCAACTCTATGAACCAATTGGGAAGGTACAGTAGAGGTAAGGTACACTCCTCATAAATCATGAAACACAAGGACACATGGAATATGGAAAATCAGCTTAACAGTAGGATGACTAAAGATCCACAAAAGTCCAAATGGAGGAAGAATTTTCACACACACACACACACAAACATGCATCATATTAGATGTTTTGTGTGCTATAAAGCTTGTCACAAGGCTGTAAAGTGCCATTATAATTCCATGCATATGAGACCCAAAATCAAGCAGATTTGGCTCCCCAAGGGTACTAACAAAGTAGGACCCATAAAAGTATGGGTACCAAAATGAAGGTTTAATGTTACCGTAGGAAAAGAGCTCCACGATCACAACCTGGTATCTAGATAGTGGATGCTCAAGGCACATGACTGGGAACAAAGCCCTTTATTCTAACTATATAGAGAAGGAGGGTCCCTCAGTCATCTTTGGAGACAACGGCTCTGGCAAGACAAGAGGATATGGCTCAGCTGGAAATGATGCAGTATCCTTCAGTAAAGTGGCCTATGTGGAAGGACTACAACACAATCTTCTAAGTATCAGCCAACTCTGCGACAAGGGTCATCAAGTAACATTCTTCAACAATCAATGTTAAGTCTGAGACCTAAGGACATCTGCTATAAAGTTAACTGAAACAAGAGAAGGAAATGTCTACACAGTAAATCTTGGTCAACTAAGCTCAGACGAGACAATATGCTTTCTGGCTAAAGCATCTGAAGAAATGAGCTGGTTATGGTATCAAAGATTGTCTCATCTCAACTTCAAGAGCATGTTCAAACTAGCCTCAAAAGATTTAGTTGCAGGCATACCTAAGTTCAGCTTCGTTGAAGAAAGGTCATGCAATGCTTGTCAGCTTGGAAAGCAGACCAGAAGCTCATTTAAAAGAAAAACTGCCAACTCAATTGACAAGCCCCTGCAGTTGCTCCACATGGATCTATTTAGGCCAATTCCAACAACGAGCCTCGGAGGGAAGAGATACTCACTTGTCATAGTCGACGATTACACTAGATTCAGATGGGTATTCTTTCTAACCTCAAAGGATGAAATAAGCTCCCAACTGATCAAGATGTTAAATTTAGTAATGAACGAGAAAGGGGAGAAAATCAAGGCTATAAGAAGTGATCATGGCAGAGAATTAGACTTCTCAGAAATGTACCTGTTCTGCACAGACAATGGCATCAGTTATAACTTCTCAGCTCCACTAACTCATCAACAAAATGGAGTAGCTGAGAGAAAGAACAGGACGTTAATAGAGGCTGGAAGAACTCTACTAATTGCAGCCCATCTGCCTAAATACTTCTGGCCAAAAGTTGTCAACACTACATGCTACACTCATAACAGATCACTCATACACTCTACGATTAAGAAGACACCCTACGAACTGTGGAAAGGAAAAAAGCCAAGCGTCAGCTACATTCATGTATTCGGCTGTGCATGCTACATTCTTAACAACAGAAAGTAGTATTTGACAAAGTTTCAGCCCAAGTCAGACGAAGGAATCTTTCTTGGATATGCCACAGAAAGTAAAGCCTACAGAGTGTTCAACAAGAAGACACTAAGTGTTGAAGTCTCAATTCACATCATCTTTGATGAGACAGACTTAGACAAAATAGTGCTGCTAGACACTACGACTGACAGTTCAAACACTGCGAACGAGGTCGTCGAGCTCAACACTAAATTCGTAGTTCCAAATAGTGAAATCGTTGAGAAAGGAAATGAGATCGTAGAGAGGCCTATGCAAGAAAACGAATGTGACGCCCCCAAAATAGGTATACATCACCCATCTTGAGTCGTCAAATACATGGTACAAAATTTAAATATAACTTAATTATACAACAGTCGTGTAAAATACGACAAAATATAATCTAAGAGTTTTAATAAGAATATTGTCATCTAGACAATATCCACACTCAATGGAGTTCTCATTACATTTATTGTCACACTATTTAACAGAATAATGAGGACTACTAATGCTATCATCTGGACCATCACTCCATTCCCCGACTAGTCTCAGCTACGTTCTCATTTCCTGAAGAGAACAGTGAAAAAAGGGTGAACTCAACTAGCCCAGTAAGAAATATTATGACTAAGATAATGCAGAATAAATTATCATTAGTCTTCAACAATGTTAAACTGATAAAATACAATAGACATCAAGTTGAACTGCAGCGGAATAAGCAATCCATTAGAAGAGTCAAGTAGAGCATGCTATCTACTATCTTCTATGATTTAAAATATTTTCATCAATTTTTATCGCTGAGACTCAGCTTAATAAATAAACCACATCATCGAGTCATCCCTGCACTACGGGCCAAGGATATTCATTAAATCATCAATGGTCATGACTATACCGAATAATCCCTGGTCATAATTATATCAAAAACTGTCCATCAATACACTACAGGCTACTAAGGACTTTTACCACATCATTTATAACATTACAGGTCATGATTATACCGAATAATCCCTGGTCATAATCATACCAAGTCCATCTATGAACGTAAGCCAAAGATGACTTTCATCACAATATAAGCATGAGGATGATGACAATGACTTAATAATTCAATAAAATAAGTTCAAGAATAAATTTTAATGATTTATAAGTTAATTTATCTTGAAATCAATTACGTCCAAATTTAAAACATAATACTGCTTTGTGGAGTAAAATTCAAGAATGCTCAAAAGAATATTTCCATGAAAAGATACCGGATGAAGCGCAAATATCTAGGATATTCCACTAATTTCATGAAGTATAGAAGCCAAAAATTTAACCAAATTAGTATCATAGAATATATGAAACTGCAAATGGATTTTTACACGCCATGTGGTAATTTACGTAGACAGATCATTTCCACAATTTATAAGGAATGAATACGAAGGATCATTCACCATGCATGTGATAATCCACATAGACAGGTTATTCCAACAGAATAATAAAGAATGGAATAACAAAAGAATTCACCATGCATGCGATAGATCGCACAGATAGGTTATTCCAACATAATAATAAAGAATGGAGCCAGGTCTAACGTAATCTTCATAGACAGGATATTCCAACAGAATAATAAAGAATAGAATAACAAAGAATTCACCATGCATGCAATAGACCGCACAGACAGGTTATTCTAACAGAATAATAAAGAATAGAACCAGGTCTAGCGTAATCTGCACAAACATGATATTCCAATAGAATAATAAAGAATGGAATAACAGAAGAATTTTACTATGTATGAGGTACTTCACATAGACAGGGTATCCCAACATAATAATAAAGAATGGAATAACAAAAAAAAATCACCATGTATGCAGTACTTCGCATAGATAGGTTATTCCAACATAATAATAAAGAATGAAATAACAAAAGCTCTCTTCATGAATACGAAAGAAATAATAACCCTTACCTTAGAAAGAAACTAGATACTGGAGTAGAGAGTTAGCAGAATTCTCTTCTTCTTTCTCTCTATAATAATTGCTCTATAGATTTAGTGAATTGGTGAGAAATGAAGGAAGAATGAGCTTCTATTTATAGAAAAATATAGTTTCGATAATTGTATATTTTGGGGCTCGAAATATTATAGTACAATACCTTCAACTTTTATTTCATTTTTAATTTAGTCCTACAAGTATTATCAAACTTGTACCACCTCCCCTAATAGTAAATAATGTGAATCAATAGTTCAATCATGTGAATCAATAGTTATAATCATGTGAAAATATAAATTACAGTATAGTACCTCTATCTATACCTCCATTTTTAACTTAGTCATGCAAGTATTATCAATCTTGTACCAACTCCCCTAATAGTACAAGAATGTGAATCAATAGTACACACATGTGAACAAATGGTTATAATCATATGAATTAATAGCAATTAATTGCTCATTTATCGGGTTAATTACCCGACTGGTCAGTATAACTTCCAGACATCAATTAATATCGAAATAAATGTCGATATCCACTAACACTAATAATTCCAGCACAATGGAACTATCAATTTCATCTTTAATCAACACAAACTTATTCATCATTAATATTATAACTCACAATATTTAACAACTAGGTCGTTCCCAAGAAAGAGGGGGCTTTCCGATAAGGATTTCTCCTTATTGGAACGCAATTAGATGACTAAACCTCTCCTTAACAGAACTTATAGACATTATAAATATTGCAATTTAATAATATGAATAACTTTGTTGTCTCAATTATTGATTTAATAATATATCATATAATGCAGATGATACTATGACAATAATAGAATAAATAATATGAGAGATATGATGCAGAAATTATTGTAGCAATAATTAGGTATAACTGAGTGACTTCTCACGTAAGCATCAATAATCAATACCGTGTGCTACTATGCAACCACGCGTATTACTGTACTTTTACTATCGGTTAGTTCAACAGTTTAACGGTAAAACTTCCGCCGTTATTTTTATAAAAAGATAATTATGTCGTTTTTTAATTATGACTATACTTCCGTTGTGGGGTCCACCAATGATTGTGTCGTCGTACAAATATTCCCTGTTAAAACGAATATTCCCCGACCAATCGAATATTATATAACCACTTGCTTACTTTGCAAAATTTATAAATATTACCAACAACTATTATATCAAATCCACACCATAATATTCAAAAATATATTTCGAGAAAATTATTCTTTATTCATAAAAGTTGGGGTCTTACAACCTCCCCTTCTTATGAAATTTTATCTTTGAAATTAGGGTACGTACCTAGTATATTGAAAAGGTGAGGATATCTTGACTTCATCTCAGATTCTAACTCCCAGGTCATTTCCTCCATATCGTGGTTTCTCCACAAAACTTTGACTTGAGGTATAACTTTAGAGCATAGAATATAATCCTTCTTATCAAAGATTTTAACAGGTAACTCTTCATACGTTAAATCTTCCTCTATCTCGTCTGGTTCTAATTCAATAATGTGGTTCGGGTCTTTCATATATTTACGTAACATAGATATATGAAAAACGTTATGAACACGAGACATACTTAGCGGTAAGGCGAGTCTATAGGCCATAGTTTCTACTCGATTGAGGATTAAAAATGGGCCAATGAATCAAGGATTGAGCTTTCCTCTCTTTCTAAATCTTGTAACTCCTTTCTATGGAGCAACACGTAACAACACATAATCTCCAATATTGAATTCCACATCTTTTCGATGAAGATCAACATAACTCTTTTGTCGATCTTGTGAGGTTTTTATATGTTGTCGGATCGTTTGAATCTTTTTCGTAGTCATACGTACCAAATCTGGTACCAACAACGTTGCTTCACCCACCTCATCCTAGCATACTGGAAAACGACACTTTCTTCCATACAACGCCTCAAATGGAGCCATGCCAATACATGCTTGACAACTATTGTTGTAGGAAAACTCCACCACTGGTAAGAAATTGTCCCAACTTCCCTTGAAATCAAGGACACAGAGTCTTAATAAAGCTTTAAGAGTTTGAATAGTCCTTTTCGACTGCCCATCCGTTTGAGGATTATATGCCGAACTAAATCGTAAATCCGTGCCCATAGCTTTTTGCAAATTAACCCAAAATCTTGAAGTGAATCTTGGGTCTCGATCAAAAACTATGGATACTGGCATACCATGCAATCATACGATCTCGTTTATGTACATACTAACAAGACGTTCAAGTGTAAAAGTTTCTTGTATCGGTAAGAAATGAGCAGACTTGGTCAGTCTATCAATAATGACCCAAATCGCATCTATGCCTTGAGAAACCTTGGGAAGACCAGTAACGAAATCCATGGTAATGTGCTCCCAATTCCATTCTGGAATTTCAAGTGGTTGCAATGGACCTTTTGGCACTTGATGCTCCGCCTTGACTCATTGACAAGTTAGACACCTTGAGATAAACCCTGCTATCTCTCTCTTTATATTACTCCACTAAAATGTATGTTGAAGATCACGATACATTTTGGTACTCCTAGGATGGATTGCAAACGGTGTGTTGTGCGCCTCCATCATGATTTTATACTTCAAGTCAGAATCGTTAGGAACATAAAGTCTGGTGTTGACTCGAAGTATTCCTTCTTCATCGATTCTTGCTTCCGGAATAACACCTTCTTGCATTTTCTTCTTTATACGTATCAGCTCCAGGTCTGTAGTTTGAGCAGCTTTAACTTTATGGATTACAGTCGGTTCCGCTCGTATATTCACCATCATCATATGGGTCCCTGGAGTCTTTAACTCTATTTCCATCCTTTTCAAGTTATACAAAGTGGGTCTTTGCGTTGACAATATTGCACTCGTACCCGCATATGATCTTCTACTCAATGTGTCAGCTATTATATTCGCTTTTCTAGGATGGTATTGGATGGTATGATCATAATATTTCAACAACTCAAGCCATCGTCGTTGCCGCATGTTGAGTTCCTTTTGAGTGAAGAAATATTTGAGGCTTTTATGATCCGTATAGATCTCCACCTTCTCTCCATACAGGTAATGCCTCCAAATCTTAAGCACAAAAATGACAGCTGCCAACTATAGATCATGAGTAGGATAATTCCTCACATATTCTTTGAGTTGTCGAGAGGCATAGGTTATGACTTTCCCATGTTGCATGAGAACACATCCTAACCCTTTGCCTGAAGCATCACTGTAGATGACAAATCCCTCCGAGCCAAATGGTATTGTCAGAACAGGTGCTAAAATAAGTCTCCTCTTGAGTTCTTGAAAACTCTTTTCACATTCCTCGCTCCAACCAAATTTTGTATCTTTTCAAGTCAGCTGAGTTAATGGAGTAGCGATTCAAGAAAACCCTTCTACGAATCTCCGATAATAACTAGCTAAGCCGAGAAAGCTACGTACTTTGGTCACTGACTTAGGTTGCTCCCAGATTTGAATTGCTTCAATCTTTGTCAGGGTCAACAGATATTCCATGATTTGATATCACGTGCCCAAGGAATGCAACTTCCTCAATCCAGAACTCGCATTTCTTCAACTTGGAATAAAGCTTATTTTCACGAAGCTTTTGGAGTATCAGCATCAAGTGTTGCTCATGGTCTTCGCGGGTTTTGGAGTATATGAGGATGTTATCAATAAAGACAACCATAAAGTGATCCAAATATTCCTTGAATACCCGGTTCATCATATCCATGAAGGCAACAGGAGCATTAGTCAATCCAAAAGACATGACTAGGAATTCATAATGCCCGTACCGAGTTCAGATAGCAGTCTTTGGAATGTCATCAGTTTTAATCTTCAACTGATGATATCCGAAACAAAGATCAATTTTTGAAAAGAATTTGGCTCCTTGCAACTGATCAAACAGGTCATCAATGCGAGGCAACGGGTACCTATTTTTGATGGTGACATGATTCAACTCCCGATAATCAATACAAAGTCGCATACTTCCATCTTTTTTCTTTACGAATAGAATAGGAGCACCCCAAGGAGACGTACTAGGACGAATGAAATCGATGTCTAACAATTCCTGTAGTTGGGTTTTTAACTCCTGAAGTTCAATAGGAGCCATTTGATATGGGGCTTTGGAAGCGGGTTTTGTACCGGATTCAAGGTCGATTCAAAATTTAATTTCACGCTCTGGGGGTAGGCCAGGAAGTTCTTCAGGGAATACGTCAGGAAATTTATTAACAATAGAAATATCATTCAAATCTGATGTATATTTATTTAAATCCGTGACATGGGCTAAGAAAGCTTGACATCCATTTTTCAATAAACGAATAGCTTTATGACTTGATATGATAGTGATTGATTTTAGTGGTTTGGTTGCTTGAATTCATATAATAGGTTGGTTAGGAATATGAAAGCTAACATACTTACGAAAACAATCGAATTTAGCATGATGAGTAGTTAACCAATCAAACCCTAAAATCACATCAAATGCAAGTATTTTCAAAAAAATAAGATAGACAGGTAACGTGCAGTTACCGATTTGAATTAAATAAGACTTATAAACTGTGGATGTAATGAAGGTTTCTCCCAACGGAGTTTCAATAGATAAGTCATAGTCTAATTTCTCCATAGTCAAATTTAAACGTTGAGTGTGAGTAGGAGAAATAAAGGAATCAGTAAAACTGGTATCAAATAAAGTATAAACTTCACTAGAGTTTATGATTAGCTTACACATGATCACCTCGTTCGGATTCCTCGCTTTTTGGGAGGTTATGATAAACGCTCTCCTTTGAACTACCGGTTTTGTCTTGTCTCGGACTCCCTTTGATGCCTTCATCCCAGCTGGACTTGACTTTGGTGCACGACAAAATCGGGCTAGGTGACCTTCTTTTCCACAATTATAATACGCTTTAGACTACATCGTGCAGTTTGGACTTATGTGTCCTTCCTCTCCACATTAGTAACATACGACTAGGAGTGAGCAAAAAATGGATAAAACCGAACTACCGAACCGAACCAAATTTTTTAAACCAAATTATTTCAGTTTTTTGGTTTTTTTTGGAATTTCAATTATATCCGAATTATTATTCAATATTCGGTTTCAGTTTCGGTTCTCAAAAATAGGTTATTCGGATACCCGAATAACCAAAATTTAATACTTAAATAATAATAATTTTATACTTGCTGTCGTGGTATCTATTATCTAATAAGACTAATATGTAGACTACGAGTAGAGAGTAGAGACTATAGTACTAGTCTGAGTCTTAGTAGTCTCAAAGTCTGTAGTCGTCGAGTCGAGTATTTCACTTCACTTATTCAGATCTATGTTCATTTTTTGCCCTAGCCGTCACTGAGTAGCCGTTGGTCGTCGCTCACAGTCACAGATCTGAGATATTCCTTAGCCTCTTCTTTCTTCTCTGCTCCGGATCTCAGATCTCTTCACACCTTTTGCTGCTTTGCAGTTCGGCGACTCCGACAACAAAAAAAGGGAGTCGTGTACAAGTACTTCTCCATTGAAACCTCTGACATTGAAGGTGTTGCTACAAAAAAAGGGAGTTGTGTACAAGTACTTCTCCATTGAAAGGTAGCATATAAAGACAATAATAGTTGAGTTGGTTTCCTGCACACTTTTTGAAGTCTTTTATCTATCACTCGCTATACGATAACGATAGTTATTGTAGTCATGATTAATTTAAAAATATGTCAAGTTAATTTTAAAACATCAAAATGGCTTCTTATATTTTAAAGAGGATAGAGACAATTAAAAAACATCACTGATAACACCAATAGATATTTTCTTTCCCTTTGCAGTTGCCGTAAGTTAACAGTTGCCAGATATTTTGGTTATTACTCGAATACCCGAAATTACAATTCGGTAATTCGGTATTCGGTAATTCGGTTATTTTTAAATTTTGGTTACAATTTTGGATAGTAAAAGTATCACTAATTCGGTTTTCAGTTATAACCGAATAGCTTATTCGGTTCGGTTATAACCGAATGATCACCCCTACATACGACCGGTGTTCATTCTCCTTCCTTAACAACATGTGTTGGTGCTGACGTCTTTCCATCCTTGTTGAATCTCCTCTTCTTGAAATGTCCACTCTTATTGTCATGGCCATGATTACCACCAAGTGATTATCATTTTTGGGATGTTGATTCCCTCCACGTTTTTTGTCACCGCTTCGATGACTGCTACCAATGTTATTATCGACTTGTCGGTTGCTCTCTCTTGGTTGGGTTAACTCACTATCGCGCTCCAATAACTGAGCCCTATTCACAACATCTGAATACAAACACAGTTTGTGAGAAATTAGGTATTGAAGTATCTCGGGTTTCAAACCTCTTAGAAACATCCGCGTCATTCTCTCCTCATTATCAACCAAGTGGGACGCAAACTGAGATAACTCGACAAACTTAGCTTCGTACTGCACCACAGTCATATTGTTTTGCTCAAGTTTGATGAACTCTACCTCCTTCATGTGAAGAATACTTTCAGGAAAGTACTTATCATTGAACAGCTCTTGGGACTTCTCCCAAGACATTTTGAGTGCGGCAGGCTGAGTATGCTTTACAGATTCCCACCAGTATTCTGCCTATGCTTACAATATGAAGGTGGCAAAGGGAACCTTTTGCTCCTCAGAGCATCCCAAGACATCAAATATCTTGTTGATCTGCTTTATCCACGTCTTCGCCTTAAATGGTTTTGGCTCTCCAAAACACTCCGGTGGTCCCAGCTCCTTGAACTGGTTAGCGGTGACCGTCCAAGAGTTGTTAGTGTTTCCACCTGCATTTTGGACAAGAGCCACTTTCGCCTGATGTTGCATGAATTGCATAAAGCCTCTGAACATCCCATCGTTCCCCATTTCATCGATGTTATTGTTTTCATGAGGATTATTGTCTTCTTGTTGCACATTATCCTGGGCATTAATCTGTGGTGACTCAACGGTCTCATGTGCTTCATTGTTTATCTCAACATTTTCGGATGCCATTTTCAAATACTGCCACAAAACAAGGGTTAATTAACATATCACATATTATCCCTATACTCTAACCGACCAATTAAATACCAAATAAACTTAGGTAGGTCATACTAGCGAAGGAATTCCCCATCTCTCCCCTCCTAGTTCTTGTCTCACATCTCAGCCAGGGATCATATCCCTAAGCTTTGATACCAACTTTGACGCCCGCAAAATAGGTATACATCACCCATCTTGAGTCACCAAATACATGATACAAAATTCAAATACAACTTAATTATACAACAGTCGTGTAAAATACGACAAAACATAATCTAAGAGTTTTAATAAGAATATTGTCATCTAGACAATATCCACACTCAATGGAGTCCTCATTACATTTATTGTCACACTATTTAACAGAATACTGAGGACTACTAATGCTATCATCTGGACCGTCACTCCGTTCCTCGACTAGTCCCGGCTACGTTCTCATTTCCTGAAGATAACAGTGAAAAAAAGGATGAGCTCAACTAGCCCAGTAAGAAATATTATGACTAAGATAATGCAGAATAAATTATCATTAGTCTTCAACAATGTTAAACTGATAAAATACAATAGACGTCAAGTTTAACTACAGTGGAATAAGCAATCCATTAGAAGAGTCAAGTAGAGCATGATATCTACTATCTTCCATGATTTAAAATATTTTCATCAATTTTTATCGCTAAGACTCAGCTTAATAAATAAACCACATCATCGAGTCATCCCTGCACTACGGGCCAAGGATATTCATTAAATCATCAATGATCATGACTATACCGAATAATCCCTGGTCATAATAATACCAAAAACTGTCCATCAATGCACTACAGGCTACAAAGGACTTTTACCACATCATTTATAACATTACAGGTCATGATTATACCGAATAATTCCTGGTCATAATCATACCAAGTCCATCTATGCACGTAAGCTAAAGATGACTTTCATCACAATATAAGCATGAAGATGATAACAATGACATAATAATTCAATAAAACAAGTTTAAGAATAAATTTTAAATATTTATAAGTTAATTTATCTTGAAATCAATTACGTCCAAATTGTCAACATGGTACTGCTTTGTGGAGTAAAATTCAAGAATGCTCGAAAGAATATTTCCATGAAAAGATACCGGATGAAGAACAAATATCCAGGATATTCTATTAATTTCATGGAGTATAGAAGCAAAACTTTAACCAAATGAGTATCATAGAATATATGAAACTGCAAATGAATTTTCACCCACCATGCGGTAATCCACGTAGACAGATCATTTCCATAATTTAATAAGGAATGAATACGAAGGATCATTCACCATGCATGTGATAATCCCCATAGACAGATTATTCCAACAGAATAATAAAGAATGGAATAACAGAAGAATTCACCATGCATGCGATAGACCGCACAGACAGGTTATTCCAACAGAATAATAAAGAATGGAACCAGGTCAAGCGTAATCTGCACAGACAGGATATTCCAACAGAATAATAAAGAATAAAATAACAAAGAATTCACCATGCATGCGATAGACCGCACAGACAGGTTATTCCAATAAATAATAAAGAATGGAACCAGGTATAGCGTAATCCGCACAGATAGGATATTCCAACAGAATAATAAAGAATAGAATAACAGAAGAATTTCACCATGTATGCGGTACTTCACATAGGCAGGTTATTCCAACATAATAATAAAGAATGGAATAACAAAAGAATTTCACCATGTATGTGGTACTTCGCATAGACGGGTTATTCCAACATAATAATAAAGAATGGAATAACAAAAGCTCTTTTCATGAATACGAAAGAAATAATACCCCTTACCTTAGAAAGAAATTGGATACTGGAGTGGAGAGTTAGCAGACTTCTCTTCTTCTTTCTCTCTATAATAATTGCTCTATAGCTTTAGTGAATTGGTGAGAAATAAAGGAAGAATGAGCTTCTATTTCTAGGAAAATATAGTTTCGATAATTGCACGTTTTGGGGATCGAAATATTACAGTACAATACCTTCAACTTTTCTTTCATTTTTAATTTAGTCCTACAAGTATTATCAAACTTACACCACCTCCTCTAATAGTAAATAATGTGAATCAATAGTTCAATCATGTGAATCAATAGTTATAATCATGTTAAAATATGAATTACAGTATAGTACCTCTATCTATACCTCCATTTTTAACTTAGTCATGCAAGTATTATCAATCTTGCACCAACTCCCCTAATAGTACAAGAATGTGAATCAATAGTACACATGTGAATAAATAGTTATAATCATGTGAATTAATAGCAATTAATTGTTCATTTATCCGGTTAATTACCCGACTAGTCAGTATAACTTCCAGACATCAATTAATATCGAAATAAATGTCGATATCCACTAACACTAATAATTCCAACACAATGGAACTATCAATTTTATCTTTAATCAACATGAACTTATTCATCATTAATATTATAACTCACAATATTTAACAACCAGGTTGTTCCCAGGAAAGAGGGGGCTTTCCGATAAGGATTTCTCGTTATTGGCGCGCAATTAGATGACCAAACCTCTCCTTGACAGAACTTCTAGACATTGTAAATATTGTAATTTAATAATATGAATAACTTTATCGTCTCAATTATTTATTTAATAATATATCATATAATGCAGATGATACCATGACAATAATCGAATCAATAATATGAGAGATATGATGCAGCAATTACTGTAGCAATAATTAGGTATAACTGAGTGACTTCTCACGTAAGCATCAATAATCAATACCGTGTGCTACTATGCAACCATGCATATTACTGTACTTTTACTACCGGGTAGTTCAACAGTTTAACGATAAAACTTCCATCGTTATTTTTATAAAAAGATAATTATGTCATTTTTTAATTACGACAATACTTCCGTTGTGGGGTCCACCAATGATTGTGCCATCGTACGAATATTCCCTGTTAAAACGAATTTTCCCCGACCAATCGAATATTATATAACCACTTGCTACTTTGCAAAATTTGTAAATATTACCCACAGCTATTATATCAAATCCACACCATAATATTCAAATATATATTTCGAGAAAATTATTCTTTATTCATAAAAATTGGGGTCTTACAACGAACCTCCACACCAAGAAGCAGATATAGATCTTGAAGACCTCGGACAAGAAGGCATCAGGACAGATATCCCAATAGAAAGTAGATGGGCAAGAGATCACACTCAAGACTTAATCATTGGAGATCCGAGTGCAAGAATCAAAACAAGAGATGCCACCCAAAATGAATATTTTTATCTAAGCTTCCTATCACAAATGGAACCTAAAAAGATAGAGGATGCTTTGGAAGACTCCAGCTGGATAGAAGCCATACATGAAGAACTTAACCAGTTCAAAAGAAGCAAAGTATAGAGATAGGTACCGAGACCAAAAAGTCGATCTGTCATTGGAACTAAGTGGGTCTTAAGAAACAAGATGGATGAAGATGGAGTAATAACCAGGAATAAGGCAAGACTAGTTGCCAAGGGCTACTCTCAGGAAGAAGACATTGACTATGATGAGACATTTGCATCTGTTGCCAGACTAAAAGCTATCAGAATATTTCTTGCCTTTGCTGCTCACATGAAATTCAAGGTCTTTCAGATGGATGTCAAAAGTGCATTCTTGAATGGTGAACTTCAAGAAGACGTCTAAGTAGAGCAACCTCCAGGTTTCATTAATCCATCTCTCTCTAATTATGTTTATAGATTAGACAAAGCCCTATATGGTCTTAAACAAGCACCTAGAGCATGGTATGAAACACTAACTAACTTTCTTATTGAAAATGGGTTTACTAGAGGTTGAGTAGATACCACACTATTTCTTAGAAAGCATAAAGACAAAGTTTTATTAGTTCAAATATACGTTGATGACATTATTTTTGGATCTACTGATGAAAAGTTATGCAAGAGATTCTTCAAGCTTATACAGAGCAAGTTTGAAATGAGCATGATGGGTGAGCTGAATTTCTTCCTTGGACTGCAAGTAAAGCAAACTGATGAAGGAATCTTCATAAACCAAGCCAAGTACATTAAAGATTTACTTAAGAAGTATGGCATGGAATCAGCCTCTCCCGTGAAAACCCCAATTGCTCCTACAACCAAGCTTGACAAAGATGAAAAAGGTAAAAGTACTGATATAACTCAATACCGAGGTATGATAGGCTCTTTTTTATATCTAACTGCCATTAGACCAGACATAATGTTTACAACATGCATGTGTGCTAGATTTCAGGCTAATCCTAAAGAATCACATGATTTAACTGTTGTAAAGAATATTTTCAGGTATCTCAAAGGTACACCTCACTTAGGGCTTTGGTATCCCAAGGAGTCGTCATTTGAACTAACAGGCTACACAGATGCTGATTTTGCAGGCTATAAAATAGATAGAAAGAGTAACAGTGGCACCTGTCATTTACTAGGAAACTAGACTTGTGCCCTGGTTCAGCAAGAAGCAAAACTCAGTATCTACTTCAACTGCAAAAGTTGAATACATTGCTGCTGGCAGCTATTGTGCTCAGATCCTATGGATAAAAAATCAGCTAGCAGACTATGGGTTTGAATTCAAATCCATGCATGTTCACTGTGATAGCATAAGTTCCATAGCAATAACTCATAATCCTGTCATGCATTATAGGACTAAGCATATAGAAATAAGGTATCATTTCATTAGGGATCATGTGCAAAATGGAACCATATCTTTACAATATATTCCTACTGAAAATCAATTTGCTGATGTCTTTACAAAGCCTCTATATGAATCCAGATTCAACAAGTTAATAAGTGAGCTAGGCATGCTTAATTTACAACCATGAAATATATGCTCTAGCTTGTGCTAACCATATAGATACAAAGACTTTGTTCGAAATCGTGGACATGATCAAGGGAAGTTCATGATCGTAGAGCTGCAGTGACATGAAAGATAACAATAGCAAAACAGAATCAACGATCGCAGTTCAGACTCGACAATTGCTGAGCAAACATGACGATTACTGAATAAACTCAACGATCGTAGTTCAGACTCGACGATTACTGAGCAGACATGAAAATTACAGAACAGACTCGACAATCACAAAGGATACCTCAACGATCGTAGTCCTCCCAAAGGACACGTCAGATGTTAAAGGAAAATCGGTATAATCCTCCTCAATAAAATTCATAGAGACAAGCAGAATCTGACACATGCCTCACTAAGAAAAATGGAGAGAGGGAAGTTATAAGTACAGTTTGAAAACGCCTTATTGAAATTAGAAGTTCAAAAGATTATCTCTCTCTTTCTCTCTACAAGAAGAAACCCTAACTCTCAAGAAAGCTCAATCAACCATACTCCTTGAAACGAAATCAATGGCAGCCTCCAACGTCATCTCGGGCTACAGACTCTGTTTCAATGAGTTCAAAATAGCTGAACCCAAATTTCATAAAACTCTGTCATTGATAAAGAAGGCTGGTCTCAAAGAGGCTCTGGGTACAAGCATGATAATCTACCCTAAGCTGATAAAAGAATTCTACAAAAATGGTGTGTTTGAGAATGACATCATCACAACGAGGGTCAAGAACATGGAAATCAAGCTGAAGGCTGAGGACATCAACCAAGCCCTAGGTTTCAAATCTAAAGGTTTTTCGTTCATAGATGGCATAAATTTCCATGAAGGACTTAAAAGGATGCATCACAAGAAATTCCCCACTGTCAAAGGATACAAGAAAAAGGTGTTTCCTCAGAGGTACGAATTTCTGTCAGACATTATTGGAAAATGCATATGCTGTAAGAGCTCAAGCCACGATTCTTTAAACGAAGTACATTTCAAGATCATGACAGCCATCAGTTTTGGGATACAACTTAACTATGGAGTCCTGCTGCTTGAATGGATTGGGAAGTGGATTCTTAGCTCGAAGAAGTCAAAAAAGTCTGGGAAATTGTTGTACGGGCGATTCATTAGTATCATCCTATAGTCTGCTTTGGGTGATAAGATAGGGGATGATGAAGGAGAATCAATCAATCCAAACAGACGAAGGACCCAGCAACTGTTTGAGAACTGGAAAAGGAATCCAGTTGAAAATGTACGAATGATGTCTGAGTTCAGTGGTAGGACAGCCGATGCAAAGGAGTCAAGGATTCTGGGAAATATGTCTGTGGTCAGGGAGACTAAAGAAAATGAAGAAGAAACTAATAAGGAAGAACCCTCTGCCCTGATCAGAAAAAGAAAGGGCAAGAGGAAGCTAAAGGCTTAATTGGCAGAAGAACCCCAAGGGTCTGCCACTGATATACCTATAGAGTCCTATGACATTGAGACTCTGAGAATCCTAAGAAGAAAAGAACAGCAAGCTGAGGTAGATGAAGACAAAGTTACCATCTCACAGCTGCTGAAGAAGAACAAAAATAGTCATAAGCCCAAGAGGCCATCTGTCTCCTCAATCGTAGAGTCTCTACCTATCATAGAGACCTGATTGGACTCCTCTCTCAGGGAAGTTTCTGCACCAGAGATTCTGGCTGATCAACAGTTCAGAGCTAAAGCTGAAGGAAGAGTTGAGGCTATGACTCAGCCTAAAAAATCCAGAAGAAAACTTGTCAAGAAATACATTCTTGTCAATGAAAAAGCATTACAGGAGGAAGATAAAAGGATAGCTGCTGAGAAGGAGCTATTCGAAGCTGGACAAGAAAACACTGCTCAAGCTGAGGGGGAACTACCTAAAGCTCTCACCCTAGAAAGTGCTCGAGCTGAGGGGGAGCCACTGGAAATGAAAATGGATGATCACGTTGAGGGGAAGCCTCATGATATCTCCATGACAGAAGAAGTTTCTCCTACAATAAATGAGAGAAAACCAGAGCAAGAACAAAAAGAAGTCATTGATGTAGTGGAATCCTTGAATGAAGACAGAGAAGAGGACGAAGATGATGAGGTCGAGATCATCGATGTGGGCTATGATGGGTACAGGAAAGCTAACTACGATCAGTTTTTCACCTATCTACCCATGCTGCCTTTTCATCAAGCTCAAATCCTAAACTCTAGGAATCACATATTTTGGAGCTTCAAAGAATATCCAGCCATCTCTATGCTGGCTCATGGATTCCCAGACAACTTCAACTTTGCCAAACAGCTAATCACAAATGGTCCCTCTTCAAGAACTGTGCATGAGGTATTATCTATCCCAATCTTTTTCATAGTTAATCACTATCCACCATCTTTTTTCAGCCAATTTTATGAATTTCCAAGCTGGTTGGAAGTAGTTCTTAATCCACGAAATCAATTTCCAATTGCAGAATCCCAAAATTCTTTAACTGATGAACAAAATATGCCCAACTTCATATTGATCCCAACTACTCTCATCTCTACTATTACTGACTCTAGCCCTATCGTAGAGTCCCTCGCTCAAATCGTAGAGCCACCTACTCCAGACACCCAAACACAGGCCCCTCCATTCGATATTCCCTCCTCATCCACAAATGAATACTTTAACCTTGATCTTGCCCTCTACTCGTTACAAGATCAATACAAGAGGACACCCCCTCCTCCACACATTCCCCAACTCAGTGAACTTCTTTCAGAACTGCCCACCAAAACTGATTTGTCAGACATATCAAAGAAAGTGATCGAGGAAATCAATGATAGTCTTGAAGCACACACTGAACTCATTCAAATGAGACTAACAAAAATGATCAATGTTGTAAATAGTCTCCCAAGCACCCTAAGCTCTGAGCTCACAAAGAAGCTTAGGGAGATCATCAAGGAAATGATTCAGAGCATAAAGGACAGGGATAAGATCCACTTTCTCGCAGCCAAAAGACAAAGGGATGTTGTTTTTATCTTACAGATAACTCAAGAAGCTCAGAAAAAACTTATGATGGAGAGCTTCATCAATCTATAAACTGCCGTAAGAGAATTCCAACAATTTTACGTCAACTAAGGACGGCAAACTGACAATGTTCTAGCCGTCCTCCAACAAAGGGAAGCTCGATCTGATGCTCTGATCAAAGAAAATTGAGAGGACATTGCTCAAACTCAAAGTCAACTCAACGAGCTTGTCCAAGGAATGACTCGCCTCTCAGAAGACATTCGAACCCTTGATGCTGACATAAAGGAGGAGAATAAAGGAAAAAGAGATCAAGGCGGTAAGGGCAGAGGCAGAGGCACTTTCTCTGCTCAATCATCAAGGAGTCCTCCAAGGAAATATCATCAACAGACTCCACGATCTGGCCATCATACTCAACGATCTGATGATGAGCCAATTATCATGGCTCAACCATTAATAAGTCAAAGGCCTTCTCCCAATTCACACGAGGTGACCACAATAGGCCTAAGAATGCCAATTGGAGATCCTGCATTCATGAATAGGCACAATCATAATGAAAAACTTAGTCAAAGTGAGCTAGAAGAAATAGCACGAAGAGATGAAGCTAGCAGGAGAAGAATAGCTGAGGAATATGCAAATCCTCCGAGAAGAAAAAGGCAAAAGAAAAAGAGATAAGTTAAAACTCAACTCTTATTGATGTAACTAAGTTTAAATGTAATATCTATCCTCAAACGTCAATAAATTCATGTTTATTCTCTAAAAATTTCAGATGCTCACTGAAATATTAAGTCATATTTACTTTATTGCACTGCATATAGAATTTGATAATCATGACAACAAATCTCCTTGGTTATGTCAAAATCAAATAGGGGGAGATTGTTGGAAGAATGCATATCTTGATTTGATGTTTAAAGTAAACATTCATGATTATATGTGAAGTCCTTCAAGGAATATATGTACAAGGACTTAGTGATAGATCAAAATTGTTACGGTTGATCTAAGCTTTCAATGTTCATCATTCTGTAAATGAATGTATAGATAAAGAGATCAAAGATGTTAGGTTAATCTATATTTTGAAATGTAATAGATAGGCTTCAAACAAATTTGTTGTCTAATGAGCTAATCAAGAGTCTGCAGAAGCCAAGGCAAAATTATAGTGCATCAAGGATCATAGTATGACTACCTTGAAGGGCCTCTTCAGAGATCGTAGAGTGGTCCAGAAGTTTGCCGAAGCCAACTCAGAGATCGTAGTGTGGTCCAAATGTTTGCCGAAGCCAACTCAGAGATCGTAGTGTGCTCTCAGAAATGTAGAGTCTGCAAGACAAGCAAGTGAAGATCGTAGTGTGTCAGTCCTTAAGAGAAATCATAGTGTTCTCGTTTGGTTGCATCAAGCACAAAGGTGGCAAGACACCGCGATAAGAATCGTAGAGTATCATCTAGCTGTGTCAGAAGTTGTGGGCCTTGATCATTTGTTCAAAGATAAAATCTTAACAAATGTGGAATGGGTTACAAACGTTAAAGCAATCACTAGTCCCAATGACATAAAAAATATCCTTAGTATGCAACAAAGAGACGTATTAAAGAAGCTAAGGAAAGGACCATGGGACAGAGAAAAACACCTTTTCAGGTGTTAGGTGAGAAAGCAGTCTGCTATGTCAGTGGGCCAGAATGCAATTCAGAAGATATGCAGAAAAGTCTCCATCAAAGATCAAAAACATCAAACGCATTAAATGTTTCAATGGATGGATTCAACAGGCAGATTTCAAAGATCACATATATGCAAGATATCTGCAGATGATTCAACTAAGCAAGCAATTGAATCAAAAAGGAAGAATACTCAATGCTCAACTCTACGATCTGAGAAAAAAAGGAAAAGCTTGTACAGCTACTCAGTTCTTTCGAACAAGAGCTTAACAGCAACTGAGTAGCACCAACCAAGAACTCAACAACTACCAATCAACTAAAGTAAGAGTTCCAAGTCAGGAGGACTTGAAGAGTTCTAAGTGAACTGTGAAGAACCAAGTCTACTGGACTTGAAGAGTTCAAGAGTGAACTAAGAAGTTCCTAGACTGCTGGTCTAGAAGGAATCTATAAGATTCAAAAAGTGTAAAAGACATTCTTAGTAGATTTCCTACTCAAGGAGTAGAAAAGTGGACTAGGAGCTTTAAGTGCTCTGAAAAACTTAAAACTGTTGCGTCTATTACATTCTTGCTATAACTACTATAACTGCTATAACTGTTATAATTGTCTCACTCTCATTAACTCACTAAATCAAAAAGGGAGATCAAACAAACCTTAATTCCGCTGTATTTAAATCATTATCAAAACGGGCAAAGTAAAACGAAAAGAATTTTTAAATATCTATTCAACCCCACCCCCCCTTCTAGATAACTATTATGCCTCCGGGAACTAATAATTGGTATCAGAGCAGGTTCTATTATATAGCCTCAAAGGTTGAGTAGATCTAATGGAACACTTACCAAGCGAATCAAAGACTGGAGGAGGCAGCAAGCCACATATGTGCAACAAAGATAAATTCGCCAACTAGAAAGTTCGGATGCAAGAATACATGGATTCAATAGATGAAGATCTATTTGAAACTGTTCAGAATGGGCCCTACGTTCCTACAAAGCTTGCACCAACTACAGACGATCCAAACAGAATACAGATTAAGGTCAAAGGAAAATGGACAAAGAATGAGAAGAGAGTTGTTCAACTCGATAAAAAGGCCAAGAACATTTTGTTTCAATCCTTAGAAGATGATATATTCAAAAATGTGGTCAACAGCAAAACAGCAAAGGAGGTTTGGGAAGCACTGCTCATCATGCATGAAGGAACGGAAGAAGTCAGAGAAAACAAACAATCTCTTCTGACACTGCAATATGAAATATTTGCACACATTCATGGAGAAAACGTCACTGCCACCTACGAGAGATTCAATGTTCTGCTCAACTCTCTACGAGCCTATGGAAAAATCTATCCAAACAAAGATCTAATCATAAAATTCATGAGAGCCTTACCAAGCAAGTGGTAACACCAAAAAAATCATTGTGCCTCCGGGACAACTATTGTGCCTCCGAGAAGTAACAAAAACCACTCACAAAAAAAATCATTAGTAACACCAAAAATTATATCATCTACATATATTTGTACAATAATAATATCTTTATTTTCATGCCTAATAAATAATATAGAATCAATTTTTCCTCTAATAAAACCATTTAAAAGTAAATACTTATTCAACCTTTCGTACTAAGCCCTTGGAGCCTGCTTTAGCCCATAGAGAGCTTTCTTTAGCTTGTAGACATGGTTTGGATACTTCTCATGTTCAAATCCAGTAGGCTGTTTTATATATACCTCTTCATTGATGTATCCATTGAGGAAGGCGCTCTTTACATCCATTTGGTAGAATGTGAACTTCTTGTAACAAGAAAACTACTAACAAGATTCGGATGGACTCTAGTCTAGCAACTGGGGCGTAAGTTTCTTCGTAGTCAATCCCTTCTTGTTGATTGTATCCTTGAGCTACTAGCCTTTCTTTGTTATGCGTGATTGTGTCATGCTCATCAAGCTTATTTTTGAATACCCACTTTGTTTCAATGATTGAAACATCTTTAGGAGGGGGCATAAGTTCCCAGACTTGGCATCGTTCAAATTGCTGAAGTTCTTCTTGCATTCACATTAGTCAACTTTTATCTAAGATAGCTTCTTTAGCATTCTTTGGCTCAACTTGTGATAGGAATGCAGTGAATGCACATTGATTTTGCAATCCTCTCCTTGTGGTGATTCCTCTGTTTATATCTCCAATGATGTTTTCTGGTGGATGATTTTTGAGATATCTTACAGTCTTTGGCATTTTCACATCATGTATTACTTCTTCTTACTAAGGAATATCAACTTCAAGCTCTTGTGTTGTCCCTTGTTCTACTCCTTGCGAGTTTTCCAAATCAGCTTGCTGGATTTGTCCACTTGGCTTACTGAATAGATTTTTCTAGTTTGTTGGATTCACAGAAATCTCCAAATTTCCTGCATCATTATCACTTTCTTTTGGAAAATCATTGTGAGTTTCATTAAATGTAATATGAACAAACTCTTCAACACATAGCTTGTTAATATTAAATACACGATAAGGTTTACTATTTTGTGAATAACCAATGAAAATTCCTTCATAAGATTTAGCATCAAATTTTCCCAAGTTATCACTAGTATTTAGTATAAAACATTTAGATCCAAAAACTTTGAAATAGCCTATATTAGGAATCTTATTATTTAAAAGTTCATAAGGAGTCTTCAAAATGATTGGATGAATAAGTACTCTATTCAAAACATAGCAAGAGGTGTTTACAGCTTCGACCCAAAACTTTTTAGGAAGTTTGCTTTCTTGTAATAAAGTTCTAGCTGTTTCTTGTAATGTCATATTCTTTCTTTCTACAACTCCATTTTGTTGAGGGGTTCTAGGCGATGAAAATTCATGACTAATTCCTTTTTGATCACAAAATATTATAAAGTCTTTTTGAAATTCAGTACCATGATCACTTCTTATCCTTACAAGTTTGAGACTATACTTTGTTTCCAAATTTCTTATTAATTTTTCAAATTCTGTAAATGCTTCATCTTTAATTCTTCAAAATAGTACCCATGTATATCTAGAGAAATCATCTACTATTACAAATGCATAAAACTTACTATTTGTACTAGCATGTCTTTCTGGTCCAAATAAATCAAGATGAAGTAGTTGTAAAGGAGAAGAAGTAGATACCATGTTCTTTGCCATAAACGATGTTCTTACTTGTTTCTCGAGTTGACAAGGAACACATATTCCCTTCTTTTCATACTTTATCTTTAGCAATCCTTTGACAAGATTTTTTGAGGATAATTTCTTGATTAAATTTATGTGAACATGTCATATCCTCTTATGCCATATGTTAGACTCATCTTGAATAGATACAAGATATAGTTCTTCATCCTGTTGCTCAAAATCAATAGTATATATATTTCATTCTCTTTGTGCAACTAGAGTAACATTGTTAGTACCATGAGAAATAATGCATTTTTCTTTTTTAAAACTAACTTGATGAACATTATTCATCAATTGACTGATACTAATAAGATTAAATTCAAGTCCACTAACAAGATGCAAATTATCAATATTAACCTTACCATTTCCTATTTTACCTTTTCCGATTATTTCGCAGGTTCGATTATTTCCAAATGTAACTGTCCCATGTTTCTTCTTGATTTTTAGCTCCACGAACTTTGATTTATCACCAGTCATGTGACGAGAGCGTCCACTATCAAGAATCCATTTTTGAGATGGAACCCTTGCCTTAAGACATACCTCGTTTGATTCACCTTCTATTCCCATGAAGCATACTTGAGCTATTTCATCCTTAGCATCGATCTCAACTTCAGACTCCTCTTCATCACTCCAAGTGACAAGTGCTTTGTTTCTTTTATTATCCTTGAAGCTTGTTTTTCCTTTGTTTTTTAGTTGAAAGTAATCCTTCTTGAAGTGCCCTGGACGTCCGCATTCAAAACATGTCTCCTCGGTTTGCTTTCCTTTGGCTTTATTTGAGTTGAAGATATTTTTTCGTTTATTCTTCCTTTGTAGTAGTCCTTTGAGTCTCCTTGACATTATGGCTATCTCTTCATCCGAATCATCATCCAGCTCTTCTTCTTTTCCTGCATTAAGAGCTAAAACCTTTCTTCGAGGAAGTTTTCTCCTCATCATCATATCTCTTTAACTGATGTTCGTATTCCTCAAGTTCACCAAAAAGAGTTAGTGTATCCATAGTAGAAATAGTAGAAGAATCTTGAAGAGTAGTAATTTTAGAAGCAAACCTCTTGGGCATAGCCCGAAGTAACTTACGGTTAATTTCACTTTGTGGAATGGATTTGTCCAGTAGCTTTAAGGAATTCAGAAGAACAAGGAACCTTGCTTGAGCCATCTTTATAGTTTCATATAAAGCTATGTCTTAAAGTTGTGTTGCATGAGGAGACTTTGTCAATCTCGGATTGTATCATACCACTAAGTAGTGTGTTCATAGCCCTTGAATCATAGAAAATCATGAAAATCTTAGTTGAATCTATCTCTAACAAAGTTTTTGGAGTACCGTCATCTATGTATTTTATTTGTTTATTTAACCCTCAAAATTTAATATAAAAAAACAACTTGTGTGCAGAGGCATCGGTTACTAATAATCATAATGAAGTCCGACTCCCATCACCAATATATAGA
This sequence comes from Panax japonicus, assembly GCA_020205505.1. Classification (NCBI taxonomy): domain Eukaryota; kingdom Viridiplantae; phylum Streptophyta; class Magnoliopsida; order Apiales; family Araliaceae; genus Panax; species Panax japonicus. The sequence continues at coordinate 67,777,632 of CM035092.1, read as the reverse complement.
AAGGGCATAAAATAAATTGACGATCCGACGTGGACAGCCACGTAGGAAAGGGCATGATCACATAGATTGCGTTCACGTGGCGGGCGATGGCAGGTGACAGCATCATCATGATAACCTAATTGTAAAAAACCACCGCATATTGTCAGTCCTTCACGTGGAATTCCCATGCAATTAAGCATCCAACAATTGCTTTTGCTTCACTTGCACAGTTGAATTTTGTGACTTAGCTGTTATTTCCTCGGCCTACCTAGGGTTACACAAAATTCCCATGCAATCCTTGTTTGGTGCTGGCCACATGTACAGAACACGAGCCAATAGAGAATCCCATGCAAATATCAAACCGTGATCTTTAGGTTTCCGGTTTCATAGTGTGCATGTAGGTATCAATATTTGACCTTATAAGGAGTATGGAGATCGCCTAGTCGATCTTATTGGTCCCAACTCTAATCTCTTGATCCTCAACCCCATCAACATCCCTATCTCTCTCTTTAATTCTTTCTCGATAGTTCTTGTTGGGAAGACTCTCTGGTATTTAATCGTTTATACATTTTAAAAAAAAAATTGGGACAGTGGAATTTAAGCCCTAGTTCTATGAGCATGTTCGATTACCAACGTTTACGGATGTTGGGTCATGATATTTCTCTTATATTGGGCCGGGTATATTGGGCTCACTTATTAATTAAGTCATTGGGCTCATTGGGCCCAATCATTATATTGACTTCATTAAACCCTATGGAAACCGGGCTGGGTCAATGGGTCAACCCATTGGGTCATTTAATATCTATTACTTTGACTTGTAATGATAATATAGTATGACAGTTGATCAAGATACCTGCCATACATTAATGTGGATGGGATTATAGCCGGCCGGCGATGTAAACAGCAGCAAAAAGCAATGTACAGATTTCATGCAGCCGGCAGAACCCATCAGATCATGGGGATATGTCAGATGGTAGTAGGTGGCACAATATTCCAGGCAAAGATATTATTTCCCACCGAGTAAGTCTTCATGAGAGAGGTATGTATTACACACACACGACCATAGATTAACACAATACTCACATTGCACTAGACTTTTTCCTCTTGAGTTAACCTTGTGAACAGACATACTTACTCTCACGCCTGAGCTATCCCCCGGCGGTCCGGCCGTCAAGCTTGTGGTGTTGTCGTGTTTACTGTGCAGGATCAAGACGTCTTTCATGATTGGGACGTGGAGAAAGATCTTGGCGTTAACATTGGCGCTAGAAGGAGGGGTGAGTTCTAGTGTCCTGAGTATTTCTCAATCACTCATCTTGTTTTATTCTATCCAGTTTTCATGGGGAAGAGTAGAACATCTACACCCGAAGGACAGCCGATGGCTGTCAGTGATTCAGCACCGCGAATATCTGCCAAAGATCGTTTGGGACCAACTATAAGTGTCCATGCTAGCACAGCATCCAAACGTTCACCTGAAGATTCTCGACCGAGGGCGGTAGGCAAAGCAAAGCGTAAGCTTATATTCCCCACAGAGAAAGAACCTGGTCATGGTCGGAAACGAGTAGAAGGCACCTCGCCTAGAACTCGAAACCGAGATGACCAAAACGCAAAAGCCTCCCGTTTGGCAAAGATGGCAGATGAAGCAGATAAGGCCATGGAAGCACTTATGAAACAACGTCAGGACATAGCCGAGCAAATGGCTCGAGTGGCAGAATTAAGAGATGAGGAGCTCAGTTATGTCCAATCCGAAGAGCAAGGGCATCGAAGCGGAAAAGAACCTGCTCACTCAGTACGAGAGTCTCTAGGTCGAACTAGGGAAAGAAGAAGGTCTCGTAGCCCTACTCCTCAGAGATCAAAGAGGGTATATCTTCCTGTCGAGTCCAGAGAACAAGGACGAAGTCAACGAAGAGGTCGATCCAGAGATCGCACTCCGGAGCATGCAAAGAGAGCACTTGTCATTGCACATTCTCGCCATAGTGCCCGAAGTCAAAGGCGAAGTATATCTAGAGGACATACTCCCGAGAGTCTACTGAGGGTACCCCGCCCTGTAGATACTCGTCATAGGAGAAGTCCCTCTAGAATGGAAGGATCTGTTGAGAAAATCTGATCTGCTCACAGAAAGAAAGAATTGCCAGAGAAAGAGGCGTCATCTCAACCAGAAGGCGTGGAATATCTGGTTAAAGAATTGAAGGAGCTTCGGAAGCAACTTGCCGAAGTGCAGAAAACCAAAGACACTCCGGGAAAGAAGGCATCTCCTTTTTCCGCGGAGATTCTTAGTGAAAAAGCTGATCCCACCAAGAAATTGCCCCATATCGAGAGTTATGATGGATCGGGGGACCCTTACGACCATAGTCAGGCATTCGACCGACTTATGGACTATTATGACTTTAGCGATGTAGCTAAATGTCATACATTTGTCACAACACTCAGAAAAGATGCCCGACAGCGGATGGGGACCTTACCCTCGGATTCTATCTCATCCTGGGAAGATATGTGCAGTAAGTTTCATGCTCGTTTTGGGAGCAACAGAAGAAGAGGAAAGCCAACTGGTTCATTGGCTCAAGTCCGACAGTCCTCTAACGAGTCTTTGGGCCAGTACATGAAACGGTTCAGAGAAGCAGTCGGCCAAGTGGAAGATTTGAACGATCTACAGGCTGTAGGATTGTTTCAGAATGGTTTAGATCTGGTCAAATCGGAAAAGTTGGTGAAAAAACTTATGTTTAACCATCCGAAGAGTCTCGCCGAAGCCTTTGACAAAGCCGAAGGTTATATCGTGGTAGAAGAAGCCATGAACAGTCTCAAACGTCCTTCGGATCGGTTCAAAGAGACAGATGGAGATAAGGCCGATACGGATCAGAAGAGAAATGAAGGGAGTAAAGACCGCCATGAAGGCGGATCAAAAAGATATAACAACTGGAGACAAGGTGGAGGACGTTCGTCCGCTCCACCTCAAAGAGTGAATAGAGTTTACACGGCACTTAATGCAGATAGGGCTGTTATCTTGGACCAAATCAAAAACCAACCTATCTTTGAACCGCCTCGAGATAACATCAAGCCCGGAAAAGGTAACCCTCGCAAGTATTGTGATTATCATCAAGCCTCAGGTCACGATACGAACGACTGTGCCAGTTTAAAAGATTTTATCGAAAGAAAGATACAGGGTGGATCTTTAGTTCAGTACATAGCTGCCAGAGATAATCAACAGCAAGGTCAGACACCCGTCCAGGCAGCTCAACCAGTCCAGCAGACGTTACCGGCTACGGGGCAACCAGCCAGGCATGTGATCGATGTCATCACCGGGGGTACTTCTGGAAAGTTAGTTGGGAGGAAGCGCCGAAGTCATTTGGATTCGGTCATGTCGGTGGCGGGTACCTTCCCGAAGACCGATAGACCTTATCCGAATACGGTAATCTCTTTTACTGATGAGGATTACCCTTCGGAAGTCATCGAACCACACGAAGGATCGTTGGTGCTAACTGCACAGGTAGGTTCAGTGGACATGAAAAGGATGATGGTGGATAACGGGTCTTCTGTGGACATCCTATATGCTCATGCTTACCAAAGAATGAATCTGGAGGGACAGAAGATGGAGATAGGCCAGGAGGCTCCTCTGTATGGTTTCAGCAATGATCCGGTTAAGGTGGCAGGGACTATTGAACTACCGGTCATATTTGGAACAGCCCCCCAACAGGTGAAAATTATTTGCAAATTTTATGTTGTGCACGTCGATTCTGCTTATAATGCTATTTTGGGGAGGCCCACTTTAATTGCTCTGCAAGCTATAACATCAATACCTCACTTCAAAATCAAATTTCCTACTGCTCATGGGGTTGGCGAGGTGAAAGGAGATCTGGACCTGGCTAGAAGGTGTTATAGAAATGTCGTTATCACTTCGGGAGTGGGGGTATCAAAGCAACAGCAAACCATGGCGATTGAGATCGAACCCTTCACTGAAAGCAGTTCCGAACCGTCGGTCACACCAGCTGAAGAAACAGAAGAAGTAGAGCTCATTCCTGGCAAAGAGGACAAAACAGTGAAAATAGGTTCGGGCTTGCCGGAACCTCTCCGGACGAACCTCATAGAGCTCCTGAGGTGTTTTGTCGATATTTTCGCATGGGAACCTCAGGACATGCCGGGGGTAAGCAGGGATATTACGGAGCATCGATTGGAGGTGGACCCGTCAAAGAAGCCAGTGCGGCAGAAGAGGAGGATCTTTGCACCGGAACGTCAACAGGATCATTGATGAGGAGATAGCAAAATTGCTGGCAGCTGATTTCATTTTTGAAATCGACTACCCGCAATGGATGGCTAATGTGGTTCTAGTCCAGAAGCATAATGGCAAATGGCGAGTCTGCATTGATTATAGCGATCTGAACAAGGCATGTCCGAAGGATTTCTACCCACTGCCCCACATTGATCAGCTCATTGATGCCACTTCGGGGTATGCTCTATTAAGTTTTATGGACGCATTTTCTAGGTATCATCAAATCTCTATGTGTAAAGAGGATATACCGAAGACGGCGTTCATTACGCATCGTTCGGTATATGCCTATAAGAAAATGACTTTCGGCCTCATTAATGCCGGAGCAACATACCAGAGAATGATGAACCATATTTTCAGACATCAGTTGGGCAGGAATATTGAGGTTTATGTAGATGATATGATTGTCAAGAGCATGTTGGTACATAAACATTTGGATGATTTAGAAGAATGCTTTCAGACTATTCGTCATCACAACTTGAGGCTGAACCCCACTAAGTGCACTTTCGGTCTGGGTTCTGGTAAATTTCTGGGTTATCTTGTTAGCCGAAGAGGAATCGAAGCCAATCCGGAGAAGATTCAAGCGATCCTGGACATGAAGACTCCTCAGTCATTTAAAGATGTTCAACGTCTGACTGGAAGGATTGCAGCTTTGCGGAGGTTTATGTCCAAGTCAGCAGAAAGGTGTTTACCGTTCTTCAACACATTGAAGGGGCCGAAGAATTCAAAAACTTTCCAATGGACTTCAGAATGTGAAGACGCCTTTCAAGGCATTAAGTCCTATTTATCTTCGGCGCCTTTGCTGGTGAAACCCGTCCCTGCCGAGCCTCTATATTTATACCTCGCAGCTAGTCCGATGGCAATAGGAGCTGTTTTGGTACGCCAAGTTGGGGGTAATCAACACCCAGTTTATTATGTGAGCCATGTCCTTCGATATGCTGAAACCAGGTACCCAAACATTGAAAAGTTTGCTTTCGCTTTAATAACTGCTAGTCGAAAGCTTAGGCAATACTTCCAGGGTAGACTGGTAATAGTATACACGGATCAACCTTTGAAGAAGATTATGAGCAGACCAGAGGTATCAGGGAGATTGGCTGCATGGACGATGGAATTATCTCAATTCTTCATTGAATATCATCCCCGAACCGCCATCAAGGGGCAAGCTTTAGCTGATTTTATGATCGAATGCTCGTTTTCTGAAGCTGATGAAGCCGTGGTCGAAGCTGAAGGGTCTGATAGGGCAGTTGTCGTCCTTCAACAGAAAGAGAGTTCGTGGACGCTGTTTGCGGATGGGTCTTCAACTTCAGACGTCAGTGGAGCGGGGGTTATTTTGACAAGTCCAGAGGGATTCAGAGTGCAGCAGGCTATCCGTTTTCAGTTCAAAGCTACAAATAATGAGGCAGAATACGAAGCGGTTTTGGCTGGTTTGCGATTAGCGAAGAGTCTTGAAGTACAAAGAATAATCATTTTCAGTGATTCTCAGTTAGTCGTTAAACAGTTTACTGGGGAATACGAAGCTCGAGGTCCAAGAATGATCAAATATTTGAAAGAATTAAAGGATCGACTTCAATATTTCTCATCTTATGAGTTTCAGGGGGTCGAACGTAGCAATAATTGCATTGCTGATGCACTCGCCAAACTAACCACTACGGATGTTAATGTTTTTGAAGGATCAGTATACTTGGAAATTCTACAACATCCTAGTGTTCATCACGAAATGGTGACGTGCATTGACCGAACCAACTGCTGGTTGACTCCCTACATAGAATATTTGGCTGATGGCGTCTTACCTTCGGATCGGATGCTCGCCAAGAAAGTCAAGTATAAAAGTGCTAATTTTGTTCTGATTGATGGGGATCTCTTCCGAAGGGCCTTCTCGTCTCCATTATTGAAATGTCTGACTCCATCAAAAGCTGAATACGCTCTCCGAGAAGTGCATGAAGGCATTTGTGGCGACCATATGGCTGCTAAGTCATTAGCCTATAAAGTACTTCGTCAGGGATACTACTGGCCTACAATCTTCAAAGAAGCAACCGAATATGTAAAGAAGTGCGAGAAGTGCCAGCTCAACAGTCCAATACCGCATCAGCCACCAGAAGAGCTACACTACAAAAATAAAGGTCATTGCCGACGGCCACTGCCGTCGCCAATGACTCTCTTGCCGTCGGCAATGAGGTCATTGGCGACGGCAGTTTCCGTCGCCCCTCCCGTCGCCCAGGAGGTCGTCGCCCCTGGCTCCCGTCGCTCGCCGTCGGGAAGGTGGTCATTGCCGACGGGGTCATTGCCGACGGCTCGCCGTCATAAATGAGTCATTGCCGACGGCCATAACGACGGATGTGCTGTCGCCACTAATCATTATTGAGTTTTAATTTAATAGTCATTGCCGACGGGCTGCCGTCGCCAATGAGTGTCTAGTCCCGTCGCCAATGACCTTCAGGTCATTGCCGACGGCCCCCCCCGTCACCAATGACCCCGTCACCAATGACCTGCTGGAAAAAAAAATTAAAAATTACAAAATTCCCCTGTTCATTTACATATATATAATTGTACCTATTAAAACTTAAAGAAAAACAAATAAAGACAATGCACGCATATCTTTTACCATCAACAATCAATATAGTTAGATACAAAAGTCTAGTCTGTATAACTCAAAAGGTATATAAATACATACATAAAAGTCAAAATATAAACATAAACTAAGTACAGCCCAAGATCAGGAATGTCAGTGCCATCATCACCGCCATCTATCGTACAATCGCCGGTCCCATCGTCTGTCCCACCTCCGGTCCCACCCTCTATTGTCTCATCAGCTCGGCAGTCATCACCATCTCCGCCACGGGCATCGCCTGTGCCGCAGCCTCCACCCCCATGAGTCTCCTCAACAAGACCCTACAAAAGTAAAATATTAAAAACGAAGTCAAAAACTAAGCATATTTAAATTTTTTTAGTTTGTTTTCTACAAGTGTGGCAAACATGCTGATAACTCGGCATCCGTATATCGGAATTGAGTCTCGTAAGTTACAACACGTGTCTAATACCTATGCGGTGCTACATGTGTGTTTGCGTGTTATTCGAACGACCGAGGCAGGTTTTGGTCTCTTTTTCGGCTTTTTGCCTAACTGTTGGTTCATCGGGCAAACGGGCTAATAACTCGGTATCCGTATATTGGAATCGAGTCCCGTAAGTTGTAACACGTGCCTAATGCCTATGCAGTTCTATGTGTATATTTGCGTGTCATTCGGACGATCGAGGCGGGTTTTGGTCTCTTTTTTAGCTTTTTGCTTAACTGTTGGTTCATTAGGCAAACGGGCTGAGAACTCGGCATCCGTAAATCAGAATCGAGTTCCGTAAGTTGAAACACATGTCTAATGCCTATGAAGTTCTACGTGTGTATTTGCGTGTCGTACGGACGACCGAGGCGGGTTTTGGTCTCTTTTTCGGCTTTTTGCCTAACTATCGGTGAGTTTTGCAATTTGGACGATAACTCAATCTCCGTATGTCAGAATCGAGTCCCGTAAGTTGCAACACGTGTCTAATGCCAATGCAGTGCTACATGTGTGTTTGTGTGTCGTTCGGACGACCGAGGCGGGTTTTGGTCTCTTTTTCGGCTTTTTGCCTAACTATTGGCGAGTTATGCAATTTGGGCGATAACTCGATCTCCGTATGTCAGAATCGAGTCCTGTAAGTTGCAACACGTTTCTAATGCCTATACGGTGCTACATGTGTGTTTCCATGTCGTTCAGACGACCGAGGCGGATTTGGGTCTCTTTTTCGGCTTTTTACCTAACTATTGGCGAGTTATGTAATTTGGGCGATAACTCGATCTCCGTTTGTCAGAATCGAGTCCTGTAAGTTGTAACACGTGTCTAATGCCTATGCGGTGCTACATGTGTGTTTGCGTGTTGCTCGGACGACCGAGGCGAGTTTTGGTCTCTTTTTCGGCTTTTTGCCTAACTATTGGCGAGTTTTATAATTTAGTCGATAACTCTATCTCCGTATGTCGGAATCGAGTCCCGTAAGTTGCAATACATGTCTAATACCTATACGGTGCTATATTTGTGTTTACGTGTCGCTCGGACGATCGAGGCGGTTTTTGATCTCTTTTTTGGCTTTTTGCCTAACTCTTGGCGAGTTTTGCAATTTGGGCGATAACTCGATCTCCGTATGTCAGAATCGAGTTCCGTAAGTTGCAACACGTGTCTAATGCCTATGCGGTGCTACATGTGTGTTTGCATGTCGTTCGAACGACCGAGGCGGGTTTTGGTCTCTTTTTCGGCTTTTTGCCTAAATGTTGGCGAGTTTTGCAATTTAGGCGATAACTCTATCTCCGTATGTCGGAATCGAGTCCCGTAAGTTGCAACACGTGTCTAATACCTATACGGTGCTACATGTGTGTTTGCGTGTTGCTCGGACGACCGAGGCGAGTTTTGGTCTCTTTTTCGGCTTTTTGCCTAACTGTTGGCGAGTTTTGTAATTTAGTCGATAACTCGATCTTCGTATGTCAGAATCGAGTTCCGTAAGTTGCAACACGTATCTAATGCCTATGCGGTGCTACATGTGTGTTTTCGTGTCATTCGGATGACCGAGGCAGGTTTTGGTCTCTTTTTCGGCTTTTTGCCTAACTGTTGGTGAGTTTTGCAATTTGGGCGATAACTCGATCTCCGTATGTCGGAATCGATTCCCGTAAATTGCAACACGTGCCTACTGCCTATGTGGTGCTACATGTGTGTTTCCGTGCCTAAGTTTAGTAAGTTTAATGGAAGTTGGGGTTTTATCTTAAGTTTATCTAAGCAATACAATTACAAATTACATAAATTAAATATGGAAATACAGAATTTAATTGTTTTTACCTGTCGAATATGTGGTGGAAAGATGTTGGCCAAGACAACTGCACACACGCGGATGGCCTCCTCCCGTACTACACGACATATAAGTGGCGCCTGGGGGGGATTCCCTAGCAAGCCACGTGCTAGTCCCCGCGGAGACCTACATCGATCACCTATGTAGTGAAATACATCAATATTTATATAAACAAATATAATTACAATACAATATAAAATAAAAAATAATAAGAAGTATCCCAATAAAATATGTAATTATACCTAACAATCTGGCCTGATCATCACACGTAGAATCGCCACGGCCCCCATGACCTGCACGCCCACCACGATCGCGGTGTGGTGTGCGCGCCATATGTATGTATACCACCGAAACTAAAAAAAATACTATATTGATACAACTAAAAGAATGTAACATACAGTAAAAGAGGGATAACATAGAGGATAACATACAGATACAGATAAAAGAAGATAACATATACTGTCAAATCATATGTATGTATACATACGTAAATACTATATTTGTGAACAGTAACAAAGAGGATAACATATAGATACAATTAAAAGAATGCAACATAAATAGTAACCTAAAAGGATACAACATAAATAGATGTAATAAAAGCTACACAGACTCTTCATAATTTGCCCTAAAATACTAGTTACAGAAAATTATACGATTACTTTTGTTTGTAAAAATGATAGATGTAATAAAATTATACATTAAGTGTGATAGTAATGGTTTAAACGATACAGTGGGCAAATTTTATTTATTTGTACCTCAATTCTTTCTATATATATCAACTCTAGTAGGTTTACTTATATGAAAGTTTCATAAATAGTAAACTCTGACTTTCTCACAATGTCTTCTGTTGAGTCCAATTGCAAACATAGGAATTTTCCCAATACTCCAAACACATTTCTTCTTACAAAACGATTTACCACATAAATTACTACCTCAGTTAATCATAGGCAGGAATAGGGATGGATCCACGACAGACAATCAAAGATTTGCTAGCTTTCTTTCTTTATAAACAGAGACAAATATATATATAGTTGGATCTAACTCATAGCAGGAGCAGGAGGATCCTAATTAGCTTCTTTATATGATTTTAGTGTAAATTTTTGTAAATTAAGGCAACTTAGGTTCCAAACCTCCTTTAAGAGCTAAGACAAACATTACTTACCGTTTCTATTTGGTTGAACCAATATCTTTTCATTGATGTTGCTCCGCGTACTTGTTATTTAGATATATTTTTCATAACATTTATTAATTTGTTCTTGATTACTATGATTAGATATTAATATCATTCATACCTAATTAGTCTAAGAACATGTTGAGATTGGACTTCATATGATTAGATTGAATGTTAAGCTTCTTTATTATCAAAAAAACTCATATTTTAATAGCTCAAGTACATATAATGTCTCATATAGTTTTGAATTTTTGTATAAAAATTAAAATGGGTTTAGAATGTACAAGGCACACTCTAAGCTCAAACCAATTTCATCTCAACCTTATTCTTTATGAACTCAAGCTTAACCCAAGGCTTGAAAGCTACTAGTGATAACAAAAAACTTAAACCCCAAAGAATAAATAATAGAAATAAACTTAACCCAAGGCTTGAAAGCTACTGCAATATATATACATACACTATAATATAATTTTCATGTAAACTTGCAAATATTTGAAATTGCAATAAGGTCTTGTACACTGCAAATACACTGCAATATTCTGACTTAAAATTTTCATGTAAACTAGCAAACATTTGAAATAGTAATACACTACAATGCAATTGATATTTGGGGAAAATAGAGTGAAATTGTAGAGGAAGGGATTATTAAGTTATATTTGGGGAGAAATTGAAATTGGGAAGACATTACCTTGCTCAGTCGAGAGATGACGACGGGAAGAGAGGTGGCGACGGCAAGAGAGGACCAGTGGAAGACGGGAAAAAGCAGCCGGCGACGGCGCGAGGAAGGAGAAGGAGAAAATGAACAGCAGAAATGAAAAAAATCTCAGTTACCGAAAGTAAATAAAACCTCATTCTCGACGGCACTCAATACCGACGGCAAAGGCCGTCGCCTATGCCCTTTTCCCACCGCGCCAAAAAAGTCCCACCAAATTTAGGCCCGGGAAGGGTCATTGGCGACGGGCCTCATTAGCGACGGCTATGCCGTCGGCAATGAGGTCATTGGCGACGGGGATACGGCCGTCGCTAATGAGGCCCGTCGCCAATGAACTGTTTTCTTGTAGTGCTATACTCGATCCTATCTCCTATACCCTTCGCTGTCTGGGGGGTTGATATATTGGGGCCGCTACCGAAAGCAAAAGGTCAGGTCAGTTTTGTTATAGTTGCCATAGACTATATGACCAAATGGGTAGAAGCAAAGCCACTTAGGTCAATAACGGAACAGGAATGTTTGAAGTTCATGAAAGAGTCAGTTGTATTCCGTTTCGGAATTCCTAAGGTGGTAATATCAGATAATGGTCGTCAATTTGTTGGATCAAAATTTGAAGCTTTCTTAACAGAGTTGGGGATCCAGCACAGGAAGACTTCAGTGGCTCATCCTCAATCAAACGGACAAGTTGAAGTGACCAACAGAACGCTATTGAATGGGATCAAGCGGAGACTGGACGAAGCTAAAGGCAGATGGCCAGAAGAGTTATTAAGTGTATTATGGGCCTATCGAACTACTCCGAGGACTACAACAGGAGATTCCCCTTTCAGATTGGCCTATGGTACTGATGCCTTAGTCCCAATTGAAATTGGATCTCCGAGTCTTCGAGTCAGTCAATTCAATGAGATCTACAACGAAGAAGGACTAAAGACCAATCTTGATCTGTTGGAAGAAGTCAGGGAAATTGCCTTAATCAGATTGGCGGCATATCAGCGAAGAGTGGCTAAGCATTACAATAAGGGGGTAAAACTTCGCAGATTTGAAGTAGGAGATTTTGTTCTCAGAGAAGTCGAAGCGTCTACACCTCAGAATCTGGGAAAGCTGATGCCAAATTGGGAAGGACCCTATGAAGTCACAGAGGTTCCGAAGCCAGGGACTTATCGTTTGAAAGCATTAGATGGCTCAATAATCAAAAACACTTGGCACGCTGGCAGGCTCAGAAAATATTTTTAGTAGATTTGTTGTCAATACATCAAAAGTCTGTAAATATCTACATCATCATCAATAAAAGTTCATCTTTTACCTCAAATCAGTGTTGTCTTTGTTGCTGCACAATTCATGGGTGTTAGGAGGTTCGGGAGGACTTGCTGACCATTTGATGGTAGCCTCTTCGGCAGGTGGTCACTATTTGGCATTGTCAGGCCTTTCGGGGTAGGCAATTGTCGCCACTATTTGGCATTGTCAGGCCTTTCGGGGTAGGCAATTGTCGCCACTATTTGGCATTGTCAGGCCTTTCGGGGTAGGCAATTGTCGCCACTATTTGGCATTGTCAGGCCTTTCGAGGTAGGCAATTGTCGCCACTACTTGGCATTGTCTGGCCCTTCGGGATAGGCAATTGTCGCCACTTAGACCTTGTCAGGCCCTTTGTGGTAGGCAAGTGTCATCTTTTGGTCCTGTTAGGCCTTTCGGGGTAAACAAACCTTCAGTAAAGCAAACCCGTCTCACACTTCGGTAACTGAATAAGTATCCCTTTACTTTATCACCTAAATTTTCTCTAAGTGTTGGGTTCAGAATGCATTGTTATATATAACCTCATTTTATCTGTTATATGACTTGCTCAATTGTTAATTGACAGTTTGGGTTCAACCCTCGGAAGGGTTTCTTTTACATACATTTGTCCGTATTAATCCTTATTGAAATATTGACAGAATAAAAGTACACTGAAGTCATAAGGAAGAAGATCATTTTTCATTAATATTCGACTTATTCACAAAAATAGGAGAATTACAAAAGATGTTATCTCAGGCAGCCCCCTCGTCATCCGAAGAGTCGAGCAAGTGTGGATCTAAGTTGGCTTTGAACAACTTATCCTTGCCACGACTTCGGCAGAGTGCGTAGCTTTCCGAAAAGATCCTCATTATCTCTCCACTTATTTCATCCGAATTCCGATACTCTTCACAAATTTCTTTGCGAAGAGCATCGGTCAAAGGAGGCCCTAGGTCCCGGAGAGCTTTAAGTTCTCGGATTTCTTGCTCGAGCTGCTGCCGAATGTTCATCTGACGGGTTCCTTCATTTTCCAGATCATGGATTGTCTTGTTCAGAACCTTAGCGTCAGATTTCAAATTACTGATCTCATTCATTCTTATTTCACTCCTCAGAACCAAGTCAACGTTCATCTTGGTGATCTCGGCATGTTGAACCTTAGTCGACTTCAGTTCTTCATTGGAGATCTTCAAATCTTCCTTGGCTCGGGCCAAATCTTTATGAAGACCTTCATTTGTATGAAGGATACCTTCACGTTGAGTCCTTTCCCGAGTCAGGGTTGATTTCAAAATAGCATTCTCCTTCCTCAGCCTTTCCTCTTCAGATTCGGCCTCAAGAGATCGTGGATACAGACGCCCGAACACAGCATTTGCCTACACATGTTCAGTGTTATTCAATCAGTACCAGATACACAAGTACAAACGTAAGTACGAAAAGGAAGGAAAGAGTCATTTACCTTCGCCAAATAGCTCATGCCTTCTTTGAGCAAGTCCCCATTCGAACTGTTACCGAATCGGTGGTCATCGGTCTCGCGGACGAAGGCCTCGAACAGTTGGAAGGGAAAGTTGGCATTAAATTGGGGCCACATAGTTGGCGAACCCATGGCGTCATTCTGAAAGTCGGTAGTCGTTCGTCTTGAAGGGGAAGGCACAGGCTGACTGCGAACCGGAGATGGATTCGCAGGTATCGCCTCTGGGGGAGGAGATCGAGTAGTTGGAGGCTCGGGATTCGAGGAAGGGGCAGAAGAAGGGGCCTCGGGTGTTTCTGTTGTAGTTAGAGGGTTAGTTGATGTTGAAGGAGGAGGGACACGAAGTTCTTCGGCCGTAAGAGGAGTTATTTTTGATCTTATCTTCTTTGCACGAAGAACCTTTGCCCTGTCTTGGGGAGGTATATCCAATAAGCTCCTCTTTTTCGGGTTTGGGTTGGAAGGTGCAATAATAATGGGCTCGGTTGAAGGAGTTGGTTGAGGGATTTCTTCAGGAGGGATCGTTTGTGGATTTGCTTCGGGAAGAATATCCTCGTCACTTTCAGGATCAACCTCGCGTTGGGTAGTCCTGACCTTTTTGACAGCTTTCTTCTTTCGTCGGGGTCTGAGAGTTTCTTCAGGATTGGTAGGCTCCTCAGCTTCGGGCTCATTGTTTTGAAGGAGGACAATTGGTGGGTCGGAGGCAGGAGGGTTTGTTTGAGAAGAGTTTTCGACGGGAGGCTCCTCATGGGTCTCCGAAGTCTTTCCCGCCAGAAAGTCTTCTAAACCTTTCACTTCCGAAGAAGTTGGTTTGATCAAAGACACTGCAAAAAATCATGTATTAAAGTCCACATCACATACATATCTCAAGAAATTACGCCACAAAATCAGTCGAACTTACATTTGTGATCGTACAGCCAGGCTTGTTTGGTCAGAAGAGTGAAACTCCACTCCTTCAGAGGAATCTTCATCAAGAAATCTCTCATTTCCCTTACGCGTGCTTCGGGAATATCTCCGAAATCGGCAGAGATTCGATTTGAAGTAGTCCAGTCTGGAAGAGAAGAGATTTCTGGTCCATTGATGAAGAACCACTCTTTGTGCCATCCTTTGTTGCTTGAGGGAGTGCTCATCAGAGGCCTCCTCTCAAATTTGGAGTTCGGACGCGGAGATTGTTTGCTTATCATCTTAAACCCTGGTTCTCGGGATTTGCCGGCCGAGAAGAGGGTAAAAAACATGTCCACAGAGGGGGTAATCCCTAACTCGTGGCAGAAAGCGATGAATGCCAATATATGGATATATGAGTTGGGCACCAGTTGTGCGAATCCCACTCCTATGAATCCTAATAGGGTGACGATGAAGGCGTGGAGGGGTAAGCGAATCCCCTTTTCTAGAAGGGTAGCAGGCATGGCGACCCAACCATCCGGTCGCTGGTACATACGCTCTTCGGGAGCGGGAGCCCTTAGATCATATGTTTCCGGAATCCGATATTGAGTTCGGAGGAAGCATACCTCCGATTCTGTGATGATGGATTTAGTGTTGGCATGAGGAAATTGTTCTTCATCCTTGAAGAAGTCAACAGGATGTATGGGGTTTGCACTCGAGCCTTCTGGGTTAGTCTTTGAGTGTGAAGAGCTTGAAGGAATCTGGTTAGGGTTCACCATTGTTGAGATTTGAAAAGCTAGAGAGAAATTTTCCTGAGAAGCAAGAGAAAGCTCAAAGGTTCGAATTTCAAATTAGCAGGTAAAACCGTCAAATTGGTAAAGTTAGCTTTTTTATACTGACGGTTGCACAGGACTCAAGGCCGGCGCATTAATTATCAGTAATAATGAGAATTCGAATGAGGCGTGTTGGGATGACCCTTGGATATCTTGTCAATTTGGGCCTATCTGTTGAGTTTCTAATTAGTGACCCGTCCTCTTTAAAATCCAAATCCTTTATCAGAATGGGCTTATTATTCTTGGCATCCTGCCACCCCTTATCCTATGTCACGCATCAAAGTGGGAATGTTACAATTGCTTCTCATTTTTGAATCCTCATTAAATCTTGATATCATGGACCATTTATAGTTTTCTATTAAACATCCTGTTTAATTAAAAAACTAGGGGGTAATGTTGGGTCATGATATTTCTCTTATATTGGGCCGGGTATATTGGGCTCACTTATTAATTAAGTCATTGGGCTCATTGGGCCCAATCATTATATTGACTTCATTAAACCCTATGGAAACCGGGCTGGGTCAATGGGTCAACCCATTGGGTCATTTAATATCTATTACTTTGACTTGTAATGATGATATAGTATGACAGTTGACCAAGATACCTGCCATACATTAATGTGGATGGGATTATAGCCGGCCGGCGATGTAAACAGCAGCAAAAAGCAATGTACAGATTTCATGCAGCCGGCAGAACCTATCAGATCATGGGGATATGTCAGATGGTAGTAGGTGGCACAATATTCCAGGCAAAGATATTATTTCCCACCGAGTAAGTCTTCATGAGAGAGGTATGTATTACACACACACGACCATAGATTAACACAATACTCACATTGCACTAGACTTTTTCCTCTTGAGTTAACCTTGTGAACAGACATACTTACTCTCACGCCTGAGCTATCCCCCGGCGGTCCGGCCGTCAAGCTTGTGGTGTTGTCGTGTTTACTGTGCAGGATCAGGACGTCTTTCGTGATTGGGACGTGGAGAAAGATCTTGGCGTTAACAACGGAGTTTACAGTTGTAGTGTTTAGTGTATTATGAGATCCAAATACACTACACTAATTTTGATAAGTTGTATTTGAATCCCAAATGTTGAATTTAAATCCTAAATGTTACGCCTGTGAGTTAAATAATTTACGTTTAGAATATATTGTTTGTAAACGAACAAAATTTTCAAGAGGGTTTGGACATTCGGATGCACCAAATACTCCACAAGTTGATAAACGACTAAGGCACTAAAGCAAGTGATCGTATTTTTCCTTGTAAATTCCAGCATAGGAGAGATCTAGACTCTAGCAAAGTTTAATTAATTAACCATGGATATATAGGAAGCGCACGGTTGCTGAACACCTCCAAGTCAAAATGGTTTATAAGCAAGTGTGAACACGAATTAATTATATCATCGGAAGTTCGGAACGCCTCTACATAATAATTGGTTGTAATTATTTTATAGAAATGCATCAACATGACCAACAATCCAAAGGTTGTTGAGAAATAAAAAGTTAAAAAGACTATAATAACAGTTAACGATGATAATTGAAAGGGCCTGGCTGTCTCTCTTTACAACCCGTCAAGCTAGCATGACTAGAGACATCCATTTATACCAAATACTAACAACTAATTCTTCTCTCTTTTTGTCAAACAATTAAGCATCCAAATACTGCTGAACATTTTGAGCTGCTGATGATGATTGGTGATACCCTTTTGTTGCCTGCTGCATAGGAAAAAAACTCCCACTACACATTGGCACTGAAAACCCTATTCCGGCTGCCGCCACCGGCCTATTCACCGCCGCTCTTTCTAGCAATTGCATCTGATTTTTCAAGAACTTAACATAATGTATTGCCTCATCTAACATAGAGGCAGTGTCCATTTTCGTCCCGCCGGGAACTAATCTTTGTAGAATCCTAATCCTCTCACGTATCCTTTCCCTACGGTGGCGTGCCGCCACACTTTGTGGATCCTTCGATATCTTCACGTTCCTCCTCTTTGGTGGTTTAACGTATTCAGGGTCAATATGAATCGGCCGCATTGCCGCTATCCTAAAGATCATTTCCCTCATCGCAGCCATCGAGTTTCGCTTCTGCGCCTGCGTAGGAAACTGATCTCCTCCATTATTTCTCCACCTCCCCATGTTTGAACTAGACAAAAACGGAAGCTCGGCCGGTTCTTGAACCGGTGGAGAACCGGTAAAAGATATAGTTGAAGGTAAATTGATAAATTTGGGTGAATTTTGATCAATAATTTGTGGCAAATGGCCTATTTTGTTAGTGCTAGTACTTTTCCCTTGAGTAAACTCCATGGGTGGCATTTCGGAAACTACGTCGTTATAGTCTACCCCTCCGCAGAAGTCAGAAAGTTTGTCCATCTGCATCATCATCAACATCTCTATCTGGTCTTCAGGAGCAGATTTCAATAGATCAATATCCATAATCAATGATATTACACTCTCTTTTATAATGCAGCCTTAGGTACATAAAAGGGTTTTTAATTTTCGGGTTTTATTGGGAAAAGAAGTGTTTAAAAGCTGAAAACTGAGAGAAACTGATGGACAGAGGGATGGGTAAGGTAAAGAAAGAGTGAAGGAGACTAGAAGTTTATCAGAATTTGCAGTGATGGGAAGCAAAAATTAGGGTTAGGAGAGGAAATGAAGGGGGAATAAAATAGTGATATCGGGAACAGACTATCAATAAAAGAGGTAAGAAGAGTATATATAAGAACAAGTAGTTGAATATTAATTATATGCTATATGAGGAATGCTATTCCATTATCTTTCTTTTTAAAAATGACAAAGTTGGTGAACTTTTTTTTTCCTTGTATTTTTTTTGTAGGAGGTTTTATTTTTTATTCTGAACAAATAAATCTTCTTTTGCAGTTATTTTACAGATAATAAAGTTAAAATTCTTATATGATGGCTGCTAGCTAGCTACCTAGAAGAGCATCATGAAGCACGATCACTTGCTATATTTAATCAGGATCATTCAGATTGTGGGCCATTTTTGGAACAAGATCACTAGGCTAAGAACAGATATAAGTCGACTTTTACAGTTATGAAGCCTAGATTAATTAAACACCAACCTTTTTTTATTATTATTAATCTGCCTTTGCTTTTTTTACAATAATATTAGTGTCTGTAGAGGACATAACTAGACCTGATTTTTCCATTTAGTAACTACTAAACGTTTGTTTGTTGGAGCGATGGGGTGTGGTATGGTGAGATAACATACTTTAAAATTTAAATAAGAAAGTTAGATAAGTGTTTGATTATGCAATTGTATTATACAGAAGGGTGTTTAATTATTATTTTTACGAATTTAAGAACAAATGTGTGCAGTGTGCTTCGTCCAAAAGTGCTTCCGCAAAAAACATAAATTTTCTATGTTTAAGTGTTTTTTAGGCAAAATCTTTACACAAAAACTATTTTTTCAGAGGGTTATATCAAACATTAAAATATTTATAATTTAGTTTAGAAGTACTTTTATTCGGCTCTAATTAGCCTTATGGTTGTTTTTTTACTTATAAATGGGTCTTGATAAGGAGTTGTTTAATAAAATTGTATAAAAAGTTCTGAATGAATGTATAAGATATTTGAAAGAGTTGAATAAAATCGAATTTCTCAATATAGAATGAAATGATGTGTTTGGTAATTATCGGTCTAAAACATCTGAATACAAGTATTTCTCTATTTTAACCTTCTCGGCTATATATTATGAACAAATTTATTATGTAATTATAAATAAACAATGTAATCTAAGAAAAATTAAATATAAACTTGTGAATAATTTTTGATAGATTATACTATTAGTAATATAATTTTAGAAATAAACACTAAAATTTTTTAATAACATTCTATCAGTTCGTAAAACCAAAACAAAAGACTATACCAACATTAATTAAATTGGTTATTGACCGATTTGTTAAAGAAAAAAAATCAAAAAATAATTTTTACATAAAAAAATTTGTTTACAATAATAAAAAAAAGATGAATATTAAATGTAATTTATAATTGTCTATGAAGGTAGGTATGTAAAAATATCATTCAGCACTACTTCTTACTGATTCAATCACAATTTTTTGGATAAATCGTTCACACACATTCAAGCGCATTCAAAATTTAAAAATTATAAAACAAACAGTCTGAATTACTTACTCGGTCAGATTCAGACTCATTCAAATGTAAACAAATAACCCCCAAGTCTGAATCTGATCAAATAAGTCATTCAGACCGTTTGTTATACAATTTTTAAAATCTAAATGTGTCTGAACGATTCATCTAAAAATTTATGACTAAATGAGTAAGAAATAGTGTTGAATGATATTTTTACTTGTATTCTCTCATAGACAATTAAAATTTATATTCAATGTTCATGTTGTTTACTATTGTAAACAAATTTTGTTATGGACAAATTATTTTTTATTTTTACTTAACAAATTGGATAACCAATTTAATAAATGTTGTTGTACTATTTTGTTTTGATTTTATGTATTATATAATGTTATTTATATTTTTTAGTATTTTATTCTTAAAATTATAGTTTTAATAGTATACTTCATTAAAAATAGTTCAAAAGTTTATACATATTTTTTAGATATTAGATAACATTGTTTATTTATAATTATATAATAAATTTGTTCATAACAGCCCAGAAGGTAAAAATAGGATAATACGCGTATTCAGATGTTTTAGACAGACACTTATCAAATACGTCATTTTATTCTATATTCAGATCTTCTACTACAATCAGTTTATTCAAATTTTTTTATATATTTAAAATTTTCATTCAGTTTTATCAAACAGACATTTAAGCTTATCATAAAATGACCTTTTAATTTTGTTAAACATTAAGAACAAATTTAAACATTATGCTTAGCTCAAAAGTATAAATCTATGTTATTATCAAATGTACTTTTAGCTAAAATCTCTACTCAATAATATTCCCTCCGTTTTAAGACAAAAAATATTTATAGACTTTTATGATCAAATTAATTGTTTTTCAAATCAATAGATCTAATTATTTTTTTAAAGAGACGAGAAATAGTCAATACGTCCCCCAGCTCCAAACGTGTTCCCTTCATCAAAACCCCCCATTATACAAAATGCCTATAAGCATTATAAATTACATAGAATTTAATACTAATATCAATATTTACCTTTTCAAAAATTTAAATATATATATATATATATATATATATTTAACTATTTATTTTGAAAACAATAAATTTGACCACAAAAATTAATAGACGAATTTTATCGTGAGACAAGTGAGAATAGCACTTTTGGAGGTTTATCAAACACTAAGATGTTTCAAATTTAATTTAAAATAATTTTACTCCACCTCACTGCTCCGCCAGTCCGCCTATAACCAGGCTTAGCTAAGCTTATCATTAATTGAACTCAAGTGTTTAGTTTTCTTTTACAGCCTTAAGAAAGAATCACTTATTGGGCAGTTGGCCCAAGAGATAATATTGAATAAGATTTTCAAACTCTCAAGGATCAAAAGAGTTATAAGAAATGAAGAGAGGAGATGATATATTATGAGGTGGAGATGGTCCACCACACCATTTCAATGGTTCAGATCTACCCACTGTAACTTTGTTCCAGGAGATGCCATAAGTGCTATTGCTACCAGCATTGAACAAATTATATACTACTAGTATATGTTTTCAACCCTTGAGTGGAACTGTACAAGTCTAACTTTGCCTTTGCTTTTAAAGAACCCCAAAACCCTGTCGATCCACTTCACATGACAAGAGTCAGAAATCTCACCAAGAACCCTTTTAGTGACATACTTAATCTATATTTGGATAGATAGTGTTGATAGTGTATGGTGAGTTTGAGTCTAAACGCACTCGAAAATTTTATTAGTCTGGAAGTAACTTATTTTGAATGTAATTTATTTAACGACTAAAATATAATTTACATCCTAAAATTTGTAGTTTTGTTGAGATTTGCACCTCAATGTTTAAAACGTATTTGAATGCATCCCAAACTTTTTTTCGATGTTTTAACTGTTCAAAAGTGAAGGTGCATTTTGTTTAGCGCAATAAATTTTGAGGTATATTTTGTTGAGTTAGAAAGAACTTTTGGGTGCATTTTGACTACTTTAAACCTCGAAGAGTGAATATTATTTAGCATAAAAGATTTTTGAGGTGCACTTAAATACGTTTTAAATATTAAAGTGCAAATTAACTTTAGCCTACAAACTTTGGAGTTCAGACTGTATTATAAAAAATTATTTTAATTGACAAAACTCAGTTTCTCAAGTCTAAACGTAATACACATAAAATAATGCGTTATATTTGAAGGTTCAAACAGTACAAACGTTATAAATGGGAGTGGTTAGCATGAAATTTATTTTTGGGATAAGTTGTTCAATTGATCAATAGAGTGCTGACCAGCAGACGAAGCTTTATGTGTGTCAGCATTTTATTGGTCAATTGACCAACTTATTCAAAAATAAACGTCATGCTAACCGGATTCCATTACAAATGCTGCCATTCCCAACGCTGTAATAAATCCTTAACGGGCTGACCGGCGGTAAGAAATCTGTTGCCGGTGCAAATCCATGAATATGATCCATCACTATCACACGTGGTGGCAGCCTATAGGAAGAGTCAAGCTAATATATACTCCCTCCGTCCCAAATTAATTGCTCAGTTTTGACTTTATAAAGTCAAATTGACCATTTTTAAAACTAATCTTTTTACTATTTTTGCTAAAATATAGGTGAAGAGATTATAACCAAAAGAAAGTATATACAATTTATTACTAATCCTAAATTTTATAATTTTAGAAATATATTTATATATGCTTAATTATTAATTCTAAAAATAGTCAATTTGACTAAAAAAAGTCAAAACTGAGCAGTTAATTTGGGACGGAGGGAGTATTATATTATGTTGAATTTATAATGAAAATGAAATGCTGCAGGTACAGGCTAAAACAACTGTATTAACCTTGGAACGCTTGTCGAGGTGGATCAGGTTGCTGCTGCACTACTGTTTCATGTGCTGTTATAATTAACGAACTTACTAACAGTTAACTTCCCCACTTGCCGCCTTTTACAATGCAGGATAATGCAACTATTTCATCATGCCACAGATAGCTAGTGAATCTCAATGAACTCGTGACCTTACCGTAAGATCAAAGAGGAAGAAGGGTTTATCTCATTTTATAATTCAATTCTTCTTCGGCGATCGGGTACCGACCGGTTTAGCGATCGGTGATTTTTATTTTTATTTTTTTATGACTCAAATAATTAATATGATTTATTAGAAATAAAATTTTTATAAAAAATAGTGATTTATATGTCATTTAGATACATATAAAAAGGATTTTGTAAAAATTTTAATTCTAATAAATCACATTAATTGTAAACAATTGAATTCACAAATAAAGGAACAAGAGTAAACACAGAAAAATATCTCTAATGTGTATAATATATTTATCAAAAGTCATATTCCAACCCACAAGCCAGATGTATATAGCTAGCAAAATTGTATCCCCAAGTCACTCTAGAATATTTCTGGAGATATGAAATTAAATAAAAAAAAATAAAATAAAATCATCCTAGGAATATGAAAAGATTCTAACAAACTTCTAGGGATGCGAAAAAAGAATTCTAACAAACTTCCTATTTTTACGGAAAATAACAAACTTCCTATTTTTACGGAAAATAACAAACTTGCAATTAAAAAAATAACTAAACAATAATAATAATAATAAGGTCGATTGACTTCCGAAGTCATGACACCTTTTCAGAAGAAGTTCGTCACATCCGAAGCCATGACACAATTTGAAGTCGAACCTTGACCGACCGAACACTTGTCCCGAAGTTGAAAGGATTAATGCCGAAGGTGTTTAATGGCCTCGTTTGTGACGATCATCTCGTTCATGATACTCTAAGGCCATCAACATTTTATCTGATAACTCGGTATCTTCGGTCTCGGACCATCCTGCATCAGTCACCCCAGGTTGAGAAGAACTCGTCCTTGAGTTCTCAATTTGTTCAACAGACTGCTCGAAGTAGGGGCTTAATTGTTTAACGTTAAAAACGTCCAAAGTCCTCAGATGATTCAGAATGTGTAACTGATAGGCGTTATCGTTGATTCGCTGCAGAACTTCGCAAGGGCCAATTTTTCGATCTTTAGGTTTATTGTGATCGCCAACAGGAAAACTGATAACGAGTAAGTACAACCCAAACAAGATCTCCAACTTTAAAAACAACTCTACGCCGATAACTGTCAACATGATCATTGCATTTAGCATTGTTGTCCAAGATAGATTTGTATACTTGATCATGGATAACCCGAAGATGATCTATCATTTCTTCCGCTTTGAGATGTATTCGACCAATCTCCATAAGTGTGACGCCTCCAAAACAAGTATACATCACCCATCTTGAGTCGTCAAATACATGGTACAGAATACAAATACAAACTTAATTATACAAACGTCGTGTAATATACGACAAAACATAGCTGAGAGTTTAAACAGGAATATTGCCTTCTAGACAATATCCACTCTCAAATAGAGTCCTCATTACATTTATTGTTACACTATTTTATAGAATAGTGAGGACTACTATAACACCATCTCGGACCATCACTCCGTTCTCCGACTAGTCCCGACTACGTTCTCATTTCCTGAAGAGAACAATGAAAGCAAAAGGGTAAGCTCAACTAGCCCAGTAAGAAATATTATGACTAAGATAATGCAGGATAAATTATCATTAGCCTTCAACAATGTTAAACTTATAAAATACAATAGACATCAAGTTTAACAACAGCGAAAAAAGTAATCCATTAGAAGAGTCAAGTAGAGCATAATATCTACTATCTTCTATGATTTAAAATGTTTTCATCAATTTTGATCGCTGAGCCTCAGCTTAATAAATAAACCACATCATCGAGTCATCTCTGCACTACAGGCCAAGGATATTCATTAAATCATCAATGGTCATGACTATACCGAATAATCTCTGGTCATAATCATACCAAAAACTATCCATCAATGCACTACAGGCCACTGAAGACTTTTATCACATCATTATAACATTATAGGTCATGATTATACCGAATGATCCCTGGACATAATCATACCAAGTCCATCTATGCACTTAAGACAAAGATGACTTTCATCACAATATAAGCATGAGGATGATGACAATGACATAATAATTCAATAAAACAAGTTCAAGGATAAATTTTAAAGAATTAAAATTTAAGTTTATCCAGAAATCAAAAATGTCCAAATTGTCAACATGATACTTCTTTGTGGAGTAAAATTCAAGAATGCTCAGAAGAATATTTTCATGTAAAGATACTGGATGAAGCGCAAATATCCAGAATATTCTATTAATTTCATGGAGTATAAAGCCAAAACTTTAACCAACTGAGTATAATAGAATATATGAAACTACAAATGAATTTTCGCCCGCCATGCGATAATCCACGTAGACAAATCATATCCACAATTTAATAAGGAATGAATACAAAGGATCATTCACCATGCATGCGGTAATCCACATAGACAGGTTATTCCAACAGAATAATAAAGAATGGAATAACATAAGAATTCACCAGGCGTGCGTAATCCGCACAGACAGGTTATTCCAACAGAATAATAAAGAATGGAACCAGGTCATGCGTAAACTGCACAAACAGGATATTATGGAACCAGGTCATGCGTAAACCGCATAGACAGGATATTCCAACAGAATAATAAAGAATGGAACCAGGTCATGCGTAATCCGCACAGACAGGTTGTTCCAACAGAATAATAACGAATAGAATAACAACAGAATTCACCAGGCATGCGATAGACCGCACAGACAGGTTATTCCAACAGAATAATAAAGAATGGAATAACAGAAGAATTTCACCATGTATGCGATACTTCGCATAGATAGGTTATTCCAACATAATAATAAAGAATAGAATAACAACCCTTACGGGTATTGAAAGAAAATAACTTTCTTCATGAATACGAAAGAATAATACCCCTTACGAGTATCGAAAGAAAATAATTCTCTTCATGAATACGAAAGAAATAATACCCCTTATCTTAGAAAGAAGAGTATTCCGACTGGTAGGGCGAGGATATTCTTGAAGAAAATTATACTGTTTTCTACGCTCAAAGCTTTCTTAAACTCTAAAGAAATACGCTCAAGATTATAGAAGAAAAATTCTCTGAATTTCTGGTGTGATTTTTCATTCTAACTAAGCATCCTGTTTATAGGAGAATGGAAAGGATACTATGCAATAAAATATAATATATATATATATATTATTTAAAATCTAATAAAACAAATAACTTTATAAAAGTATTCTGTTTTATATAAAAAGATTTTTTATTCAAACACTATGCAGGCACTATGCAAACACTATGCATAATAAAATATAATATATTCTATTTATAATCTAATAAAACAAATAACTTTATAAAAGTATAAAAAAATTTTACTATGCAGGCACTATGCAAATATTATGCATAATAAAATATATTATATTCTCAAATAAAACAAAACTTTATAAAAAGTATTATGTTTTATATAAAAAGTTTTCTGTTTTATTACATTTATAATAATAATAAAACAAAAATCATCATTATTATTATAATTCACACTATTAATCGACCAGGTCGTTCCCAGGAAAGATGGGGCTTTTCAATAAGGATTTCTCCCTATTGGCGCGTAATTAAGTGACCAAACCTCTCTTTAGCAGAACTTCTAGACATTGTCAATATTACAAATAATAATATGAATAACTTCGTCGTCTCAATTATTGGTTTAATAATATATAAAATATTGATAATAATTGAATCAAATAACGTGAGATACTATGTAGCAATTACTATAGCAATAATTGAACAAAACTGAGTGACTTCTTACGTAAGCTTCAATAATCAATACCGTGTGCTACTATGCAGCCACGCGTATTACTGTACTTTTACTACCGAGTAGTTCAACAGTTTTAACGGTAAAACTTTCGCCGTTATTTTCATAAAAATATTTTTGTCGCTTTCTCAATCCAACAATAATTCCGTTGTGGTGTCCACCAATGATTGTACCGTCATACGGATATTCTCCGACAAAATGAATATTCTTCGACCAATCGAATATTATATAACAACTTGCATACTTTTCAAAATTTTTAAATATTACCCATAACTATAACATTATCTCAAATCCACATCATAATTTTGAAAAAAATATTTCGAGAAAATTAAATCTTTATTCTTAAAATTTGGGATTTTACAATAAGGGTTCTGACCATAAACTATCTTAAATGGACTCATGTTAGTGGTCCGATTTTTGAACGGTTATAAGTAAATTCTGCTTGAGAAAGTGCCAGATCCCATTGCTTCGGTTTATTTTCGGCCAAACACCTCAGAATATTACCTAAGCTTCGATTTACCACTTCGATTTGACCATCGGTCTAAGGATGGTAAGCGCTGCTGAAGTTCAATTACGTTCCGAGCTTTTCCCACAGACTCTTCCAGAAATTACTCATAAATTTAGTATCTCAGTCAGAAATGATAGACTATGGAACGCCATGTAAGCGTACAATCTCCCAAAAGTAGAGATGGGCGATCCGAGCAGCATTCATGGTCTTTCGACAAGGTATGAAATGAGTCATTTTGGAAAATCGAACGATGACGACAACCATAATAGAATCTGAAGCTCTTTAAGTTCGAGGTAGGCCTAAGACAAAATTCATGCTAACATCACACCAAGTCCTTTCAGGAACAAGTAAGAGAGTGTATAATACCGCATTGGTAAGATCTCCTTTTGACTTTTGACATGTAGAACACCCTCTTACATAATGTTTCACATCGCTCGAGATCTTTAGCCAGTAATAGTCAGCTGCTATTAAGGCCAATGTTTTATCTTGTCCGAGGTGTCCTTCTTTGTGAAGTTCACTCATTATCTGTTGCCGAAGCGAACGATCAGGAATACACAGTTGGAGTCCTCGAAACAAATACCCTTTATGTAAGATAAAATCAGATCGTCGACCTTCTCGTATGTCTTGAACTATCTTACCGAAGAAAGGGTCTCCTTCATACATCTCAGTGAAGACTTCAAACCCTACAATCTTGTTTTGCATAGTACTAAGGAGTAATGCTCTTCGACTTAGCGCATCAGCAACTCAATTCAAACTTCCTACTTGATGTCGAATAGTGAAAGTGAATCCTCAATCATCACGTCCTGGATGCTACGATCGCGGTGTGGGACTTCCTCAGTCGGAATCTGCCCTCTACGACCACGACCACCAGCCATTAAAACTGATAAGTTTACTCCCAGAAAGATGTTTGGGCTTTGATACCAACTGACGCCGAACGGGATAACGATTATCCTGTAAGCTGGTAAACAATTGAATTCACAAATAAATGAACAAGAGATTCACCAGAAAATACAAAGAAATCTCTCTAATGTGTATAATATATTTATCAAAAGTCAAGTATGATATTCTAACCCACAAACCGAGTGTATATAGCTAACAAAACTTTATCCACAAGTCACTCTATAATATTCCTAGAGATATGGAAATAAAAAAGAAAATAAAAATAGAAATAAAATCTTCCTAGGGATATAAAAAGATTCTAACAAACTTCCTAAAGATGAGTGTTAACGCCAAGATCTTCTCCGACGTCCCAATCACGTAAGACGCTCTGATCCTGCACACTAAACACAGTCAACACCAAAAGCTTGACGGCTTCGGCCGTCGGGGGATAGCTCAGGCGTGAGAGTCAATACAGGCAGTTCCAAGGATTAACAATGGAGGATAAAATATCTAGAGTCTTGAAAGATAAAAAATCTTAGTTGAATGTGTGTACCTTTTCTTGAAGACTTCCTTGTTAGGTTATACTCTCTTGCCCGGTTTACCGTGCCACCCACTACCGTCTGACACAGTCCCCCACTCCTCAGTGATTTCTGCCGACTGCATGTAGGCTGTCACCTTTTTCATGCACTGTTTATGCCGCCGGCCGGTTATAATCTCATCCACATTAATGCATTGCAGTCACAACAGTCAACCATCATGCTTTTTCATCATTACCGGTCAAAGTTGGAGATATTAAAATATTTGATGGGTCAACCCACGGATCCGACCCGATCTTGTAAGGACTTAACGGGAACAGTATAGTGACTAGGCCAAATAACATTAAGACCTACTGGACTAACTAAATAAGAAGGCCCAAATCATTCGGCCCAATAGATGAAATATGATGACCCAATAATGAGAAAAAAAATTCTAATAAACTTTCTATTTTTACGGAAAATAACAAATTTGCAATTAAACTAGGAAAGGAAAGAACAAGTACTGTTTGTCATTTAGTACCAAGGGAGACTCGATCGAACTAGCCCCCAAAGTATTATCAAGAATTTCACTAATAAACTAGGCTACACCTGCCAATCATGAACTTAAGACTTCTCAAATCAAATGTTACTTGACATTATTATCAGCTCTAAGAGGAATTAATTAAAGAATCATCTTTTATTAGGTTATAGTGAGATAATTGCACTTAAAAGCAACAAACTCAAAAACAACTACTCCCTCCATCCCATTTTATATCCTATTTTATCTAACGTTTTAGAGATTTTCACATAAATTAAGAATAGATATAGTTTTACTATTTTACTCTTAATTAATACTTTGATCTCATTTAATTCTGCATTAACACAGACTTGAAAAGAAATGAAAGAATAGAATTTGAGTACTCGGTATTTATTTTATCTCTCCGCCGGTTCCTAAAGTCTAAACAACACCATCGGAAAGGGCACAGTACGCACCAACAACCTCCCACTGTCGAAGGAGATCACACACACAGCTTTAGCTCTGCTGTTCTTGCCCCCCTTTGCCCGTTCTCTCTCTACACGTACACTTCCTATAACTATACATCTCACTTTCGAAGCTTCTTCCTCTTTCTATCTCATTGGATTTTGGATCGGGTTGTGCTCGCAAGATGGATCTGCCGGCAATTATGAACCGAGGAGTTGATCCGATGGTTCTGGACCAGAGGAGAGAGAGAACGAAGCAGAAGACTTCTCATAAATGTATCCTTGGAAATGAAAGAATAAAATTTAAACTGTTTTTTGAAAAACAGAGAAAATAACTATTAGTGGTGATGGAGAAGAAAGGGTAGAAAAGTAAAACAAATAGGTAAAATAGTCTTGGTTTTGTAGAACGTCAAATATTTTGGAAAAAAAAAAACTCTAAAACGTCAAATAAAATGGAACGGAAGGAGTAACAATTAGTAGTTTATGATTTGTCCGACGTATGAGACTTGGAATTCTCAACATCATGTAATTGCCCCTCAGCCATAAATTAATAAACCTAAAATCAGATGTCGAGGAACGACATTAAATGAAA
Organism: Panax japonicus; assembly: GCA_020205505.1. Lineage (NCBI taxonomy): Eukaryota > Viridiplantae > Streptophyta > Magnoliopsida > Apiales > Araliaceae > Panax > Panax japonicus. The sequence continues at coordinate 67,747,840 of CM035092.1, read as the reverse complement.
AAGAGAGCCAAATTAAGTTGTGGTTAAATTCGTCTTTATCACAATTTTAATATTATTTTCTTAAAATAAGATTTACTTTATTTTTTTGTTTTTAATAATATATTCCAATGCTTTCATGCATCCAAGGACCCTGCTGCATCATGAGCTGCTGAACATAGATTAAGAAGATGCATATATTGAAAGGGACATCTACGGAGTACAAATTCTGCAGAGCATTATCTTTAGATATATATACCACTACTAGTTAGGTTGTAGGCAGGCCCTCGTGAAGCGATAAAGGTTGCTAGCTTGTGGTAAAAGACGACAATACTGTTTCTTATGTTCTACAGTATAATATATATATATATATATATATATATATATATATATATATATATATATATATATCACAACAATTTAATCACTAAAGTGAAAACAAATCAAGAATTTGATGTAATAATTAGCCTAGCCGTCACAAGATTTGATGTTGCCGCTACAAGCCGTAGCGGAAGGGATAAATTTCTTTTCAATTTATGTCATCTATTCTGTTGATCAACAGTAGAGATTATGGTTACTGGAATAGTATCCGTGGCAACCGATTGCCACGAATAAGGATATATATATATATATATATATATATATATATATATGGGTTCTATCCACGTCAACTGATTGCTGTGGAGCAACCCTTTTTTTAGCCTGTTGAAATTTCGGCTGGAGCAAAAAAAAAAATCGACAGGTCAAAAAAGGGGTTGCTCCACAGCAACTGGTTACTGTGAATGAAACCCCATATATATATATATATATATATATATATATATATATATATATAGGGTCCGGATCCTGTCCGGACTCCCGGACAGGTGTAAAATCCGGACCTTTTTTTTTTTTTTTTTTTTTTTGCTTTTTTTTTTTTGAAACAACTAAAAAAAAAAAAAAAAAAAAATTTATGGAATTGGAATTTTTACATTATACAGTGTTTTGGGCGTGATTTGGATGCCTATAACAAAACATGTCTGTACAGTCTGGGCAGACTGTACATACATTGGTTGGTGTGGGTGTTAAAAACACACCCAAAACACTTTATTTTGGAAAAATTTCACTTCCATAAATTTTTTTTTTTTTTTTTTTAGTTGTTCTACAAAAAAAAAAAAAAAAAAAAAAAATTTTTTCAGGTCCGGATTTTCTCCCGTCCGGGAGTCCGGACCTGATCTTTATTCTATATATATATATATATATATATATATATATATATATATATAGCATGTGTGTTTACATGAGAATAATGCAAGTGGCGCAAGCATTTGAACTGTGATGAATGCAGAGCACTTGGATAAGGGTACACGATCTATCACTTTGTTGCTTCGCAGAGGTAGATAATTTAATTTTTTTCCCTTGGCAATTTAATATGAATTATGCTTCAGCCAAAATCAACAGTGTCAATATATAGCCTCATATATTTTGCAACAAAACAGGTCAGATAGTAAGAGATGGAACGGTATTTCATTATTTTCTCTACAATCTCAGTTCTACCTCACAAAAATAGAGCAATTAAACGGAACTAAACATGAAACAGTTATACTTTGAGGATTAAACTTGAAAACAGCTAGGCAAAATTATTAATCCTAAGATTATAATCCCGGGATTATAATTATAATCTAAAGACTATTAAGTCATTTTATAATCCCTAGATTAATAGTCCCAAGTCTAAATTTGAAAACAAACAAGACACTTGAGATTAATAGTCATATCACGAATATAATTCTTACAAACAAACGTAACCCTATAGTATTGGGACTAAACATGAAAACCAACTATCTTTTGGTGACTAACATGAAAAACAATTATTATTTTAGGACAGAAGACACAACAACAAAAAATAGTTAGGAGACTAAATATGCAATACAACTGTAGTTTGAGGACTAAATTAATAAAGAACAATCCCTTAATATTATGTGGTGGGAGTAGAAACATAATGTTGAAATACGCGGCTAATGAGCTAATTAAGGACACCAAGTAATTCTTACAGCTGGTCGAAATATCATAATAATAAGTTGCTCAGGGATTTAAATAATTAAGTAGTAGTTGTTGTTTCAGTAATCAACACCACAGTTGTACAGTGCAGAGGTGGGTGGGGGAGAAAAGGATAGGAAGAGAGAGAGAAGAGAAAGTAAAGGAAAACAGATGCATATATGATTGTTTTGGGAAACTGTTTTGCCTACACTGCCTTCCCTTTTTTCCCTTCTCTGAAACACCACTTCAAAACACAATTAAACCCCTAGCACCCTGATTCCAAAGCAATAACTTTCCACAATTTATCATGACCAGGAAGAAGAGCTAGCAACCTAGCTAACTACTAATCTCACCCTCTCTTTCTCTCTCCTCTATCTTTCTCCCTCTCTAACCATATTTAAAAAATAGTAACAAATAAAATAAGGGCATTTGACCAACAAGACATGAATAAAAGGACATGTTCTCTGCAAGAAAGAGGTTCGATAGGATAAAAAGAATCCAGAAGAGAGAGATTCTGTTGTTGGGTGGGTTTTTCATTTATTTTTTACTTTGCATTATCACGGTTGCATTGCCGCCGCCACCACCTTATCTTCTCGCCCCCACATCACCATTTATTATGTATTATACTACTAATAATACTCCCTCTACTTGCATGTAATATGTATATATAATTATATATGTATACTATCACACATACATATATTCTTCTATTACTAAATCGAATTTCTCCTTCCCCCCTATCACACATACATCAAATTGACATCAGCATAACCAAAACTAATAACCAAATATGCACGTAAAAACAAATTAAATACTTTTACATATTAGCCTTAAGAAAGGTAGTTAAAAGAAAAGGTTGAAAATAAAAAAAAGAATGTTGCACAAATTATCAAACAAAGTCAATAATCTGGGAAAAGGAGCAATTACATATCCAAAGAAGCACAAACATATCACAAAATAACATTTCTAAGAGGACGACTAAGAGGATGATTTTGGACCTTCAAGCACAACTATCAAGCAACTATACAGCTTTAGTTCTCCTATCCCACGTAGGTCTATAAACTTCCCTTATCGAAACCAACTTTTAATTGCATTGCTCCAGGAAATCCTCAGTTTATAATACTTACCAGCACAGGCAACCTAAACTTCCTGCAGGTTTACATATGCCGACTTGCATATCACAATATCTCCTTAATAGTTCAGTGTCTGTAGAAGAAAAAAGGATCAAATCAGATACATGTAGAACACACTGTTCAACTAGGAGTTAATCATGTGTCTGACACCTAATGGAACTCCTAGAAATTAGAATTCCAAAAAAATGAAACCAAATAAATAAATAAAAATTATCAGTATGGAAACAAAATATATATTTGCAAGGGTTATATCCGTGGATAGGATCATTATTAGACTTTCAAGACGTTACACCCATTTACATTGCCAACCAGGAAAGGAAAAATGAGTTTAGCAAACTACAATCTTTGATATCAACTACTCAGATACGATGATAATGAAATACAGAATGGTCAAATGAATTCACCAGATGAAGATTACGTAGAACAAAAGAAATGCTAACCAATAAAGGAAGCCCGAAACTTGATGAGCCTCCAATAGGCAAATTTATTTTTGAGTCGATGCAGTTTTCAGGTTTTTTAATTAGGTCACTAAACTTAAAGTTTGTTTCAATCACATCGTCAACTTTAAAAATTAAAAACTGTAATTAGCACAATCCTTTAAAAATTTGAAATGGCAGTCATTAAATTTGCTAAAATGGAACATGAATATTTAACAAGTGGTAAATCAAAATGAATTGTTAGTTGTGTGTGTTTTGCTGTTAACTTAATTGACTCCATCTCCTTGTCATGGGGCTGGTTATACACAGTTTGGGGGGGGGCATCAAAACCGTAGCACCAATACTTGCTCTGATTGAACAAGAGCTAGGGTTTTAACCTCCTCACTGAGCAACAAGTCCGCGCATTAATATAGAAATAGGATAATTAATCAAGTGCAAGAACCAGGTTTGACAAAGTAAGTTTTGTAATTCTATAGCGAATTTCCAGAGTTTAGTTCAGTACAGCTGTTAAGACCCCTCGAATGTAATGTTTTTTCAAGCTTGATGCTAAACCCTATAAAGTATAATCCATAAGTTTAATTGTGAAAAGGAAATCCTAGAATCTACTTGAGATGACCCCCAAGAAATCTTCTGCTCAAACAAAGCCCTAGTTTGCCCCCTCAATTACAACCTAATATGTAGACCATAAACTCGCGTGCATAATACCATTCCTCTCTTAAAAGCTTCCAAACCAACTCACACAACACAATCATACAATATACTATACGCAATTAATTTGTTTAAAAGGCGTTACAAATTACTTGCAAGCAAGACTAGGTCGCTCCGCTTAGTAGACAGGGCTCTTTTTGTACTTGACTTACGAGTTCGTGTAGTGCTTGCCCCTATTTCTAAAAGGGCTTATGCACTCCGCTTACTGTCTACTAAACAAGCATTCGAGCGAGCGGGCGAAGCCTTCCATTTAGTTGCTTCCCCCCTTTTCCCTCACCCAACTCTTTCATTTCCGCTTAAGCTTCCCCGGTTTGGGGGATTAATTGATTGGATACCCGAGAACCATAATCTTTCCTAGGAACAGCTTCTACGACGATAGATAGGGGTCAGGTTTGTTTGGCATCTATGCCCCCTGCCCTCCAAACAGTATGGGAGCCTTTCAGCTCGTACTGCTCACACTCCTAGATCTTCACGGCACCTCCTCCACCATAGTGTGAGCAGGGAGCAGCTCCGAAAAGCGAGGCCTACTTAAAAAATCGCTTTCAACAACGTCAACAACACCACGAAAAAAGTAAACTATGGTTGCCCACTGATCTCGAGAATTGTACTGATTACAACTTTTGTTATGCAATTGCCTGTGATATACGCACTCTTCACTTTTTCCTACAGTACCCATATGTCGACAAAACATGAAATGGGCATGGGTATTGGATCCAATTTGGATCCTTCACGTGTCGATCAGACACCTCAAGTCACAAACAAATGATTGTGTAGCCCATAAACTTTTTTGTTTTTCAAGATTGAGGTCATGAGCTTATTACATTTTTTCATTATATCTTTCATACTTAAATTTTTACTTGCAATGTACCTACAAATTATCTTTTTTATTCAAATTAACCATAAATATTTGACATTTTTTCATGAATCATCCATAACATTAATTTTGAACAACATGAGACGCCGTCGTCGTCGTGAATGATTCGCTATTTAGTTATTTATTTACCAGTGTCTATTTGTTTATTTAGTTTGTGGATTTATTATTTATTGGTTTATTTCAATATTGAGTTATTTATTTAGAGACCCAATTGTTAATGGACTTAGGATTATTATAATTTCTTTTTATTATAAATATGTAAGTCATGACAGATTATTAGACACACTTTTGATATTGAAATAATCTAATTATTGGTTGCGATCAATACTTTTCCTCCTTACTATGGTTGGGAACCCTAGAGGTAGTGGTTCTCCTACGGTTGGATCACCCTAGTTCTTTTAATTTTCCTTATTGATTTACCACTTCCAATTAAATATTTGTTCATCAATTTTCGTCCTACATCATAATGGTATCAGGTAGGTGAGTTGTTAAGGAAGGGCTTTGCTAGAGAACCCCTTAGCCCTTGTGTCATTCACCCTTAAGGCTGATGGGAGTTTGAGGATGTGTTGTGATAGCCGAGCCATAAATAAAGTCACCATCAAGTATAAGTTTCATACACCTAGGCTTGATGGCATGCTAGATATGATGATTGGGGCTCGTGTTTTCATCAAAATAGACCTACGGAGTGGATACCACCAAATCTGCGGCTGTGGTTAGTCTTACCTATTGGCTTAACCAATCCACCCAGCACATTTATGAGAGTTATGAATCAGGTTCTGCGTCCTTTCATAGTCAAGTTTGTAGTGGTCTATTTTGATGACATCCTCATTTATAGTAAAACTTGAGATGAGCACTTCACTTGTGAGAGATTCTAGTTGTTCTTCTACGTGAGAAACTCCGTTAATTTGAAGAAGTGTTCTTTTGTTCAGGAGTCGGTCATTCTCTTCGGGTTTGAGATCTCTAAAGATGGGGTTTCTGCCGACCCTGAGAAAGTAAAGGCTATTAATGAGTCGCATGAACCTTCTAATATTCACGAAGCTCGAAGCTTGCATGGGCTAGCTACGTTTTATAGGAGCTTCATTAGAGGATTTAGTACCATTATGGCTCCCATCACTATTTAGTTTGAAACGAAAGAGTTCATTTGGTCTAAATCGGCTACCAAAGCCTTTGTGAAAATCAAGAATAGGTTGACACAAGCACCTGTTCTCGTTCTACCTGACTTTAGTAAAGTGTTTGAGGTAGCATGCGACAGTTCAAGCATAGGGATAGAGGGAGTGCTTAGTTAGGAGGGTCATCTGATAGCATTCTTTAGTGAAAAATTGAATGAAGCCCGACAAAAGTACTCTACCTATGATAGAGAGTTTTATGTTATAGTCCAGGAAAGTATTGGCAACATTATTTGTTGCATGGGGAGTTTGTTCTTTACTCCGATCATCAAGCACTCCAGTACCTTAACTCCCAAAAGAAGCCAAGTCATCGACACGCTAGGTGGTAGAGTTTATCCGAGAGTATTCTTTTGTCCTTAAGCATTGCAAAAGGACAGAAAATGTGGTTGTCGATGCGTTGAGTAGGGTGTCCATCCTTGTTAACTCTTTGAAAGTGAAGGTGGTGGGATTTGAACGCATTATCCAAGAGTACTACTTGTCGAGACTTTAGTGACATTTATGCTACCCTACAGAATCCTATTTCCCCACCCTCTAGTGATTTTCGTATCCATGATGGATATCTTTTTAAGGGCACACACTTGTGTATTCCTAGTACATCGATGCGTGAATATTTATTGTGGGAGTTACACGCGGAAGTTTTAGATGAACACTTTGGTCGAGATAAGACCATTGTCATTGTTGAGGATAGGTTCTTTTGGCCTAACCTCAAGAGGGATGTAGCTTGTGTTGTTTCTAAGTGCCGCACCTGTCAGACTACTAAGGGTAGGAAGCAAAACACGGGTTTGTACACACCATTTCTGGTTCCCCATACACCTTAGGAAGATCTAAGCATGGATTTTGTCTTAGCGTTACCGAGGACCCAGAAGGGTCATGATTCAGTTTTTGTTGTAGTGAATCGTTTCACTAAGATGACACATTTTATTCCTTGCATCAAAACTCATAATGCCTCACATATTGCCATAATTTTCTTTAATGAGTTGGTGAGATTGTGTGGGTTACCATTAACTATAGTTTCTGATAGAGATGCGAAATTTATGAGTTATTTTTGGAAAACTCTCTAGAAGAAACTTAACACCTCACTTAAGTTTTCTACTGTGTATCATCCCCAGACCAATGGCAAACTGAGGTTGTTAATAGAAGTCTAGGCGATTTGATACGTGTCTTGTGGGTGATCATGTGTGTACATGGGATAAGGTTTTACCTATGGCTGAGTTTGCATATAATAGCTTAGTTAACCGTTCAACTGGAGTAGGTCCTTTTCAGGCTTACACTAGTTATCAGCCTAGGAAATCTGTTGATTTAGCTCCTCTTCCATTGCATATAGGGCGGCTAGTGAGTCTGCAGAGTCTTTTGCACATCACATTCATGATTTGCATGTTGAGATAAGAAAGAAAATTAATTTGAGCAATGAAAATTATAAGTCTATTACAGATGTTCATCGCGTGTATCAAGAGTTTATGAGAATAATCAAGTGATGTTGCGATACCGTGCTGAGAGATTATCTCCAGGCACATGGAAGAAAGTGTATGCTAAAAGTATGGGTCCATTTCAAGTTCGAAAGAAGGTTAGTGCTAATGCATATGAGTTAGCTCATCTGAGTGATATAGATATTCGTCTTATATTCAATGTGAAAGACTTTACTCCTTATCATGGGCCTTTTGATGATTCCACCTCTCTTCCACTTCTTCCCCTATTTCGCCTACATTTGCTAACTCTGATGAGATTATACTTATTCCTCCTTTACTTGTTCCACATACACCTCCTATTGTTCTTACACAGCATACAACAAAGGTTATTGAGAATGTGTTTTGATGAGCGAGTTGTGTCGACCAAGCAGGGTGGTAACCGTCCGTTTTTGGTGAAGTAGCGCAACAGGCCTCCGGATGATGGTACATGGCTTAGTGCTGAGAAGTTCCGTCGGCTTGATCAAGACCTTTTGAGAGATAAGGCTTTCACTTCATCAGAAACTTCATTTTTACAGCCGGGGAGAGTTGATAAGGATCGATCCATGAGACGTTGTCGTGGATGATTCGCTATTTAGTTATTTATTAATCAGTGTCTATTTATTATTTAGTTCATGGACTTGTTATTTATTGGTTTATTTTAATATTGGGTTATTTATTTAGAGGGCCCAATTGTTAATGGGCTTAAGATTATTAGAGTTTATTTTATTATAAATATGTAAGTCCTGACAGATTATTGGACACATTTGATATTGAAATTATCCTAATTATTGATTGTGATCAATACTTTCCTCCTTACTGCGGTTGGGAAACCCTAGGGGTAGTAGTTCTCTTGCGGTTGGATCACCCTAATTCTT